>OY829914.1:83630287-84230287 GCA_963691935.1 Nephrotoma guestfalica | reverse complement strand
GTTTTACGTTTTATATCGACCAGATGCGTCCCACGCGAATTCCGTCGGCTATATACTATGATGTAAGTGTATCGATTAATGATACAATTTTTGTCCTAAAACTGCAGACGTTATATATAGTCGCCGGCGTCGCAGCTCCGTCTGCCGCGTTATTGGATTTTTTTGTATCTTATATTTTCGTTTTGGCAAGCGATTTTTTAATTTAAGTTAACATGAAGACTATATAAGATAATATTCAGTAGCTTGTATGTATAGTACACACATCCTTGTAAAAGTTAGCGTGATATCGTGGTTTTCACTGCTGGGAAATAAATTTAAAAAAAAATTCCATTAATTTTACACGTCTACACCATAAATCAAGGTGGAGGGCATATCACATGTACAATATTATGCTGTAGACCTGATGACGTCTTAACACATTATCATGCATGTAATACGTTAAATAAATGATTATGTATTCACCGTAAATATTGTTAAATTGTATCTTAAGTCTTTAAAATGTAACAGTAAAAAAGAGTATATATTCTTAAAAAAACTTAAAGCATATTGTTTTAGTGCAAGTTAAGTCACCTACTTTTAATGGAACGTTGGCCTAGATAATTGTTATTTATTCTAGTTATACTCACCACTAATTCTTCTAGTAATTTGAAATTGTCGACATGTTCGTGGCGAAAATAGCGTAGATAATTCATTTTGGCGTAGACAGTGTCGACAATGCGTAGAGTATGTAGAATATTCGTAGACAATGTAGATTATTGCATTGTTGTTGTATTATCCATTATTTTTCACGAGGTTGCCTTCGCACAATTTTACAGTTCAAAATGCGATATGTTTTTTCACTAACAACTCACTCACTTTTCAGATGTCACTTTTTTAGGGTACGTATTTTTTATAATCGAATTTATGCTGAACGTATTTTCTGGAATCGGCGAACATATAAGAAAATGTAAGTTATCATTCCGATGTAACATGTGGCGTGCTGATTTAGCTAGTTATAGGAGCGCGCGCATCCACCACGTGCATCTGAACAAATTGCTTCAACATTAATGTGTTGAATCAACAAACATCTGTCCTATAAATTTTCTTTGTTACTTTTGCTTACAAACAGGGACCCGATTAATAAAAGTGAATAAAGTGAAAGTTTAAAAATTACTATTTCCAGTCGCTCATAGTAATTTTTCAACAAAAAAGTCAGTGATAACCATTAAACACTGTTCAATCTAAAAGAAAACGTAGCCCGAGATCTGCTCAGTTTGCTGGCAGGAGCAAAGTGACACGGATTGAACTAGGTGTTAACCAAATACCGCTTAACAACCGATTCTCTAGTTTAGAGGTCGGTGACCTCAATACAGCGCCGAAATCGAAACCTGAGAAACCGCCTCCAATTTATTTAAGGGAAGCATCTAACAATGAACTGGTTAATAAAATCGCATCATTAACAGACTCTAAATTTTATATTGCCCCGCTCAAAAGCGGTAATATAAACGAAACAAAGATTCAAACCTTCGAAATCGATGGCTCCAGAGCCCTAGTCAAATATTTTGACGAAGTTGGTAAAAAATATTACACATACCAGCTAAAAAGTCAAAAAAGGCTCACTGTTGTGCTAAAAGGAATTGAAAGCTGCGTAGATGTTAGCTACATACAAGCTGCACTTGCTGCGGAAGGTTTCCATGTCAAATCTATTGGTAATATAGTAAACCGTAAGAAGGTACCCCAACTAATGTTCCGTTTGGAACTAGAGCCAGAGGAAGAAAAGTCAAAAGGAGTTCACAAGATTTACAACCTAAAATATTTGCTACTTCGCAAAATAGTAATTCAAGAACCTAGGATGAGGTCAGGACCAGTTCAATGCATAAAGTGCCAAGAATACGGACACACGAAAGCATACTGCACCTTAAATGATGTTTGTGTTATTTGTGGTGAACTTTACGACTCCAAACAGTTGTCACACTGCACATCTCGCAATGACCCATCTGTGAAACGTTGCAGTAACTGCGGTGAAAATCATACTGCATATTACAGGGGATGTGCAGTGTATCTGGACTTACAACGGAAAATAAACCCTAAAATGAGAGCTGAGCAACGAATGCTCAATATGCAATTTAATCAGAGGGCCATGTTACCAAAAAATACAATGGTCACCAAACCTGCGAGTGCAAACACACAAAATGATAACTTAGAGACGTTTGACAGCAGTTTTGCACAGCCAGGTGTTTCTTATGCAAACATCCTAAAAGGTAACAAACCGAAACCCAAAGTTCGTTTTAATGAAGAGGACCTAAATATTCATACCACGCAAAATAAATTAACCGAGACCATCCAAAGTTTCATGACGATGATGGAAAGGCAAATGAGCATGATGATGCAAAATATGAATACGCTTATGCAAATAATAGTTAAAAATCAAAAATGACAGTTCTAAAAATAGCTATTTGGAATGCGAACGGGCTTCCGCAACATAAAGCTGAGGTACACACCTTTCTTATCGAACAAAATATAGACATCATGTTAATATCTAAAACACACTTCACCAAACACAATTTTTTTAATATTACCGGTTATTCCGTTTATGACACCAAACATCCGGATGGAAAAGCACACGGCGGCACCGCAGTCTTGATAAAAAGAAGGTTAAAGCACTACGAGCTCCAGAAATATGCTAAAGATCACATCCAAGCTACAACTATTTGTTTGGACGAGTGGTCTGGGAAATTTGTAATATCGGCTGTTTACTGTCCACCGAAACATGCAATTAAAAAACAGCAATTTATCGACTACTTTAATCAGTTGGGAATCAAATTTCTAGCAGGAGGTGATTACAACGCTAAACATGTGCAATGGAGTTCGAGGTTGACGTCACCCAAGGGCAAGCAACTCTACGAAGCAATAAACGAGAAAAACCTAGATTATTTATCATCTGGACATCCCACTTATTGGCTACCGATAGAAAGAAAATTCCTGATTTAATAGATTTCTGTGTAATATGAGGAATAGCATGCACCAATGCTCAAGTCGTTGACTGTTATGATTTATCATCAGATCACTCACCAATAATCGTAACACTAAGTACGCAAGCATTAAAAACTGAACCACCCCAACGTTTAACAGACAAACTAACGAAATGGGTTCTGTATAGAAACATAGTAGACGTAAATTGTCATCTGGATGTCCCACTGCAAACACCAGAAGATATCGATGCCGCGATAGAAAACTTACTCGTAAGACAAATAATGGAAATGGCTGCAAAAAAAGCTACTCCGGAGTACAAAAATTCGAAAAAAATAGTAAGCTTTCAAGTAACATTCAAAAGTTATTGGCAGATAGCGGGCGACTCGGCGGCTATGGCAGCTGCACCAATCTCCTTTTCATAAATGGAAATTAAATAGAGCTATTAAAGCTCTAAGAGAAGCAATACGAGAAGAACACAATCATGGAATGCAGAATTACCTAAGCGAGCTCACAGTAACAGAGAAAACAGATTACTCACTGTGGAAAGCAGCAAGAAATTTGAAAAGGCCAGAGCTATCGAACCCACCGGTAAGGAAACCAGATGGTCATTAGGCCAGAAGTGATTTAGAAAAGGCTATCGCTTTCTCTAACCATCTACAAAAAGTGTTCACTCCAAACGAAAAAAATAATGACTGCGTACTACCACAGTTTACGAGGGACGAGTCGAACCCAAATCCAGTCGAACCCATTTTAACAGGAAATGCGTCAAAACGGTTATCAAAAACAGGATAAATCCTAAGAAAGCTCCAGGCCATGATCTAATAACTGGAAAAATGATCAAAGAATTACCCGATAGATGCATAAAATATATAACATATATTTTTAATGCGATTATGAGATGTGGATACTTTCCCCAAAAATGGAAAATATCTCAAATTATCATGATTCCTAAGCCAGGTAAAGACAAAACCCATGTCTCGTCGTACAGGCCAATCAATAAGTCTACTTCCGATAATTTCAAAGCTCTTTGAAAAGATGCTACTAGAAGAACTAATACCTATATTAACTGTAGGTCGCATTATACCAGATCACCAATTTGGATTTAGAGAGCAGCACGGCACAATAGAACAGGTGCACAGAATTGTAAACACAATTAAGCTCTCCTTAGAAGAAAAGAAATATTGCTCGGCAGTTTTCTTGGATATTGCGCAAGCTTTCGACAAAGTATGACATGAAGGATTAAATTACAAAATTAAAACTCTTCTGCCTAGACAATTTCATGCAATTCTTGAAAACTACTTAGCCCAAAGGATGTTCCAGGTGAAACAAAGTACGGCCACTACTGCTTTAACCGAGATAAAGGCAGGAGTACCGCAAGGTAGTGTATTGGGACCTGTGCTATACTTGTTGTTCACAGCTGACTTACCAATAACTGAAAACATAATCACTTCAACTTTTGCTGATGACACAGCTATATTGTTTTCACACAAAAATCCTCAAACAGCATCGAGAGAATTACAAGAACATTTGCACAAAATGGAAGATTGGTTAAAAACTTGGCGGATAAGGACGAATGTATGTAAATCAACACATGTAACATTCACCCTGAATAAACGCACATGTCCGGCAGTAAAATTAAACAATATCACAATTCCTCAACAAACAAACGGCAAATATCTCAGTCTTCATCTCGGTAGAAGATTGACATGGAAAAAGCACATTGAAACAAAACGTAATCAACTAAAAATAAAATTTTCTAAAATGTACTGATCAACCAGGAAGAAAATCGAAACTCTCTCTAGACTGCAAGGTTCTACTATACAAAGCGATCCTAATCCCCATATGGACATATGGTATCCAACTATGGGGCCCAACTAGTGCCTCAAATATAGATATTGTACAAAGAACGCAAGCAAAGATACTTCGTAGCATTACAAATGCGCCCTGGTATATTCGAAACAGCAACATCCATAGAGACCTAGGAATTAAAACGGTGAAAGAGACAATAAAATCATGCAGTCTAAAATACCATCTGAAACTGGAATCACACTCTAACGAATTAGCTAGAGAACTACTAAGGCAACCGAAATACAAACGGCTTCGCAGAGCAGATCCTCTAGATTTAATCAACTGAAATATATAATAATTACACGCATGTTGACCTAACACACTTAAATTAAGTAATTAATAATAATTTAAAAATAATAATGCATACTAATATTAAGTACTAACATAGGTTAAGGCTTAAGTAAAAAAAAATATATAGTTTTTAAGAATTTCACACTTCTTGTTAGTTTCGTACAAAGAAAGATTCAAGAATAAAGCCTTTGGCAATAGTTAAAAAAAAAAATAACCATTAAACGCAAAAATATGGTACCCCGTTGAACACAATAATTTTATGTACGAGTGTAAATTGCGCTTCACTAAATCAAGTCGTGTTATACCCAGGTGATCATATTACGCCTACAACATATTCTAAAAAGGAGGAACGCGGATCATCCATAATACATCTGTCCCCGTGTGCATACTACTCGGAGTGCACTTTAAAGGTCTTCGTGGAAACACTAATTCACGGATAACCCCCATAACCAGGAGTTATCCTCGCCAATGAGGCTCGTAATAATTTTGTAAATTATCAAAAAGTTTAATAAAAATAAATTAACGAAATCAATTGATTAATAAAATAATACGGAAATAATGGAAAGACAATTGGAACAGTTACAAGAGGCTATAAAACAACAACGGGAGCAGTTAACGCCCAAATAGAACAGTCAAAAATAATTGAACAAAAGCTTCAGAAATTGTAAAATCTACCTCTAAGAGCAGAAACAACAAATTTAGTGTCACCTAAAAACGCGGATGATTTAAAAGAAATAAGCAAATTGCCGAATTGTGTAAAAGAGTTGCAACCGTTTGAAGGCAACCCGACACAATATCTCTCTTGGATTTATAGCGTCGAAAACATCCTAAATATTATAACATCATGCGTGACAGACCGGTCTATCGAGCAAGTATAAGGCAGAAAATCAGGGGGAATGCCGACTCTGCTTTAATATCTTATAATATATTCGTCGACGAATTATCTCTACGAACCGCGGAAACAGCAGTAGATTTACCAAATATCAAGTTCCGAATCCTTTTCAATTTCAACTCTAAGAAGTATTAAATACTGGAACTGGAAGTATGTCAGTGTCAGAAACTATTCCTTTGCAATTATGAAGATACTGCAAGACTCTAGGCGTTGTAGTTGTTCTTTCTTGTATACGAATAATTAACGCATCAGCTCATGTGCTAAGTTAGAAGATTTGCATCTCTTCGGCAAAGAGCTTCAACGGCTACTTTGATAAGACGCAATATTGAAAGTAAAGTTGACGCTTGCTCAATCTTCCGTTCGGTTACAACAACATGTCAATCAAACTATGTATTAAATCGTGCTTTGGAGTCCAATATTAAGGCCTTATCGTGGCTGCCGACTTTTGTAAAATGCTGTCATTTTTTGTTTGCTAAATGTCAAAAATTCGAAATATTTAAGTGAAACACCAAAATCTCTCTATTTCCTAGTGTCTTCTTCTAGTTCAGAAGGTTCATCGCTGTCATCATCGTCAAAGCAGTCGTCTAATATTTCACTTCTGAATTCATTCGAATATTGCGTCTTTTTATAAATCACATCTATTACGACCAATTGTATTCCATGTGCAAGACATAGCTGATGCGGAAGTGAAATGAATCAACGAATCTACTTTGCCTATTACGCTGGCACCATCTGTGGTTATGCAAACGACATCGTTCTCCAAAGTAACCCAAATTCTTGTAGTTTTGTTTAGAAGATACATACATTTTTCCGTGAGCTTGCTTCCGCAAATCTGTGAATACTCACTTTCAGAGTAATGAACATTAATATTCTTATAACGTCGATTGCACTTCGATGTCCATTCATTAAAAGTAGGACTTACTGCTGATTGAGCATTGGAGTGTAGTTCGAACTTTAATTTGTCCTTTATTTTCGTGTAGTAATCAAGAACCAAATTACGTATAGTATTTGGTGATTTAGGCAAGTGTTGAAATCCTCTTGCTTAAGAGATTCCCCCAAGTCATATGAAATACAGAACACTTTGAAAAGCAACCCATCTAAGGCGCAAGAACAGCAGGTAATGTGTTGTCAGTTTTAGTTTTAACATAAGCAGTGATTTACCCTTTGCACTCGTCGTTGACGTCTGGTTTCGTTGTTCGCTTTTGGCAATTAATTTGGTGTCTCCCATTTGGTTCAATAATTTTTGAACACGGATAAAGACCTCCGAGATCCCACAATGATTGGTTCGATGATCTATGCCACCTGGTCGTCGAAAATTAACAAAAGTTGCGTGAAAAATGGCTGGCTCGCAACACTAGAAGCACTCTAGCAGAATATCTTCGCGCTAAGAAAGCCACGACTAAATACCTCTCACAAAAGAAGCGCGATCATATGAGATCATGCATCGAAAACATCAGCTTCCAAGCGGAACTAGGAAATTCAAAGGACTGTTGTGCTAACGTCATCCAAGAAGTACAACCCTGAAAGACGGGAATGGAGCACTGAGAACAAACATGGCTGATGTTCGCCCAGTATGGTAAAACCTACTTTCCAAATCTGCTGTCTTGTCGAATTTCCTACAGTGGAAGAAGTAGACGCAGTTATTAGTAGATTGAAAAATGGAAAGACACCAGCTCTCGATGGAATCCCCGCAAAACTGATTAAGCTCGGAGACGCTACTCTTGCATCAAATTTATACGATCTCATCGTCTCTATTTGGGACCAAGAAGAGCTACAGGAGAATTAGAAGACCGTGCTCATACGTCCGTTGCACATAAAATGCGACCGTTTTAAATGTGGAAACTATCGTGGTATAGCTCTATTGAACACTGTTTCCAAAGTGTTGGCTAATGATGTGCTTGTCAGACTCATCCCATTTGCCGAAAACATCATTAGACATCCGAAAGGTATATGACAGTATAAACCGCGAAAACCATTTGGGCCACGGTCATATGTCTAGGAATTCCAGAGAATTTCGTTTCTCTCTGTAAATTACCATCGTCTGGGGCTGTATGTAGTATCATAATTGAAGGAACTGTATCAGACTCCTTTGAAATAACATCTGGATATCGTGCTTCTTGGGCGCAGACCTAGCGAAATCTAGGACTGTTTCATACCGCTCTATCGCTGCACAAGAAGACTTGGTTTGGATGTGAACAGTTGAAAAACCAAATTTTTAGCAACACTCAGGAACATCTCCATGGAAAATCTCGGAATTGGCGACCATAATTTTGATAGCGTTGAAACTTTAAATACTTTGGGTCAATTACTAGGCGCGCAACTAAATTTCCGTTTTTTTTTTGAAACATGAAAATTGATAAATTTCAATGGAAATATAGAAAATGGTTTATTCAAAGTATAGTCCTTCGCTATCTACACATTTTTCTCATCTCTCTGGCAATACACGAATACCACGACGATAAAACGACGCGTCTTTGGTCCGAAACCATTCATCCAATCAATTTTACACTTCTTCGAAACTTTTGTCTGGCGAATAAGGCGGGTGCGGTAGAAGATCCCATCTCAGCGTTTTGATGGTGTCCTGGGCGATGGAAATGTGATGTCCATTGATAGTTTCGCCCTGTTTCAGTAGCTCATAGTACACGATTCCTTTCTGGCCCCACCAAACACAGAGCATTGTCTTCTTTCCGAAGCGATTTGGCCGTGTCGTCGATGTTGATGCTTCGCCCGGTGAAAGCCACTACTTTTTGCATTTGGGCTTCTTAAAAAAGATTCACTTCTCATCTCCCGTAACAATTCGTTGCAGGAAGCTCTTTCTTTCATGCCGTGAAAGCAAAATTTCGCAAGCGGATCTTCGATTTTCCACATGTCTCTCAGTCAACTCATGCGGCACGCATTTTCCTTTTTTTTGAATTTTTCTCATAGCATGTTAACGTTTGGAACTACCTTGGCGAATCGTGTTTAATGCCTCCGCAAGTTGTTTTTGAGTTTGCATTCGAAGCGTTTAACCAATCTTCACAGGTAGTTTTCGATGGTGCATATTCGCCGTAGGCTTCAAGTTGAAGCATAAAAGCAAAGCTTCCCACAAATGCTGTTTGTTTGGCACAAATTCGACATTTTCTTTCTTAGAAAAACATTTTTGTGTTGCGATATGTGCTGATATTACAACAGGTTTTCGTTAACAACTGTCCACGCTATGAACAAAACACAACTTCTAACATAAATGACAACTAGATGTGTCGGTAGCACCATCTATGTGTGAAACCCGGAAATTTAGCTGCGCACCTGATATAACATCGTTGAATGATAAGCAGGCAGAAATAATCAATCAAAATTATTGCGATCCAAACATCTATCGCAGAAGACCTGTGCTGGCTTTCGGGAGCGAGAGCTGGACCATGGCCTTTAACGATTGTAATTGTTATCTACCTTCGAAAGCAATGGCATTCGTTCCATCTTTCGTCCAATTAAAGTTGTAAACAACGAATATCGGATTCGTATGAACCACGATAAAAGCAACTTCTCGGAGGTAGTGATATCATCGGATTCATCAAATCTAATCGGCTTAAATGGCTCGGCCACGTTACAAGGTCTCCACAACAACGGATGATTAATAAAGTGTTCCATCAAGAACCAGCCGGTGTGTGTCATAGAGAAAGACCCCGACTGCGCTGGCGTGACGCTGACGTTCATGGGATGTGAAAGCTAGAGAGAGAGTGAGAGAGAGAACTGTCGTTTTCGGTGAGTTGAATTGTTTTTCAGTAAATTGTCGTTTTTACGTCGCTTTTCGGCGAATTGTCGTTTTCGATGAATTGTCGTACTACCATTAAAAGTTATAATATCTTTTGAATTGAATTTGAAATTTGGCTTGTAGCATTATCAAACAATATTTAACCTTCACTCTGTCCATACTTATCGTTACAATGTTTATCTACTGGGGTCAATCTCACCCCAAATAAGTTTTCATACGTTTTGTACGAAAAAAATAAAAATATGATTTTTTTGTTTGGTTTTTAATTTTTATTAAAAAAAATTAATTCATCAAAATTATTTGCATCAATTCATTTCAAAAATCACATTGAAAAATTAAAGGAACATTTACTTGGTCAGTCAATTATTCTTCTTCGCCAGAATCCGTTTCCGGTTGTTTGATGCATTCTGTGCATATAGACTTAGTGTGTTTTGTACAAGATGGTTTATTACTTGATTGACATCTGGATCTGGTCTTAGTATCAGTGGATCGTGGGCAAAGATAATATCTTGGGCGTTTAGCTGCTGATGCCGCTGTTTCACCTTCCGCTGGAACTCTTTCTATCTGATTTATTGCAATTTTAACATATTTTGTTGACGTTTTCGGGTTGGATAGCCGCTTCAATATACTTGCCTGTGCCAATTGCATCGCTAATTGTTTTAGAAACAATTTCCTTTTTGAGGCTTTCTTTTTTTTTTTGAATAACTGCGCAATGTCAATCATATTAAAAAATAAACCATTGCTTGTCTGAGGTATCAATTCCGCCTTTTGTTTTGTTGTAGTCCAGAACGATGTTTGGTTTCCCAGATTCAGTGTGAACATCATTGTGCAGAGTTGACGTTAGACAGACGTTTTTGTTTGGCTTGGGTTTATAGCTGACTATAGAGTCCAATGATTATCAAAATAAAACTTTGAAGAATTAAGCTCCCGGCGTTTTAATTCCAGGGTTCCAGTAAGTTCTTTTGGTAGCTCCGGTTTACACTTACGAATTGTGCCAATTATTGTGGTCTTTTTTTGCAGCAATTGTTCTGCCATCACGCAACAACCTATTCTCTGGCACGTGGCTCATCCGGTCGTTTTCCAACGTAAGCAAATAACAGCCCGGTAAAATAGTCGATTATCTAAACAGTACAATTCATCCAAACGTTCATCCCGATTCTTGTGAACTCCGGCGTACATCAAAATACCAATTAATGGGTAAATCTCCACTGAATTGGACTCATATCTAATATGGTGCACTTTTGATGAGTTCACAGTTTAGAATTCTCGGGTTGTTCGATTGGTTTCAGCAACTGCATATAACGTTTATTAGCGTATCCGGTAAAATTGTTTAAACGCGACTAGTTGACTAGTTAAGTTTTTTGCCGTTTGAACTGTTACGCCAGCCTTTTTTCGCATTATTTGAAAATTTTCCGTTTGATTTTTTTTGTTTTGAGCGCAATACCAAGTGTCTTGAGCTGAAATTTCAGGTTAGAAATTATTTTCTGCTTGGATTTCGGTAGATAATCCAACGAGTTCTTCACCGACAGAACTATGTGAATTGCAATCGAGTTGCTCAGCTTATGAATCTCTATCGCAATCAGAGAAAGCAGCAATATCGATATCATCATCTGCTATGCTATTTCATAATCCTCGTCTGATGCTTCAGGCGTTGGGATATCATCGAATAAATCGCGAAGCTCTTGACAGTTTTGTCTTTTTCGCGCCATAACAAAATAAAAACACAATTACTATCCCAAATCACAAAACTTTTAGAAAAATGATTCACTCGAAAACTAAACACGTGCATCGATCGTTTCGGCAAAGTATACATAAAATAACGGTTAAATATCTGGAAATGTTTAAATACATACATCATACATACATAAAAATCTATGATAATGCTGCTTGACGATATAATATTGCACAAACCCGTAAAACCTAGAACGTTTTTCTATGCAAAATACATAACCAAAATCGGGGGTCATTCTGACCCCATTGGACAGAAATGCGTTTAGTTTCCTTTAATGTTACAACTAATACATATATAAATAATTTCAATACCTGCATAAAACATGACTTGAGGCTAACCCTGTCGGTTAAACGATTTCTATGGCGAAAAGTTTGATATTTTACACTTTAAAGTCGACTGAGGTCCATTTGACCCCAATGGGCAGAGTGAAGTTTAAGCAAGCATAGGATACCTTTCTTTAGGATCTCCTTCCTAATTTTTCATAAATATTTCAAACCTGGTCTAATAACCTATCGATTTCTGGAGCAGATTTTTAACCTCGAAAGAACATGCGGATTAAAAAAATCCATTAGTTTATCGATGTCGCATTAGCATTTACAACATGTAAAGGGCTTTTACGGAAAAGCTAAATTTGTATTTGGCACTAAATTTTAGAATAAAGAAACAATCGATTGCGTCCAGCTAATCCTATTTAACACTTTCTTTGGCTAGTTTGCCAATGCCGCTAACAATTAAATCAAAAGCTTAGCAACGATAATGAACCTTAATCTTTCGAATGTGTCGTGTAATTTGAATCTTCCCTGATTGGATGGGTGTATGGGATTATTCTTAATGACCCCTTAAGTATGACTAAGTAAAAACATAAATGAATTAATTTTTTTTACGAGTAAAATTTTTTGAAACAAAATATTTTTTCATGTGAAAGGAGTTCATTGCATTCCGATGATATCACAAACAATTCGCACTTGAGGTGTGTTTTGTTTATGTGTAGATTACCCAGAACGGGTTATGTGCCCCAACAAAAACCAAATGACTAACGTTTATATCGCGATAAATTTATTTCGAATCTAAAAATACACACATTGCTGCTATTTTATATAATCAATTCAAAACGAAATGCATGCGAATTTGCATACGCAAAGTTGCTAAAATAGAGACTCTCATACCCGAAAAATAGAAACTATTGGTATTTTTGTTGTCGATTAGTTTTTTTTTGCATATCGAATAACATCGGCTTATAATCTCTTATAAGTATTTCCGCATAGCAAAAATCGTTGTTGGTTGTATTAATGGTAATTTTGTGCAAGCTACCAAGTAATATTAATTTAATTACCGCGTCAAAATGATCCTATAAGGTTAATCACGAATTGGTGTTTTTGTAATTCGACATTCGCCAAATATTCGTACTATATCAAATAGAACGGAACCAATAGTTTGTTTACATGGTTGGCGGTGATAAGAAATTTTCAAGTTATTATTTTGTAGTTTGACGCATTTTAATTATTTTTGGATGATAAGACGGGTTGGTTATTTAGTTCAAGTTCACTTAAAATTAATTATTCGAGTAGTATGTTGAAAATTTATAAAGAGTTAATACACCACTGCGATTTCCTTTTTCGTGGAGTAGAAAGTTCACGCACACCCGCATTATATAGTATCTTATCACTAAGATCACCAATATTAAAATTTTAAAACGCGCCCTGATAAAATAAAATATAAAGACATAATTAATGATTGGTCCCAAAAATACTAAATAAATTTGTTTTTGTGAAAAGTGGTAAGATAGGATAAAAACGTGTCATATAATCGAATGGAGCATTGATTACAAGAACATTATCCCCATCAACATGACTGGCTCTGTTAATTTTTTATTTGGTTTTACTTGCGTCTCTATGGTTGATTAATGGCTAAATGAGTTTATCTCATGTACATTTACATAGTGAGCTAACATATTTATAAATAAAATTCTATGTATATTTTATTACGGATTTTGTTTGTGATTTGATGAGTCAAACTATCTGTATACTCGGTTATTCTATTCGGTGTGATTATTTTAATTTTTTTGAATATTTGTATAAAACAATGCGATATAATTAGTTTAGGAAGCGGTCATCAATGTGGATTAGATTTAATTGTACAGAGAAGGGGGATCTCTATAGGGCAGCTGAATATATTTATGGTCAGAATCCGATTGTTGCTCTTTACAAATCGTAAATATCATAAAACGTGCGTGGAGAATAACATTTACTGTTTTTCTTGATGCTTGATCTGATTCCGTTTTAGTTCATGTGTCCTGTAGCAATGCAAAAGCGCTTACTATAGATTCAACTAGATTTGATTTTTAATTAACACGGGTCCACGGGTCGATAAAATTACACACGAACAAAAAAGTTTGCGTACAGATGAATGTTCGTATTTGTTTCTTTTGGTATTTTGATATTTGTTTATATTTTGACATTACTGTTTTAGACTCGATTGTGTTTTGCTTTCCAGTTTCTCTTTCAACACCTTCAACTTCATCAATGACATCCGGATCATTTTCAGTATCACTAGGAACATATAGCTCCAATGAGTATCAAGCTATAAATAAAAATATTCCACTATGCATGTATAGTCATGTACAAAATTTGATTTTATTCGGATCATGGGTGCCATGAAATGCAGCAATTTTGCCGAATCATACATTGCGGCAACATGATGCATTTTCCTCGTCTCTTACCTTTTCAACTACACACAGTGGCACAATAAGAGCAAATAAAAAAAAGGTAGCAAAAAGGTGTTTAAAATCAAATAGACGTTGATTTATGATTATCTAAGATGTGATAGAATGGACATCCAAATACAGGAAAAAAGTTTTAATATTTTATTGAAAAATTATGAGAAACTGTGAAAATGGAAATATGGTACTTTTTAGAAATGACTACCTTTGATAGAGATAATCACATAAAACAAAATAATAACCAATTTTTGTAACTAAACGGTTTTCTCAGTAACGAGTGTTACCTCCACGAGCTTTCACAACTGCTTCCATTCCTCTTGCCATGCTTCCGATAATACTGTAGATCGTTTCTTGCGATAAGTTTTCCCATTCGTCCAAGAGTACATTTCGAAGTTCTGCTGTGTTTCGAACTGTTGGATTTCGAGCTCGGACCTATCTCCCTTAACATGTCACAAATATACTCTATCGGGTTCAAACCTGAAGACCTTGCATGCTATTTTAACCTCAGACAAAAAGATCTTTACATAGCATGAAATATGCGGCCGGGCATTATCATGCATTAAAACAAATTTTCAAAAACAGCGTCCACCATAAGCGACGGTTTTCGGGTTGCTGTATGACACCTGTTCTCAAAGTTTCAAAGACAATTAAAGGATCATATCTGGAGGCAGTATACAACGTTAATCAATTAGCGTTGTTAACCGTTACCAGTGCTTGTACATTTCAGCCGTTATAATTCAAAAATTATAACGTTACCGTCTCTAGTCACGGGGAGACATGTACATTCCGTTTTACCGGTCTACTATTGTACACTGTTCCGTTCTTTTAAGACGTTGATCAGTTCAGCACAATATGGCTGAAACACATAATCGTCACCTCGTTACATTCGAAAAGTGGGTGCTTAACGTCTTCTACTTCCGATCCACATCGCCATTGACACTGGTTTGTTATCTTGAATCTCTGCAGGTATGCTTTAAACTTACCATATCCAGAGATAACTTGGCACATCGAGCTCGTCAGTGATAATTTCATTTTTAGTCTTTCTTTTATATCTGGAATGAAGCCAAATGTATACCTTCGATTGGCTGATTCATTCCACCTTCGTTGCCAAAGATCAATCGCAATCGCTTCAATATCATTTTTATTATTATATTGATCGTGCCTACTATCAGCAGCATGTACATATTCACCTGTATCATTTTGGTCACGTTTTCTTAGGTGGTACAAGGTCGCTCGTTTTTTGATTAGAATATCAACCTGGAGTACGCCGGCCAGAACCACTACATCATCTTTAGATACCGTTCGGTAAGCTTTTGTTACTCCTAGCAGGATGTTCCTCTGAGCACTTTCTAGTGATCTGATATGGTGACAGTTTAACCTATCATACAAACCATCCGCCGCATACGGGAAAAGCGCCTCCTTTGTATATTAACTTCAGAGTTTTGTGATTAAGTCCCCATCCCTCTCTTGACACTCTCGCCAAAGAGTGGAATAGCTTCTTAGCGTTGTCACAGACTCTAAGAACGCCCATTCAACACCTAGATATCTAACACACTTGACCATTTTCATGTTTCTACCGTTTAGCGCTATTGTTGGTGGTCGACTAGAGTCAAATTTGCCCTTTAGGTGCAGCATCACTGTTTTCTCTGCTGATAGCGACATCTTATTTGCTTCACACTGTTGGATCATATTATTTATTGCGATTTGACCCTGGCGCTGAAGTTCGAGTCTCGAGTTGCCGTGCACCAGAATGACTTAGTTATCCGCGAATGCAATTTCCTCAAAGTCATTGATCATGTTTGTGTTAAACACGATATTCCAGACTAGAGGACCCAGAATAGAGCCCTGAGGACATCCTTTTGTAATTTTCATTGAAACAGAACCATACATGTCTCTGATTACTGCGTATCGATTGCTGAAGTAGCTCCTAAAACATTCATCGTGTTTCTAGGGAGATTATAGACCGATAAACTTGCAATGACACTAGGCCACGTAAGATTATCAAATGCTCCGGCAATGTCCACGAATATATCCATAACATATTTACAACTTTGAGGTTTGACAGTGTTGGTTAGGCGAACTATCGCATCCTCACTCCTCAGTAGGCATGCTACGTCGAAATCCGAATTGCTTGTCCGAGAACAGTCCGCTCTGTTCAACTCGCGGTGTAATGCGAGTGGCAAGCAACCTTTCTAGGAGTTTTCCCATAACTGGTAGCAACATTATGGGTCTATAAGATTTCGAACATAGTGGATCTCTTTCGCCAGGTTTCCTGATTATAATCATTTCACCCGTTTTCCATACCTTAGGGAAGTAACCAAAAAATAGGCAGCTATTTAATAATTTTACTATGCTAGGCCCTATGATGGGCCATGCCAGCTGGATTATTTCAGCGTTCAAGTTGTCAAGTCCGGGGGATTTCTTACGCTTAAAGCAAGTTTAGGCACTGGTGACCTCCTCCCACGTAAATGGGGAGTCTTAGACATAGACACACCGAACCTTCTGACCACTTGTCAGTAAGTGTAGCCATTGTTGATCATTGTCACAGCCTTGGCGACATCAGTGGATTCTATGTCGCTCATTTTGAATTAATAACTCTTTTTCGTCAAATTCTAAGGGCGAATGAATTAATATTCACACAATATGTATATAATTAATACTTATTAATTCCTTGGGAACAAGGATTTGAAGGAAATTTGCCTTTTTATATAAATCATTTTCGTCTGGTCAACTGAGGAATAAAATTTGTTGTACAATTTGATAAACTGGGACAATGTTTTCATATTTTGGTCAAATACCAAACAAAAGGAGAAAGTTAGCAATAAATTTTACCTTAGTCAGGAATATTATTTAGCTTAGTCAAAACTTGACATATAAAGCGATTGTAGGATTGAATTGCTGGAAAAAGCAAAAACAATTTACAAAACTAACAACAAAAATAAAGAATATCGCCTGAATATTATTGTACCGTTTTCTGCATACAACTCGGTGGAGATTACCTTGGTAGTTTTAATGTTAATTTCTTAGCGGCCAATAAGCGAAAGTGTCCCTTACGCATGAAGAGTGTTAATCTGATGATAATTTCTATGCTTCCACTGATGTTAGCCAATCTGTTATCTCCTGCATGCAAATTAATTTTTAATCAATTATCTTTTTAGATCATTTATCTGATGATCTGAATATCAGATTCAATCCTGTAAAAACATAGGTCCTGTTTCCAACTCGAAACTTCTACAAAGTCATAATGATATTCTGGAAGTTGGGCTGTCGTCGTACAATTACTCTATATTTCATGATACCGCTTGAGCTGGATCAACTAACATTTTGTATGGGAAATTTAATCCAAATTTTGGATTGGTTCACAAATTTTGATTTGCACACCTTTGCGTTGTATCACGAAATAAGAACTGAACCGGACCAGATCAACCGTCAATAAAAACGGCTAATGAATTACAGAAATGTTTTATAATGTTAATAAAGGCAAGGCTGGACTTGCTCAAGAACAGCTAAGCGAAACTGTAGGTATAGAGGAAGCTCGAATGGTGGAAAGCTGAAGTTCTAATTGTACTACAATTCAATATTGCACTCTACTTTCAGGCATGCTTAAAGTTAGAGTAACTCCCGTTCGGTATTACGTTGGACATCTTCGTGTCAATATCAAATGCAGCATTCGAGACATACACAGTTGAAATACACAGTTTTCTGATCTACACAATGTGTGCCACAGGCTAACATAAATAATACAGAATCGTTTTCCGGGGCAGAAGGCACTAACTGTCGACGTTATCTAACTGTGTTTGGTTTTGTTCGATTAGAATACCAAAGCAAAGTTATGTCTGATGAATGGCTTCTTATCTCTAAGGGGCTGCGATACGCTCTTTAAGGATGTAGAATTACGTTCCGATCAGTTTATCATTGATCACGATTTCTGGTTACGAATCGTTATTTCCAAATAATAGAAAATATTTTGTTAGATAACAGTTATTCTTAGACTTCTTTTTAGTTTATGTCTCGATGAATCGAAATAATTTGTGGCTTGGCTTTATCTAGGAATGATTGACCAATTGATATCGAGAATTTTTCATCCAGTTTGGTCTAGTGATACTCTGTTCACGATACACGATTTCTTGCTAGGACTTATCTTCCGAAAAACTGAAATGCCGCAACGCAATATTTTATATGGACGGTCCAACGTGCTGCTTGCACTTGCAGACTATATTTTTATTCTCAGGCTAAGTGTCAACGAAGTAAGAAAGTTCTGTTATTTTTGCCAACCCTAGTGCGCTAAATGTTAAATTTCTCCAAAGATACTTAAATCAAATTAGGTTTTGTCGAACGTTAGATATCAAGTAGTCGGTTTTGAGTTTTATATTTTATAGTTGATGTTTTAATTTGGAAAAGGCAGTTATTTATGAGATATTTGATTCTAATTGCTGTACTTACCAGATCTCAAACGGAATTTATATTGGAGTGTTCTGAAAATAACTTAGAGAGTGAATTTTCCCAAAACAGGAATTTGGAAACAGATGTAATATTATGAATATTTTGAATTTGAAAGAGGTAAGTTTAGATGAACCCCAAGATCACCAGAAAGGTTGCTAAAAACTTTTACATTGTTGCACCAATAATACAATAACTCTGAAATGATCTTTGGTTTATTCCCATATCGCCGATAGTATTTCGAATTCTACTCCTTTACGGTCCTCGATATTTCAGCAAGTGCATGTTTTAAAGTTAGCCAGGTACTTACAACTGTTTTAGAACCATTAACCATTTTAGAAATTGTTAGTGTACGAACAATGGTAATTTTCTGTAAGAGCACAAATGTCGTACTCGTATGTTTCCAAACAGATAATTTACAATAAGCTTTTAATAGGCATTGCTTATGTTATTAAGGTCTTCGTTATTAAAATGATTATGTTTTGTTTGATAATGATCTTATGTATTTCTTTTCACCACCAAGGTCAAATTTATATTTTCATAACTTTAACGATTTCAATATACAATATCGTTGCGTTAACTTACCTTAAAATTGTCTATAAGGTGATTGTAACTTAATCTCATAATGCTATTGTTGCGTTGCTAATTATACCTCGTACCTTTCATTCCATTATTGAAATTTGAATGTTCATACGTTTTAGATACGTGCATTTGGTAAAAATAAGTTGAGGATGGGACGCACACAAAAGTGTATTCAAAAGGGAATGCTCAATGAAAAATCAATCTAATGCTTCAGCAGCTGTAGATTGTTTATCACGATTTTTTGTAAAACGCCACTCACTACTCTTGATATCGTTATTTGATTCATCTAAGTGATTGCTTCGTGATATTTTGGTAATAGCAAGATTTTTGTATTAGCGGAACCAATAAGATGCAATAAGCCTTGGTTACCGGAAATTAGGAGGTTCTCCGGTGGAGCATGGTTTATATATATTCATTGCTCAACTTGAACGACGTAGATGAAAATCTCTGAACAGGGGTTTTCGATGACATGGGAACGATTACGATGGGTTCAGATTTCAGAAAAATTTGTTACAGAATCCTCCGGTGGGGCCTGGATGTCAATTTTGGTATTTTCTTTTCTCAGCTCAAATGAGTGATACAAATTGCAAAACGGAAGTTGTCAAGTACCGGGAATCATTTGCAATTGATCCTGATTTCAGCAAAATTAATGGAAGGCTCTTAACCAGGTTTCCATTTTTTTTTTCAAATTGTTAAGTGAGGTTTTTTAGTTCAACGGATCAGTTGCGGCTCGAGGTAATTTTTTTAAGTTTTTGCCAGCTCAAGCGGCTTTGATGAAAGTTGGTGAACAATAGTTTACGAGTATCAGTAATCAATTGCGATATGCTCTGGTTTCGGGAAGGTCGTTTATGGAGTCATCCGGTGGGACCCAGGACTATTTTTTTTTCTTAGCTCAAGTTTCCTAAATATTTCTGAATGATGGTGTTCGAGTACCAGGAAGCAATTGAAATGGGTCTAGATTTCGGAAAAATTCGTTTTGATGGTCCTCGAATGATTTTGATAATATTTTCTTGAAGGGGAGGAAGGTTTTAAGAACTATGAATCGAAGTTGTTCGAACAAGAGTCCCGTATTGGACACATACTAAAATAACATTTTGCAGTAGACCAAGTCACAGTTTTAGTTAATTCATTATTCGGCTGGCAGGGATGGCAACTGTTGAATTAATATCCAAATCTCACGGCAAGAAGTTTTTTCAAATCTTTCGTAATAGTGAGTAATTCGATTTTAGTGGTTTATTTTCATATAAAGGTGGTAGGTTCATCAGGTTTCTATGCAGAAAGTTTACTTATTTTGAAAAGTAATAATTAATGAGCATTTTTTTGTTTCTATTTGGTTTTTGTTTTTGTTAGATATGTTTGTTGTTGTAGAAGTGTGTTGTTCGTTTGGTAATTAAACCGTCTCATTGCTTCAGGTCTTACCGTAATCTCAATAATAATAATATCTCTACGTCTGAAACCTGGAATTGGGAAGAGTGGCGTTAAGTTAAGTTCTACGTAACTATTGGTTTACTTTGAACATTCAAATAAATTGTAATTTCGATCATTTTTACCTATATGACAGTTTTACAAAGGTTAACAAATTACCCATTTATTCTGTTTTTACAACCGAAAATTCAAAAACAAAAGAACAATCTTATCCAAAGCTTGCAATAATTATTAATTGTTTAATTCTCCCGTTAGTACTACCGTCGTCACTCTGGTCCGTAACACTACTCTTCGCCCCAACATGAACGTCCCGAACAGGATCTAAACGTCCTCCTCTATAGCGCGCCAATCGCTCCAAACACACAACCGTTGGTTTACCAAGGAGAGCTTTTTTATAATCTCCTAACTTCACTTCACTGCTTCACAATTCAGTTGGCATGGCCATTGGTTTATTTTTCTGCGTTAATTCGTGCAAAATCTTTGCTACATCAACAAATCCTGGTACGAACCGTCTACAGTATGTGCACAACCCGATTAAGCTTTTTAATTCATGCAGATTCCTTGGTCTTGGCCGGTTCTTAACAACTGACCCTTATATTCATCAGAATGTATTCCTTTGTTGAAACCTTGTGTCCTAAATACTTTACTTCATCTTGGAATAATGTACACTTTTTCGGACTAAGTTTTAAGCCAGCTGCTTGAATTCTCTCAAATACTTCTTCCAAGTATACGTCTTCCAAGGAAGTCCTTTTAATATGCGGTTCATTAGCTTTTCAAAAGTCGCAGGAGCATTACATAATACGAAAGGCATACATTAAATTGCCATTACCAAGTGTCTACGCTAAATGCCGTTGCCACCTGCCAATAGCCGCTCTGCAAATCAAGTGTTGAAAATAGTCGTGCACCTGCTAGTCTATCTAATGTATCATCGATCCTTGGTAGGGAATTACTATCGGTTTTAGTCCAAATTAATCTTTCTGAAATAGACACAGAATTTCATGGAACCATCTTTCTTTTCTACCAGTATCACTGGTGAACTCCATATGGACTTGTTGATGATTAGACTTTTTGGTTTTGAATTTTTGTTGTCATCGCTGTTGAAACATTTGCATCATATCAAAACTACCTGATGTTTTAACAGTTTTACCTGGCAATGTTTCTGCAACATTCTCGATCACTTAACAAGGCTCCAAGGAGTCTCTACTGCAATTATCTTTTACTACCCTTATTGGCAATCTTGGCTTGCTCAACTCCTTCTTTAACCTGCTTCTGCTACTTTTCCTCCACTTTTTATGTCCAATAACATTTTTGTTTTCACAAGCCCGCCAATGTCACCAATTGTTTCGTTTAGCCGAGATTATAAATTTAAAATAACTCGGTTCGATCGCTGGATAGTGAAATAAATAATACCACAGCTCTCTTTCATCTGATTTGTGCTGCCATCTCGAGTTAAATGGTAGTACTATTGTCGTCACCCTGGTTCGTAACAGCAGTATCAAAATCAATGCATACTTCGAAATTCCGTTTGGTTAACAT
Source organism: Nephrotoma guestfalica (assembly GCA_963691935.1). Taxonomy (NCBI): domain Eukaryota; kingdom Metazoa; phylum Arthropoda; class Insecta; order Diptera; family Tipulidae; genus Nephrotoma; species Nephrotoma guestfalica. The sequence continues at coordinate 84,208,119 of OY829914.1, read as the reverse complement.
GAACGTGTAATAGAGTTAACATTGAAGTACTTATTTTAATGACAAATTATAAATCAGTCGTCGAAATGAAATACTACCCCTATTTAGACATTAACCGACGAATTTCCGTTGCGAAACCGCTTTACGAATTTTACTTTTCTGCATTCAAAATGAATACAGTCGTAGTGCCGATTATTACCCGTACCCAAAAGTTATGACTTGCCTATCGCACCTAGGGATTTGGACCAAAAATTCTCTTCTGATCATCAAAAATTCTTTCTCTTTTCTCTTCTGGAGAAAATTATTGTTATTTTAATGTAATCCTGACATGTTAGGAGCTAAAATAATTAAACGCCTACTTATTTTGGCTAGGGCAGATCTTTTTGTATGAAGCCTCTGTGTCCCAACGAGAATATTTTTTATGGAAGGTCACTAAATTAAGTGATCGTTCAGCCAATGTACTGGGCTTCACGTGCATTTCAAGAGTCCCAAGTTAAATGTTTTTCCAAAATTAAACAACCTTTACGTTGACTCCCGTTTTATATTTATAGCTCGAACGAGTTTGATACGGTGTTACAATTTTGGTGAGAGGGGTTTTCTAGTGCAAGGAAGCGATAGTGATTTGTCATTATTTCACGGAAATCGGTTAAGGGGTCCTCAGGTCGGGCTCGGGTCCCTACTGTTTATTACGTCTCCTTAAACGATTTTGTTAAAAATCGTTGAGAGGCTTATGACATGTCTAACCAATTTCTTAACCGACTGGGATACAACCCCGTTTCGATTAAACGTTAAGTGATTACCGCTGCTTTATAAATAGGCCCGAAGCCGCTGTAAATGCGGCTTAGCTGCTCGTCAATTGTGAGGTTAGCTGATGTCTTATATGGTTGTCTTAAACTAGTTCATCTAATCTTTCGTTCTAGTTTTTACGTAAACCGGCGTGCATGAGTATTCCAATCAACGCATATATTTTATCGGAGTCCGTATCGTACCAAATCCGAGGTCGTTTTGCTTCAGCTGTAGTATTGTTAAAATAATAATCTTTGGCTTTTCTGTTTGTCTCTGGAAAATCTCGTTTGAAACACATTAGCGGTGTATTTAGATTTTGAGCCAATGAGGCCGTTACTAATCTTCCCCTTTCTTTTAAAATGTGAAAGTGGAACTTTTCTTATCTCTTGTGGAACATTATTTCATTTGTGCTGATTTTTTGAATTTTGCACACGATACCACTTGATACTTTTATTACTTTCGGTAATATGACCAGAGTAATTTTCAATATCCTGATTTTCGTTATGGTCAGCTGTATCTTCAATTACTATTTCATCTAATAATTGCGACAGTTCATCCGCGTCTTCGACATCAACGTCTGACCAACGTCTGCGCGGTTTCATCACTAGATAATTCTTAAAATCATAAATGATTACCATTATTTTGTTACAAATTTTAAGCATTGGAAATATATGTTGTTACCTTTCGTCAAAATTACCAGTTAATATGGCAAATAACGATATTTATAAGGTTGTGGAAAAGTAATCCATTATTTTTACGTTTATTTCGGGGCTTTAATTCCATGAGTTCAATCGTTTGTTTTGGTTCAAATATGCGCCGTCAAATCGTTGCCGTAAGTTCATTATGCTGCTTCTCCAAAACGCTTTGTGCCTATTAGCAAAAAACTGAGATAACCAGTTTGCCACTAAGCACCCGGAGCTTCTGGCGGGTCATCATAGACATGTAAGGCCTGGCGTTGTCCTGGTGGAAGACGACGCCTCTCCTATTGGCTAATTGTGGCAGCTTCTGATCGATTGCTGCCCTCAGTCGATCCAATTGCTGGTAGTATAGGTCTGAATTGCGAGTTTGACCATTGGGCATCAGCTCATAGTACATAGATGGTTCTTTTCCTATCCCACCCCACAAACAGCAAAACCTTCGTGGTCGTCAATCGTGGTTCGACCATCGTTTGGGATGCTCTGCCGGCTTTCGACCATGAACGGTTCCGCTTGACATTGTCCATGATAACCATTTCCGGTCGCCAGTCACCATCCGCTTCAGAAATGGCTTGATTTCGTTCCGTTTGGCCAAGCATTCGCAGATAGAAACACAGTCCATTAAGTTGTTTGTGTCAACCCGTGTGGCTCTCGAACATCGAGGTTGTTTTTGAAGCCAGACTTATGCAAATAGTCTGAAACTGTTTTGTGGTCGATCTTTAGCTCCTGAGCGATGGTACGATGGCTCGCATGTCAGTCTACTTGGATAATTCCCAGGATTTAATCGATACTTTTGACGATGGGCCTTCCAGTGTGTGGTGCATCTTTGATATCGAAACCAAAATTCGGTGTGATTCGAATTTTTTCGAGGGTTACCTCCATCTTTGACACGCTGTAACTCACAAGTGAATCTATCAATCAAAACAATGACCACAGAATTATTTTTGTACATGGATCCCCGTTTCCAACGAGTATAAGTATAGCCTACTGCGACAAATACATCACGGGATATATGTCACCAAATCCATCTAGCGAGAAAATAATGAACAAATTGGGGTAACCAAATGGTCGGTTGTGACTAATATTCCTTCCCTCTATCATATCATATATCTGCCTTCGAAATGGTTGATATATGTTCGTTCGTTAATAAATTATAATTAAAAATGTCCATTATACGTAATTTTGGAAACGCTGATGATTCTTATCTGCAGTATGCAAATACAAATATTGATTTTTAAGAAAATATACATATTTCTTATCAGATTTGAATATGTAATCAAATTGCTTATCAATAAATGAACTTTGGAACCAATAACAATCAAATCGATATATTATTTGTGTATATAAATTGTATATAGTGAGTTTATTAACACAATTAACTACTGACAATTGAGCTAAACAATTTACTTTCGCAAACGTCAAATTATAAATACAAATTAAATTGCCTCTATGCCTCTTGAAATTTATTACACTCATTGGAGTGTGTGTGTGTGCAAAGAACGATTAGAATTTCCACTTAACTGATGAAATAATTTTCCCACCGCAAAAAACGTTAAATAAACACTAATACGAGGGCTGCCGTAAAAGTTTTTGGAAAAAGTAATAAAAAATTAAAAATTTTCATCAAAAATTGCTTTATTGCTTTTCAAAATATTCGCCTTTAAGATTTATAAACTTTTGCATACGCTCAAACCACTTATCGAAACATTTTTGCTAGTCCGAAGATGATAACTCCAAAACATGGTTTTTGAACGCTTCAATCGCTTCTTCAGGAGGAAGTCATTTGGGTGCCAAGTCGGGGCTGTAAGGTGGCTGACCCATCAATTCGATCGTTTGAGAGATTCGCCGTTTTGGGTTGTTTTCTCTCAATTTGTTGAAAACCTCGGGCAAACAAATGGACGTATGTATACCAAGCTGAATTGACTGTATTTTGATTTTCAAGAGCCACAGTAGCCACATGATCGGTTTTCGTGACGAGACACGTTATCATTTGCGTCCCAACGCTCCGAGCTCGCACAAATTTTGTTGGTTTTTCATCGAATTGGAAAACCCTAACAGTCGATTGCCCATTTCTTTCCGGCTCATACGCATATATCGATGACTCGTCCACCTGTTACCATCTTGTTTACGTTTTTGGAAGTACCTCCAACGAATTTTTCAAGCGTTTGGTGGCACCAATCGATACGAATCTTTTTTTGTGCCTCTGTCAACAAATGTGGAAGCCAACGTGCACATAGAGCCTTCCGCACCTTTTTTTTAAATCCATGCAATCTTTTTCTGGGGCCGAAGTTCGCGGTTGATTTTCCCGTCTTACTTTACGCAATTCCTGCCAAATTGAAGACGTACCGGCTTATAGGACCGATTTCAGTTACCATCTGGTAATATTACTGGACATGCATGGAAGATGGGATCGGCCTATGAGTTTTGCACGGCAATAGGGAGTCGTGTAGTTGTGTTCCTTTTAATCACAGATCGTAATCTGTTGATGAAAATTTCCTTTTGTATCCTGCCCCTATCGGGATTCGAACCCGGTACCTCCCGATCCAAACGCCAAAGCTTTAACCACTGTGCCATTTGGTCGGTAAATTCCGCACCTTTAAATGTTCATGTACGATCCGTATGCACGCTGGTTGCTTACGTTTTTGGAAGTACCTCCAACGAATTTTTCAAGCGTTTGACTGCACCAATCGACACGAATCTTTTTTTGTGCCTCTGTCAACAAATGTGGAAGCCAACGTGCACATAGAGCTTCCGCACTTTTGTTTTTTAATCCATACAATCTTTTTTTTAGGCCGAAGTTCGCGGTTGATTGTCCCGTCTTACTTTACGCAATTCCTGCCAAATTGGAGACGTACGGCTTATAGGACCGATTTCAGTTTACCATCTGCGCATTGCATAGCTCCATGCCCAGCCTAACTATATTACTGGATATGCATGGAAGATGGGGTCGGCCCATGAGTTTTGCACGCCAATAGGGAGACGTAGTTGTGTTCCTTTTAATCCCAGATTGTAATCTCTGTTGATGAAAATTTCCTTTTGTATTCTGCCCCTATCGGGGATTCGAACCCGGTACCTCCCGATACAAATGCTAAAGCTTTAACCACTGTGCCATTTGGTCGGTAAATTCCGCACCTTTAAATGTTCATGTAAGATCGTATGCACACTGGTTGTATACGTTTTTGGAAGTACCTCCAACGAATTTTTCAAGCATTTGGCGGCACCAATCGACACGAACCTTTTTTTGTGCCTCTGTCAACAAATGTGGAAGCCAACGTGCACATAGCTTCCGCACCTTTTTTTTTAACCCATGCAATCTTTTTCTGGGGCCGAAGTTCGCGGTTGATTTTCCCGTCTTACTTTACGCAATTCCTGCCAAATTGAAGACGTACGGCTTATAGGACCGATTTCTGTTACCATCTGCGCATTGCATAGCTCCATGCCAGCTTATATTACTGGGCTTGCATGGAAGTTGGGGTCGGTCCATGAGTTTTGCCCACGCCAATATTGAGTCGTGTAGTTGTGTTCCTTTTAATCACAGATTGTGATCTGTTGATGAGAATTTCCGTTTGTATCCTGCCTCTATCGGGATTCGAACCCGGTACCTCCCGATTCAAACGACAAAGCTTTAACCTCTGTGCCATTTGGTCGGTAAATTCCGCACCTTTAAATGTTCATGTAAGATCGTATGCACGCTGGTGTTACTAATGTCTGACAATCCTCTTCAATCAGTTTGCTCATAGCATCGGTGTTTTCTGGCAAAACAGCGTTTATTTTCACTTACTAATTATAAACACTAGCCAAGGATGGTGCTTCGTCGCCAAAAGTCGAATTAAGTGATTCGAAGCACTGTTGTTGAGTTAACCCCTCTCGAAGATGAATTCAATTGTTCAAGTAAATAAAAAACAATGTTGCGATGCGAACTGACAGATGACTTCTGAGAAACATAACCTCCAAAAATGTTACACTTTTTGACTGACATATATATTTGCATCGGAAAACACTAGTCTATGTATTACAAATTATTGGAAAATATTTTCGCCACCCGTACAACAAAAAACGCGACTAGATTTACTTTCATTATTCAATAATATTAATTGACAGTGACTTTGAATTTATTGCACTTTAAACAAAACAATGACTGTCTTTAAATCACTTGCCATTGACATGGCAATCATGCACAAAAATATTTATGAAGTTGTTAATTTCAAATTTTTTTCTCGTAAGCAGATTTACATCTTTCATATATACGCCCACATCATTATGTATCATATAAATGAGATATAATATCTTTGAAAATGGTCCTGTCAAAAGAGTAAATATTTCATAAAAATCTTTAAATTATACTTTCGGTTCCTTTTGAACTATATAGAGACGATAAAACCTCATATACATCTTAACCTATACACGTATTGTGTTATATATTTAATGAAGGTTAATTTGAAATCTTATTAAATTTATTACACAACATCATATAATGTTGTAATATATATAAATTATATTTGAGATAGCCGTAAAACGTATTGTAAGAAAACGAAAAATGTAAAGAAATTTCTGAATTGTGCGGAAACTAAAAAAAAACTCACGGTCTAAATATAATCCTACTACTTCCACTTAACCTAATTTAACCGAAAATATGATTCATATTTTCTTTAAACTTGACCGTAAAATATACCGAATGTCATATAATGTTAAAATGCATGCAAGTGATTAGATGTTATATTCTGTTCCCGCCGCCCATCTCAATCATAAATAATCGACGCGGACCGAAAAACTTCAACACGTTAATTAATTACCGTAAAATTAATTATAATTATATGCTCGTAGAATATATAAGATTTGAAAAGCAGGTAGTAACGATCAATTAAATTATCTGATATTTTGTCAATGAAAACATTCACTTTTCAGGGTTTTATACATATTGTACACGATACACTATTTACTTATTTACGTTTTTTTTTTGTGTTCTGTGGCTCAAGTCTAATGTATACTCGCGCATAATGTACCAAGATAGATTTCTTATTTACTTTATACGAGTATATCTGTTTTTATAGAAGACATAAATTATATTTTTTTTTGTTCATTTCTGTTAAATAATCATTTTAATTGATTGTCGCGTTTGTTTACGGTTTCATCATCATTACTTGTGAATAAATTACCCAGTGATATAAATTACGACGTTAAATCTTAACATTGAATGAAGGGGCGGTGGTATATTGTGGTTTTATAAATTATAAAGGTATAATTTTAACTTCAAATTCAACCTTCTTCTAATCAGTTATCTTCTTCAACCAGTGTTGTGCGTCTACGCGTAATCTGAAATTTTCGACATGTTGGTGTCGAAAATATCGTAGAAAATTCATTTTGGCGTAGACAACGTCGGTAATTTGTAGAGTATGTAAAATATTCGTAGGCAATGTAGATTATTGTTTTTTTTGTTGTTTTCTCCATTCTATCAGTACGAGGTTGCCAGTTCAAATTGCCAAATGATCGGATTTTACCTTTATTGAGGCTCAACAATTGTAAATAGGAACTGAAGTGTCCATATGTATTAGCAAAATTTAAATAGTGTCGCAATAAAACATTTATACAAACTTGTTGTTTTCTTTATTTGGCTGTGGTTATGAAGCACTGCCTAACAGTTGCCAACACACAGTTTTCCAGTTCAAATTGCTAATTAGAATTTGGAATTGTCGACTTATTGGTGTCGAAAATAGTGTAGACAATTCATTTTAGCGTAGACAATGTCGACAATTTGTAGAGTATGTAAAAAATTCATAGACAATGTAGATTATTGTTTTTTTTGTTGTTTTCTCCACTCTTTCAGTACGAGGTTGCTAACACACAGTTTTCCAGTTCAAATTTTTATAAATTTGACAAATTTTTACAAATTTTTACAATTTTTAGAAATCAAATAAGTGAGATTAGATCGCCATGGATCTGACAACAATTGCCTATTTACAGTGTTGTGCGTCTACGCGTAATTCGGAATTGTTGACTTATTGGTGTCGAAAATAGTGTAATTATATAATTTAGCGTAGACAATGTCGACAATGTGCAGAGTATGTAGAATATTCGTAGACAATGTAGATTATTGCTTTTTTTGTTGTTTTCTCCACTCTTTCAGTACAAGGTTGCTAACACACAGTTTCCCAGTTCAAATTTTTTACAAATTTGACAAATTTTTACAATTTTTACAAATCAAATAAGTGAGATTAGATCGCCATGGATCTGAGAACAATTGCCTATTTCCAGTGTTGTGTGCCTACGCGAAATTTGGAATTGTTGACTTATTGGTGTCGAAAGTAGTGTAAATATATAATTTAGCGTATACAATGTCGACAATGTGTAGAGTATGTAGAATATTCGTAGACAAAGTAGATTATTGCTTTTATTGTTGTTTTCTCCACTCTTTCAGTACGAGGTTGCTAACACACAGTTTTCCAGTTCAAATTTTTTACAAATTTGATAAATTTTTACAAATTTTTACAATTTTTACAAATCAAATAAGTGAGATTAGATCGCCATCGATCTGATAACAATTGCCTATTTCCAGGGTTGTGCGTCTACACGTAATTCGGAATTGTCGACTTATTGGTGTTGACAATAGTGTAAATATATAATTTAGCGTATACAATCTTGACAATTTGTAGAGTATGTAGAATATTCGTAGACAATGTAAATTATTGTTTTGTTGTTGTTTTCTCCATTCTTTCTTTAAGAGGTTGCCAACACACAGTTTTTCAGTTCAAATTGCGAATTAGAATGTTGTGTGTGTATGTTGTAATTCAATTTTTACAAATCAATCAATCAAATAAGTGAGTATTGATCGCCATCGATCTGACAACAACTGCCTATTTCCAGTGTTGTGCGTCTACGCGTAATTTGGAATTGTCGACTTATTGGTGTCAAAAATAGCGTAGAAAATTCATTTTAGCGTAGACAATATCGACATTTTGTAGAGTACGTAAAAAATTCATAGACAATGTAGATTATTGCTTTTTTTGTTGTTTCCTCCACTCTTTCAGTACGAGGCTGCCAACACACAGTTTTCCAGTTCAAATTGCCAAATGATCGGATTTTACCTATATTGAGGCTCAACAATTGTAAATAGGAACTGAAGTGTCCATATATTAGCAAAATTTAAATAGTGTCGCAATAAAACATTTATACAAACTTGTTGTTTTCTTTATTTGGCTGTGGTTATGAAGCACTGCCTAACAGTTGCCAACACACAGTTTTCCAGTTCAAATTGCTAATTAGAATTTGGAATTGTCGACTTATTGGTGTCGAAAATAGTGTAGACAATTCATTTTAGCGTAGACAATGTCGACAATTTGTAGAGTATGTAAAAAATTCATAGACAATGTAGATTATTGTTTTTTTTGTTGTTTTCTCCATTCTTTCTGTACGAGGTTGCCAACACACAGTTTTCCAGTTCAAATTGCGAATTAGAATATTGTGTGTGAAAGTTGTAGTAATCCCCCGCTTTACGGACAGGATGCGTTCCTCATAAACTGTCCGCAAATCGAAAATCCGTTAAACGAAACCGCTATTACTATGCGATTATTGGTAAGTGATAGATGCGTTCCAGCTAGTAAAAATACCCGTAAAAGAACCGATTTTTATTATAGATTCACACTAATAATAGGAAGATACAGGGTTTTCAAACTGCGTTATACAAAACCTAATTTTATAAAGTAAGGAAACCGTAAACACACAAAAGTAATGAATAAATTTCAATAAAACACAAACCATTAATTCAGTTTTAATTTTATAACTCTTAAGTTATTAAATTTAATTCAGAGGTCTTCTGAGCTGGTCGATAGTTTACCGGAGCTGTCGCTATAATTTCCATCAGGACATTCTTCAACAGTAGATGTTTCAGTTATTTTGGAAAAATAACAGTCTCGAGAGGTTTGTTTTGCTGGTTTCTTGGACTCTCGGTACAATTCCTTGTAGCACATACTTTAAGGCTTCTTTCTGTAGACGGATCATTCTCAGAAAAAATTTCCATGGCTTCTTCAATAAGATAAAAGGCTTTTGACATTTTATTTGTTGTCAAAATACGCGAGTTTTCATGCTGAGTAGAGTTTTCCGTCTGTCACACATCGGTGTTTCTTCTACTAGCATTAACAATTCTTCATTGGAAATGTCTTCATCAGCACATTCTAAGAGTCCTGATATACCTGCGGTGTCTACTTCACTCATTCCAGCTTCATGCGCAATGGCGAAGATTTCATTTTGAATTTCTAATGTGATGTCATGTAAGGGACCAGCAGAATGAAATTTATTCGTACACTCGTGCCATAATTTCATTCACACGCCATTCATAGTGGCATGCTTTACCTCTTCCCATGATTTTATAATATTATCTACTGCATCCTTTATATTTTTTCCAAAATTCCTTAACTGAGGGTTGGTTCAACCCATCAATAGACTCAATTAGGTTTTTGAAAACTCGACGAAGGTAGTAGGCGTTAAAATTAGCAATAACACTCTGGTCCATTGGCTGCAGTAATGGTGTTGTATTGGGGGGGGGTAGAAATACCACTTTGATGTTTTCCCGGACGTTATTTAGTTTATGGCTGGGGGCATTATATTTAGCCATTCTTCAAAAATGCAGCCTTTTTTGCTTGAGTGCCAAGTGATTCCAAGCTGTGACTTAATAATAATGTTTAATGTTTGTATAATTTTTAAAAATTCTTCTGGATACGCTTTCGCTCCCTCGAGATCTGCTCTAGCCGCTTCCCCTACAGCTTTTATATTATTCAAAGAATGCCGCTTCTTGAATCGGTCAAACCATTCTTTGCTAGCTAAAAAAGACTCCACACAAGATGATTCACCATGGTTAGTAACCAAATCAGCATGAAGATGCTTAGCTTTCTCTTGTAGTACAACCGTGCTTAATGGTACGTTTCTGTTAGTTTGATGGTCTATCCACACACTAAGCAGCCGTTCCATCTCCTCCATAATCTCACTTCTTTGTCTTGACACATTTTTTGCGGTTAGGGGTGTTTCCCTTTTTATTCTTGATAAAATTTTATCTCTGTTGTCCTTTATTGTATTAATTGTTGAAGTAGATAGGTCCAAAACTTTGGCGATTTCACTATTTTCTTGGCCCGCGTCAAACCGTAACCTAATGTTATTGATTTTCGCCCTTTTTTACATGCTTTTCGTCGAAGCTTGCTATTCGCTTTTCAGACATTTAAGCAATATTAGAGAAATTTAATTAATTTTAATTGAATTAAAAATATGTATAGAGCGTAAATAAATTAACACTGCACTATACCGCATAACATCAAATACTAATTTGTATTTCGTAAGAACGTTTGATAACTATTTTGGGATTCCCCGTATAACAAAACCAAACATAAACTGTTTTATGTACTAAAAATCTTTTTTATTATTTTGTTTTTGGGATTCCTCACAAAAAATGTAAGCAAAACAGAAAAAAATATATTTTGTCCGTAATTGCGAATATTTCATCCGTATACCGAAATTTTGATACTTAATTAACCATGTCCGTAATATCGAATTTCCGTTAAGCGGGCGTCCGTAAAGCGAAAGTCCGTAAAATAAGATTAGATCGCCATCGATCTGACAACAATTGCCTACTTCCAGTATTGTGCGCCTACGTGTAATCTGGAATTTTCGACATGGTTTCGAAAATAGCATAGATAATTCATTTTTGCGTAAACAATGTCGAAAATTTGTAGAGTATGTATAATATTCGTAGACAATGTAAATTATTACGTATTATTGTTGTTTTTCCATTATTTTCCACTTAGAACATGTCATCTCACAGTTATCCAGGTCATGGGTCACTTTTTGTTTTTGGTGATTTGTATTTGAAAATATATAATTTCGGAAAAATAACTAAGCAGGTAAAAAGTTTATTTTGAAATTGTCTAAATGTCAACTGCCACCTGAAAACAGCCAGAAATACTTGCAGATAAAAAATCACCAGATTCGCCTGGTTCCGGGTTTTCAAATTAAAATTTTAGCTTAAAATTTATTACGATAAAATTTAATAGACTATTCGGCCACGGAACTGCACCCGCAGCAGTGAAATACTCGCAGAACCTATCTCGTGCTAATTTAGCAGATGTTTCCAAACAAAAATTGTGTTCTCAAGCTACAGCTACCTTGTTCAATTTGGTCAGAACAATCTTCCACGTCTAATTCTCAGTAGATTCGTTTCGCTTTAGTTAATCCTCTTTGAGAATAGCGCTTAATTATTTTCTCCGAAAGCGCAAAAGCGTCGACCGCATTAAAAATGCGCGGCGATGTTTTATCGCCATTTCCAATTATTTCGGGTTCATTTAGATGCTTGAATCAATCAAGATCAAGATACGATATGTAATAATTTCTAACGCTATTATTTTAGATATCAAGTATTGGGGATGCAAATATGAATATTCAGTGTTATAATTTAGAAACGGTGCGAAAACGAAAAATTAATCGTAGTGATAGTTAAAACGATATTTTGGGAAAGATCTGTGCCCAAGAATTTTCCGAATAGAAACTAGAACAACAAATTTTTACACGAAAAGCGATTAACGATGTCTTGTTTGAAGTTGGCTTAGGCATTTGATACAAAATAGAATAAAAATAAATGAGCCCAATTCATTATCTCCAAGGCCAACTTTAACCCAAAATTCCTTTGTTACACACCGAATAATGATTGATATGATCAAAATTAAAATTCAACTGCTGAATATTCTTCCAATTATAGTGGTCGTTTTACAACATTTAATAAAATTAAAATTAAAGAATTAAATATTTTAATAATTAATGAATTAAAATAAAGAAATTTACGTTATCATTCCTAGTAGCACTGAGGTCAGTTTGAAGTTTTCAAAACTCTGGCCTGTTGGAATAAATCGTAATGTGCTGGATAATCTCTCAGCTGGTGATATCGCAGCTCTTTGAGGAGGAGAACCTAGGTCGTCTTTTAAGTCTTTCCTTCATCCATATTCTTTTCTTGGTTTACGTTTTTTTTGGTGGCTCACTTGCCAAAAATTAAAATTAAAGCAATACAGAATTTGTTTTCGAAATTTTACACGTTATGCTCGACGATCTCAATTAGAAATAAGGCCTGCACTACAAGATTGTGATGTGTGTGGGAACTTATCAAGCATGCTTATAGGTAGTTGTATCGGTAACTTAAGAAAATAAAAGTTTTGATTGATTAGCTATGAGCAGCTAGAAGTACTTGCTAACCCGCTAAAGTTTGCATACATTTTTTTTAGACCACTGTGTACTAAAATTTGTTTCTGCCCATTGAAAATACACCTGCAATAAGCTAAAATGAGCACCGTTGATGTGATTAAAATTGCATCCAGCTAAATTAACAAACTTCTCGGTCGCCAGGAAAAAGTCTAATGAGTTTAAAGTAGGAGCACGGTCTAGATCTATCCATTGAATTTACGGCATTGTATTATGTTCCATTTCATATTTAGCCATACAGTGATAGGTTAGGTTTTTTTTTTTAGGTTTCAGTGGTTGCTTACTGCACACTTAGGCCAATTTTTAGGCCCATTGTGATACCACTCATTCACTCCACATCATTAAACCACCTACTTCACCTACTCACACAACTACAGTATACCACCTGCACATTGCAAGCTCCATGTCAACCTGTACATTGACATGGAAGGTGGGTCGGCGCGTGACACGGAATTCTGCACTCCATCAGAGGGTCTTAGTTGTATTTATTAGCATCACCGATCGTAATCGATGATGAAAATTCGATTTGCATCTAGCCTCTGATGGGATTCGAACCCAGCACCTCCCGGTCCAAGTGCCGAAGCTTTAACCACTGCACCACTTGTCCGGTTTACAGTACAGTAATAAACATCCTAAATTATTAGTCAGGTGATTTGGTTCAAAAGTTATTTTAAAGCAGCTCACGTTATTTGCATATCGATAAATAAGCGTACATCGGCACCTCTCTTAATTTTAATCCCTGGTGTTTAGCACGATCCTGTAACATTCATATGTTATTTATAGTATCGGTGCTACACAGCCGTCGATGTAATCCACTTCGAGGGTTTAGTCAAGGAATCTGGAAAATATCAGCATTTTCAAATAATTTTTCTGCATCCAGCGATGCTTTAAAAGAGAAATTTAAAACTTAATTATAGTCGGGATTGAGTTCATTAAAATGTATTGATGAATACGAGTCCAAATAAAATTTGTTACATATAAGATTCATCTCTAATCATTAACACTGTACGGCGCTAAGTTCGTGGCTATGAAAGAAATTATCTGGGCAATCTCGGCTTTTCAAGTCATCTTCGAAACGAATACTGTATCGACTTTCATTACCAAAAATTAACACCCATTGCTTAATTAAAATGACAGCGTACAAATAAGGCGGCCACATGATCATTTTTCTACTTTCTGCAGTAAGTAATGATTTTGTTCATTGAAGAACCATCGCTCAAAGTAGTTTATTTTGACAGCTCTGTATTTGGTTTAAAAATGTGACTGTGTATAAAGTTCTACTTTTTAACATGGGTTAAAGGTTAGAACTTTTTGCATTTTTACCAAATTGTACTAACACAACAGTTTTCAGTACGTTTTTCACATTTTTCAAATTTGAGGTAGGAATAAACTCCATGAAGCCGAAATAGTTAAATAAACCAAGACATCATAGAATTTTGCTGATTGATACCAGAATCAGTCATTTTCGACTTTGTCTACATTCTCTACATTGTCGACGTCAAATTTTTAATTGTATACATACATTCTCTACAAAGGTAGAATATTAATTATCTACGTGGTGTAGATAATACGGCACAACACTGCCTATTTCAGGAAAACCAAAAAGCCAATCAAATTTAGTTTGTCCGGCGTTAGAATGACTATTCATTACGTTTGGTTTATTTACGGATTTAACTATGTACGGAACCGCATTCCATTTGGGTGTGTTCTTTCGTAAGACATATTTGTGTTATTGGAATGGAGTGCATGTTAGCGAAGTTTAGTAGAGCATTTGCGATGTTTATATACAGCCATCTGAAATATTGGAGAGTTTTTTGTAAAGCAATGCCATCCCAAAACAATAAATTGTGAAGGCATCAACATTGGTTTTCAAATAAATTTGTCTAGCACTTAAAGCATTCGTACAGCATAATACATTGATTCTGCAATGATTTGGCCTTATCATTTCAACGTGTTTCTTTCATTGACTCTCTTCGATATTTTTATTTTCATACTCAATGTATGTATATGTCACACCGAACCTGCTTAGGAGTGAATACACTGAGAATTTTGTGTTTGAAAAATTCTGTGAATGCCTTAATTCCAGGACATTGCTTCTGGTTTTTAATGGATATTTCTTTATAAAATCTATATAATTGATTTAATGCCACGAAATGTTGATCAAGGTTCAAATTGTTTGTGTAATCTCTGACATAATCCGAAAGTTATTTTTGCAAATTGACCAAAAATTTGATCAATAACTCTTTTTCTCCAGGAAAAGATTTCATACGAGAATTGCTGTGTGGTTGCTGTGCGATTTTGTTTTTTTCCAAATTTGGAATGATTCATTCGGTATGTACTTTCCTTAACCCAATATTCGACTGTAAATCAACTTAGGTCAATAGTTTTGAGAAACATATCCCGACGCCCTTGTACCAAATCCTGACCAATATGCGATCCATGATTTACCACTATAAAATGTTTAAATCAAATTGGCGATGATTTCTCTAATCATGATGGGACATAAATTGATTGAACATAAATGTCTTAGACGAATACTAAGGTGCTTCTGGACCAACAAAATAACAAATATTGAACTCTATAACGGCAAAAGAGACAAGTAGTCATTGGCATCGAAATACGAAAGCACAAGTGGAGATGCATCGGTTGCATACTGAAGAAATCTCAGAATTACATAACAAGAAGGACTTTGGAATGGAAAGCCAGACGACCAACTGTAACATGGAAACGAACAATGCTACCAGAAGCGAAACAACTCGGAAAGTTATGACTGAAAATCAAAGCAATATCACCCAACGGAGTTAAATGGCAATCTCCTGCTGGGCCTAATCGACGCACCGGAAGTACTTAATTCATTTAAAATAAAGCTTTCTAGTAGTCAACGAACTTCTTGTTAATTATGAAATTTTTCGAAGTCAAATTTGTAGACCAACATAACTTAAATGCGATAAATTATTATTATTACATTTAAATTAAGTGAAATATAAATGCCTCTCTGAAAGTGGTCTGAACAATTCTAATTTATTTGGTTCCTCATAGTACATCAGTACAGCCTAGCACAAACACCACAATGATGTATTCTACTCCCTAGGGACCAAATCAGATGTAAATACAAACATCAGTTGACAAAAACATCACACTTCCAATAAAAAGAAGTGGCTTAGCCTTCGAATCCGGGTGGCAATTTTCTCACTCGAGTGATAACACAATCTCCTACGTTGTGGGCGCTACCAATTGCAGGCGAGCATCTCCCAATTTATAAAGAAAACATCCTCGTATAAAATTAAAAATTTGGGCAAACTAGATTCTGGACAAGCAAAGCAGCGTATTGCAAAGGAACTGAACATCGCTCCGGCAACGTTAGCTAAATGTATTAAAGACTGCGATAAAGCAGGAAAACCAATTAACAAAATTTGAAAATGCAAGCAACACCATCCACCTAGAGTTTCAAGAGATTCGATCGAGAAAGCAAATTGGTTGGACAAATCGGTTTCGTAAAAGTTTCGAAATTTCATTAAATGAAGTTTAGGTTAAAGAGAAAGTGGATGAAGCAACTGGATAAAGCCCTCTCTAAAATCAAAATCCTACCAAACGATGTAGTGTAATGAATCAATGTTTGAGGACTTATGTTTGACAATCGCTAACAAAGCGCGGGTACAATTGGAAATGGTTCCTCGAATCGATCTGCAAATAACCTTTTCCATTGTGATTTGTCGCGTTAAACACACGTTGACGTCGATGAATTGGGTACTTTTGTTCAAACGAATCTTCCGAAATTGGTTTCAGAAAAACGCAGAGCGAATGGCAGAAATATGCATGCAATTACAAGTCAAAAGGTAAAACTTTTTTCATGACCTTATTTTGGCAAGTATACGATCACGAAAAAATATTGCACTCTCAATCGATCATCTGGAATTGTGACAGCTCTTTCTAATGGTGGTCGAACAGCACATTCGAACAGTGCTGAAAGATTTGAGATGAAATGAACAGCTTTTCGGTGGCGCACTCATTTTATTGTCTGGTAATTTTCGAAAAACTACCAGTTATACCACATTCAACAACCGCTGAAATTAACTTTAAAGACCAATATGCTTGTGCAACTTCAGCATGATACATCCGCTGAACGTTTCGCAAAACAATTGTTGGATATTGGAAATGGGTCAGCAATCGATGAATCCACACAATGTATCGCATTGCCAACAAATTTCTGTAAAATCCCAGCAACCACAGGTGAATTGATTCACAAAATATCGCTCAGAATTACAAAAATCATCAGTGGCTTAGTGCTTAGTGCTATATTAGCAGCCAAAACCAACGATGTCATTGCCACAATTTCATCAATAAAAACGAAATACGTTTAAACTCATCGATACTGTAATGAAATTAACTTTACCGGACAAGTGGTACACTGGTTACAGCTTCAGTCTTTGGACCGGGAGGTACTGGGTTCGAATTTCACCAGAGGCTCGATGTAAAGCGAATTTTTGTCATCGATTACGATCAGTGATGTTAATAAACACAACTAAGACGATCTATTGTGCATAATTTAGCGCCGACCCACCGTCCATGTCAGTGAACAGGTTGGCATGAAGCTTGCAATGTGCAGGTGGTATACTGTAATTGTGTGAATAGGTAGTGTGTGCGTGAATAAAAAGGAGGTGTTAATTGACCTTAGGGCATTAAATCTCCATTGGACAGTTATTGGACATTTCAATTACCAATAAACTTTTACTACCTTTGAAACATTTAAAATGCAGAATGTCCGGTACTATAAAAGCGAATATGAATTTACAAATCATCATTTCTTGTAATGCTTGATATTTCAAGTTTTTTAAAAGGGGAATTAGCACCTTTATATTCAAAATTCACTTCCACATAATATTCGAGCTACATTTATAAAAATTTGATTAGGGCCTATGTCCTTGTTTTGTCAGTATTGCTCAAGAAACTATTCGACGGGCTTTTAGCTAAATTCATTGACGTCGAAATATTTTTTTCATTTTTTCAATTTTAAATGAATTTGTTATTTATGCTTGATAAATTTGGGGTGGTTTCCGTGCTAAGGGGTGGCAGCACAAAACTGCACGTTTGTCGAAACCTAAGCATTGAAATAATTTTTCTAATTTTTCATTGAATTTTCTGTTTACGGATTTCAAGAGCCCATGAATTAGCCATTTTTACCTATCACTTTTTCTGTGGAGTAAATGAACTGGCTGCCACTTAATTAACTGTAATATCTTCTGTCTTGGGTATGTATAAGTCGCAACATTGATAGTGAAAAACGAAGGCTTTGAATTTTCCGGCAAAGGTAGTCGGTTTTAAAGCCTTTGTATAGACATAAGAAACTAAACAGATCGGTTAAAATCAATAAATTGTACCATTTTGACTGTAGCATGAAGGACCGATGTCTTTATTCAGGACATATCGTTCAACAGAAATGTTGAGTTTATTATTATGGCTGGCCGCCAATTTAATGTAACAAGAATTCTTCAAAACTGCAAAATGTCCATCGTGAACATTTTTTGCGTTTATTTTTTTATATCTGAACAAAGTAGCAGCGAAGTGTAAATCTATATCATCCTGCTTACAGTCTTAGTTTTAGAAATGAAGTCTTTCGGCCACAGCTGCTTTTGACCCAAAAGAGCATGGGAATCATAAATATCTAAACGCCCCTTTCGTTATCTTTGCCAAAATGTCTGCTGTTCCATAAAATTTTGCATTAAACTTTATTTGTTTGTTACCCAACTGCAATATACTATTTGCAGTACTTGCTTAGTTACCACACCACAAACAAATTACCTCCCTGGATTATCATAAAAATAAATTTATTTGGTTATTAAATAAACAAGTCTATTGAGAATTTATTCCAAGCCATAAAATTGGCAATAAATATTATTTGTTTGCACCACTGTTACCGATCCGAGTTGGTAACACACAACATATGTATACGATAAAACTATTTTGTTTTAAATGCTGTGCACAATAAAATATAAAACTATATTTTTTTATATTAAAATATTTGATTTTGCCAATAAAATTATTCCACCCACTAAATAAATTTATGTACATTAAAAATTCTGACTATTTGTTGTTTTGTTTTTGATTATAAAAGTCATTGAAAACTTTTTAGTTACACAGCATAGTAAATAATTATAAAATCTACATTGTAAAACAAATCAACTATTATTGTAACGGCAACAAAAGAATTAAAATAACTCATATTATATCAGGTTGAAAATTATAAATTTTTGTAAGTTTTAGTTTTTATTTCGATTTATAGGTGTACCTCGTATAACGCGACCTACTTTTAACAGTTTTAATCCGTATAATGAAATTCACAATTTAAAGTATTTCAATTTATTGGGGATATATTATGTCAAGATTCTTAATTTTGTGGAACCTATGTTCAATTTGATTTTTAAACCCCACTATTCTTGAATAATGCTTCATTTTGGGGGGAATTTGAGCTAAACAGGGATTCTAGAATAAAATTTGACCTTTTATAGTCGAAATAATAATTTCAGTTAGCAATTCGATTCTTCGTGTTTTTTTTAGAAGTTACGTTGGTTAAAACTTTGTGTGGAACCTAATTTTCAAATTGTTCACTACCCAAGCGCAGTTAAAATTGTCTGTAATTACCCACAGTGGGGTTGGCTGAAATTTAAAATTAAAGTGTTTTTGTTACGTGAGCCAATAAAAAGTAATTCTTGTTAAACATTAAATTGTGGAACGTGCCTTCATTCGATTATTTTTATTTATGTCGAACGTAAATGATTATTCTCAGGTTCTGTCTTATTGTAGGGTATTTTCTGCTTTAAAAATTTCCTTATTTGTGTTCTATTCTATAAAATAAAATTACTCTAATGTCTTACTTTTAGTAGTTCTTTAGAATATTATGGACGATTTTAATCCGTGGAGCCCATTAGAACCTTTCAATTAATTTTCGATATTGTGGTGTAGCCTATCCCTATCCATATACAATAAAAATCCTGAAAGACGGAATTCTAATTCTACGGTATCCCATTAAAAACGGAATATTTCACTATTCTAAATATGGTGACTATAAAATCCTTAGTCATTTGTTCCTGTACGGCGGAAAACCCCTAGACACGGATAGAATGTTTCTCCTCCATGTAAAATTTAATTCTAAAACTCCTAAAAGAAGGAACTTTTATCAACTTCACGTTAAAAAACAAATTTATTTATGTACATACATACATACATACATATATAGACACAGAATTACACATTATCTACATAACCTAGAAATAAAGCGTCAGGAAGAAATTATAAAATTCTACGCTAATTTTATTTATTACATTTTATTACTTTTTAATTTCCCCATGCATGACCGGTCAAATTTTTAAGCGCTACTTAGTCGAACTGAACACGGCGATGGAACAATAAGATCGCCATATAATTTTGTTTTTGATAATACCACTTCCATATTGTAGCCTTTGAATAGCGGGATTATTAAAAATTTAAAATTAAATTACCGTAAAGCCATGCTCCAAAGAGTTTTGTTTGAAATGGAGAGCTGCAAGAAGGCGTCGGAGCTGATGGGTAAAATTTCGGTTTTCGATGCCATTATGATGATCAAAGTTGCAGCAAACACTATTAAATCGGATACAATCGTAAAATGTTTCCAAAATTGTGAATTCCTAATTAATCTTGACCTGCCAAATGTAAATCTAGCCGACGATGTTAATATTGTGCAGGCGCTTATAGACTCGGCATTCCTAAATATCACTGTCCCGGCATTCGATTTTATTAACGTGGACAAAGAAGCGGCTACTAAAACGGATGAACTAAATTTAGATGAAATAATAATAAACGCTCCTGATAATTCTGAAGAGGACTATGAAGCCAGTTCTGAAGAGGAGAGAAAGTGAAGAAAGTGTGGATGACGATTTTGGACCATATTTAAATTAAGTTAATAGTGCAATCATCACCTTAAAAAGTTTGCTTTATTTCAAGGAGACGAAGCTCTTCATAGTAAGGCTGATACAATTTTTGGACATGCATTAAAAATATACCCAAAACCAGTTGCTACCAAGTAATCAAAAATCTCGGTACGTTTCGCAATCATCCCCTACATACGTATAATTTAATTTTTTTATATATTTTTTCTAAACTTGTTTTTTATGCAAGTACATAGAATGAACTTGGGCTGAATAAATGAATTGATTTCAAACAAAATTTATGTTATTTATTGGGATGATGCACTCAACTTTCGAAAATTTTCGTTGACAACTCCTCAAAAACGGAAAATCCCTAAAAACGGAATTTTTACTTGGTCCCTTGAGATTCCGTCTTTAAGGATTTTCACTGTATGGTTACATTTTAAAATCAACTTTTTTGAGATTTTTAGACGAATTGTTTCGGCTCAAGAATAAAACAAATTATATGAACACTGGGCCATAAGGAATAAAATGAAAAAATATTTAAATGTAGAACTTATGTTTAATTTATGGTTTCATTCGCGCAAATCGATTTCACTTCTGTCAATGTTAGTAATTATTAAATAGTTCATTAGAATGTGAAAAGATGTTTATCTGTGGGACTTGGTCAACCTTTCAGTTGTTTTTAGTTTCCCGATAAAAGTCCCAAAGTACAAATAATGGTTGAGATGTGTGCAATAGTTCTTAGCAATGTGGAACTTCGATCCTCAGGCCAAGCGTTGAAACATTTAAAGGCGGCTGGTCAAACACTTCGTAATAAAATAGGAAGAAATTTAGCGTAAATTTATACAATATTATGACTTATAGCGATAATGTTAAAACTTATGACTGTCAATAAACAACGTCAATGATTTCTGAAAAGTTACCCAATGCCCATAACTCAATTTATTCAAAATTATAGTCCTGTTTCCTCAGAATTTGGTATCTTAGAGAGTAGTATAGTCCATCCTTCTTGAACTTCGAATATTTTTCTATGGGCTAAGGTGTCTTCTTAACTACATCATTGTAACCTGTGGAGTAATTTACAATTTGTTTTGAAATAATGGTATCGCTGTTCCAAATCGATGGAGAGCTCAAATTGCTTGCATTTTGAATTTTTAGATATTTCGCCTCCAACAATACAACACTTCTAAGAAGTAGACATAATAGTTATAAAAATGTGGAACGTATTAAATTTGGTTTTTTGAATTCGAACAAATAAAATCTGTTTGTGAATTTTCTATTAAAGTAATAAAATTCATTTTTATTACATTGAGTTCTATATTGTAGGCAATTTTGATAAAACATGTGGAACATAGGTAATTAGTATTAGTAAATGTATGTACAGAAATAGTTTAACAACTATAAGTGGAACTTATACGCACAGAAATTAATTTTTTGTCGGATGCATCTACGTTGATAATATTTGTGTGTATTAATCTGTTTCAACACGATTTTCTTATAGTGGAATTTGGCTCTTTTTCTATTTGTCACAGAAGATTTAAAGTTATAAAATTCACTGTTCCGCGCCGCAAAAGTTAAAGTTACAAAAATAATCGTTTCTCTATGCGAGAGGCCGAAATTAGGTAGAAAAAAAAAATTCTTTATCATCAGTCAATTGGTATCATTTGAAATCAGTTTTCTCATTTCATAATGAAATATTACTTTTTGGGTTACATATTTTGTGATTTATTTCATAATGTTTCACTTCTTTGTTGTTTAATCCGTGTTTAACAATCCATGTTTTCATTACTTTAGTCGGATTGATCGTATTTGACGAAATGTACGAACTATAAGAGGATCTTCCAGCATATTGTCGTTAGGATTCTGTTTTGAATTTTTTTCGGTTCTATTATATATGACTTAGTTCAAGAAAATTATATCAAAATGTGGAACTTATTTTACTAATATTTTAGTGTGTGGGACTTATTTAATTCTAGCTGTATTGGCGTAGTTTGGATTACTCCAAAAAATTTATAACTGGATTCTAGTAATTAAATTTGAAAAAGTTTATTAGTAGATTGAATATTTTTATTTGTGGAACATGTTGACAACTTTTCAGTTATTTTACGCAATTAGATTAAGTTAAAATATTAATATAGTTTAGACTATTTTAATTGATTTTATGGTAAACACTTGAGATTTTGTTTCACTTGATTTTGGTTTATTTTGCAGGCATAAACTTGTGGGACGCATTTTTAATAATTTTTTTTTAATTCGGGGATTAGTTTTTCTCGGATTATGCCAAGGTAGTTTTAGATTTGGGTTTCTATCAATTTAACGATAAAATGGGGCACGCATAGATAACATTAAAAATTGCGTTGGGTAATTACGCCCCAAAGAAAAAAGCCCCAACAAGTTTTAATGTTTGGAACATCCCAAACCAAAATTGAAGATTTATTTTATTTTTAATGCAGAAACGAAAGCTATCACCCAATAAAATAAATAAAAAGCCCCAAAAATCCTCTTCAGTTCAGTCGTTGACCTTGATGCTACAATAAATTGTTCCTGACAAAATATACAAAAATACAAAGTGATTGTAAGAGGTAAATGTTCGAGAATATTGTACAACCTTCTAATTGAGGCGTGGGATTGTCTAGATATGAAATAATTCATCGATCTGAAATCGTAAAGTTGCTGAGTGCACGATAAATGGCACATGGTGTCCACTCTTCATTCTCTTGTGGTACTAAAATCGTAATTTGCTTGACCTTGAGCTTAAAGGCAAATTCCTTCTTAGCTGTGGATAATTTACGATGATCGAATCGTCTTGATTTAAGAATTAAATGTTTTTACCTTTCAACAGATTGAATTCGACGGTGTGTTTCTTCCTGTCGTTGTTGTAAACTTTAGGGCATTGTCCTCGAAACGGTTATGATAAAAACAAATTGCAAGTGCTGTCTCACCGGATCAACGAAAATCTAAACGGCGCATAATCTGATTCATTTTTTCGTAAATAGACGATTCCACAATGGCCGTGACTAGAGGTTTGACGGACATGATCTGAACCTAATTTGGTAAATTTGGTAGAATTGACAGTTTGCAGATGATGCGAAAACTTCTTGAGCGCGAGTAGGCAAAGGTTTCAACCAAATGGTTTTCTTGAACTCGTCGTTAACGTCGCTGCCGTGGTTTATTTTTAGTTGGTAAATCAATTGGGATGGTTTCAAATCAATCTCTTCGAAGCCTAGCAGTAATCGACGGATTTGAGGTTGCTTAGAATCGCAAAGTCGTTTTTACATGATTTTCATCAAATCCGAATGTAAAACTGTTTATGTGCATCTCGTTTGTTCAGATGTGATCTTGCTGACCTCAAACTACGATTCAATAATGTGAAACCACACGTCGGTCCTGCTTTATCGAAGGCGATACCAAGCACTTGATGAACTGGGTGATATGATGGCTCATAATATTATACTGTCGCCCGTGTATTATCATTAGGTGAGTTGATACAGCGATATACTGCGTAGCGCATTGTTTCTTTAGGCTGTGTACATGACATCGGAAGATAGTATTAAAACAACAACAAAATTAAAAAGATTTCAACTCGAGTGCGGAACTAGTAGGCGGCGGAAAAAGCATTTCACGTAATTTGATTGGTTTTGAGTGCGGTAGCAAGTGTGAGCTTTTTATTTCCGATGTCATGTACGCAGCATTAAAGTATTTTAGGAAAGCATTTTAAGGCGAGAGGACAGTATACCATCGCGGTTCGTAGTTGATTGTCAAAGGAGCGAATTTTTTTTTGGGAGAACCATAGAATAGGTGTGGCTTTTCGCGAAGGAGCATTTTCTACATTTTATTTTTGAGGCAGTTTCACATTGGGCATAATTGCTCAACGCCGTTAATATTATGTAGGTGTTAAAGGCGTTTCAAATTAATTAACACAAAATTGTAATCGCAAAATCGCAATAATCAATTTAAATTAAAACGTTGTAATTTATCGTTTACTTCAGACGGTTTGATTATAATTGAATTCGTTTAAAAATTAAACGTGTGTCCTGCGTATTTTGGTAAATATTATAAAAACTATGGCAGCATTCTGATATCCTAGAGTTTATGTTGGTAATATTGGTGTAGTGTTTCAAAATGATTTTCTGTTAAATTCTGACAGATGCATGTAACCTGAAATAAGTTTTCGCCTGTTTTTAGGGTACGGAATTTTCTAAGAATCTGCTTAAGCTATCGTGGTCAATCGAGAGGCCTAAGTGTGGGATGTGAAGGAATTGTTTATTATTCTGTTAGGTGCATGGAAGATATTATTGAAAACGTGTTAATACTAATTTCAATACTTCAATAATGATTTGTAATTCTGTTCCAACGAATAAGTGTTATTGTTAAAGTGTTTTGGTAACTTTTGGTAACACAGTTTTGATCCACAAATCAATTTGTAGTAGGAAGCTGTATGGCAAATTTTGAACTAATAAACTAGTCCAATAGTTAAGAACAAGATTATATATTAAACAGCTTGTAAGGTGTGTAAGGTAAACAAATTTCGGTGTATATTTTTGTGTTGGGATTGACCTAGATTCAGAGTGCTTGATTTGAAACAGTAAAAAATATAGATTACTATAAAGGCGAACTGTTCTCATAGCATACTTGCTGCTTTTATGCAGGATCATCAATCAATAAAAATTTAGCCATGGTGAAATTTAAAAAATTCGTTAACTCCACAAGTTACATAAAACAGCAATATTATAAGTGATCCAAATCAATTTTCATAC
The DNA here is from genome assembly GCA_963691935.1 of Nephrotoma guestfalica. Taxonomy (NCBI): domain Eukaryota; kingdom Metazoa; phylum Arthropoda; class Insecta; order Diptera; family Tipulidae; genus Nephrotoma; species Nephrotoma guestfalica. The sequence continues at coordinate 84,182,769 of OY829914.1, read as the reverse complement.
AAAACTCAATTACTTTACCAGAACGACTGGTACCAATGAAACTTTAGTAAGAGATGTTACTCGTATAAATTCAAAATTCTTTGAGATACGAAAACTCAAACAATAGCAAATAATTAAAATACATCTAAAAAACAAAATTCATACTTAAATTATTCTAGGAACTTCTTTAAAGCTATTCATAACTTTATGAATCGTTATAGGTATAGATAGAAATCTTTTGTACTAAACGAACAAATTCATCCAAAAAAAATCTTCATCCAAAATTAATTTAATTTGCTTGAGCAAATTTATATTTCAAGATCCCAGTACAATTTTTTTTTTTTTTTTTTTTTTTTTTAAATTTAAAATATTTGTGAAGAAAGTTAAAATTTTTGTATGAATTGTTTTTGCATGAATTGTAAAATTTGGTAGTGTATGCATTGTTTTATATTTTTCGTGAAATCTAATATAAATTTATGAATTTTATTTTGTGAGTTTAATCAAACTATTCTTGTTTATGTCTCGCGTTGAACAGGGTATTCCTGTATTACATTTTATTTTTTGCACTATAAACTAATAACACAACACCTACACGCGGAACGGCGAATAGTAACACCGCACCTGAAAGAGGGCAAATCAATTATTTGTTCAAGAAATTGGTTGAATTTTTAAAATAACTTTTTGTGATTAATTAACCCTGATTGTTATTGGGCGATTTGGCGGTATGAATAGGTGACAAACCTCAATTGTCGTCACGATATGTACATATAATCTTATATAAAACAGAAATATTTAACTGGTTTTCTTTATAGTTTCAAGATAAAACTCGTTATTCCTACTTGAAATATTTCAAGATAATTATTTTCTTAATTAAAAATGAAAATAAAAACAAAGTCTTTCTATACCACAAGCTACCTACCTGTAATATTGTAATAAATTTAATTCACAAAAAATTTAATCGCAGATCTCAAACATTTGGCACAATCTACCTATATAGTTACAGTAGCATGACCCAACAGCGAAATAATTCTGAATGGTTTCAAAAGAGTCAAATTACGTGCTCGCCGCCGTCCAATTGAAATTTCTTATTAGGAAATCGTAATGCCATTACCGAACACATAAATCGGTATACACACACAGTTTTTAATTGAATCAAATTTATTAAAGTTTATTTAGAAGTTCGAGGTTGTTAAAATAAAAAGCGCCACAAAAATGTCTAACATGCTTATAATATGTAGACTTAACATTAGTCATGGTTAAATGTAATAAATCGACCGTGACGTATCTCTTTCGAGTACAGTATAAAGTGAAGGTGAAACTCTTCACAAACACAACAAATATATTTTTTATCGGAAATGGGTACAGTACGAATATTTTTATCTTATCACGTGTAATTTGTCTGATATGATAGCAGCGTAGGAGGTAAATTAAGAAACACACGAGTCTTCTATATTCACAAATAACTTGAAAATTGATTAATGTTGGTATTCCATTCATTAAAAAATTAAATTATTCTGATATTTGATATGTACGTACAGTTCGGGTTGAATGAAACCTTTAGACAAATTTTCTAGTTGATTGACAAATTTTTTATTTTTTTATCTATTTCTAGAATCGACACGATGGCTACAGTATTACTAGAAGCACGGCCCTATCGGCCGTTTAAATCAAGCGAGGAATATTTATATGCAATGCGGGAAGATTTGGCCGAGTGGCTAAATATATTGTATCCCGAATTATCTATAAATGTTGATAATTTTATGGACCGGTTAGACACGGGTGTTGCTCTGTGCAAGGTATGTTGGAATTTTTTATTTTTTTTTTCCGTTTTTGACAGATTATGTCTACAGCATTGAGTTGTTCGTTAATATAATAAAAAAAATATTGTAAAATCGCTGCGGGTGGTTTACAAATCTGTAACATAAATTTTTTTATATTTTTTTGCTGTCTCATATATGCAAAGTAATTGAGATGGAAATTGAAAATGAATCAAAATTTTAATTTATTTGCCAACGGGCCGACATGTCTCTTGATTAGTATGCGAGACTTGTGTAACTTAATCAGAATTGATTAGGTTTTATGTTAAAATTGAAGTACATAGTAATACATACACCAAAAATATCTTTTTTTTTTAGATAAGATATAAATAAACAAATATTTCATTAGAATTTTGTTAAGAACACTTAAAATATATCACCATGATATTCTCGAGAAGACAATTAACATCTCATATCCTAAACCCTCATGTATTACAACAAAAAACTTATCGTAAGACCCTTCAAACATTTTTTTTTTAAATTTATTTTATGCCTTGTAGTTTTAAGTAAATGTTTTCATTGTGCGGCTTTAAGTAATACCAGTTGATTATTTTTTTGTGTTGGTATCATTAAGTGAAGCCATATAAATGTATACCAGAGATTATCAATGGAGGCTAAGTCTATATAGTTTTGTTGTAAACATGGAAAACCGAAACAGTGAACCAAATGCATATGTGTTATAAACACACAATTTATTTGTTGCATTTATTGGTTAATTGAATGAATAATGGTATGGTGTAACATACAAACAGCACATACAGATACGTTGATGACCTATAAGCGCCTTACGATAGTTAAGTTTTTTTTTGCAAAGAAAATTGCGGTTTGTAATTATGTGTAAATAGGACATAGGCACATTACTCGTATTTATATAATAAGATTTTATGTGGAGTATTATAAAATGATGTCAGCGCATTAATATCACTACTGATCACAGCAAGGAGTCAACGATCTGAAGCGGGTCCTAACCCACTATCAAAATTATATTTTTAAAATAATCGTTTCACAAAATCCTTTGAGTTCGTTGGAGGAACATGAGACGGTTAAAAAGCGCTGCTGGTGCTTTGCAACTCTCTCGTCGTTTTCCGGGAATATTTTAACTGTTACGTAAATCTGCGGTTTTTAATCATCATAGATCGTATCTTACACAAACCATAATGAGCAAATTTGTTGGTAACGCCACTCTGAAGTAAGCAACGTATAATCATATTTGTACTAATGACGTCAACAAGTACTAGATATTCTTGTGAATTGGTTCGAATTTCTGTTTTGCCCTTACTCTGGTTGTAGATCGTATCCATGAGATAATGATTGCCCAATTAGATGTAAATCATAATTTCAGATCGCGATCCACGAATTCCAATCATTGTTCGTTGCCGCACCACGTTTGACTGCATTGGTTTGCATCACATTAAAATGATAAGTGTCTTCTCAACAATACGATCTATGCTTTCCAGTAACATATTGTAAACTTTGTGTGTGTCGATCTCCGAAAAATCAGTAATTTCTCGGAAAATTAGTTTAAAAATTATCCGGTATTTTAGGTTAACCATCACATACGGATATATTGCTCATTTGCTGCAAGAGTGACACATCTCAAACTTCACTCAAATTTAAGAAATTCGAATAAACGTATTCCCAATAATTCATATTTTTAATATTTTGAATCAAAACATACTCTCATATGTCGTTAATCCGAGCAAATTAGGTAAAATTCCATACAAAAAATTACTCAATTCGAGATAGAGATGATCAATTTAAGATATTGGTAACTACTCTAAGAAATTTTTCAAAATATTAACTCGGTATTAACCCGTTTACTCGGTACACAATGGGTCAATTCTTTTTCCGGCTTAAGGAATTTGACCAGTGAAAATAACCGGTAATCTAATATCGCGGAAAATCATTTACAACGAGAAAAGCAACAAATAAAATATCCCTATATGCAATTTTGATTCTTTAGATCGTAATAAAAGGGATACAATTGTCTAAACCGGAAACTTGTCCTTGCAGAAAATGTTTTATGGTGGAACACATAAAATATTTTCCGCGAGAACCAAATTCCGGCTTAGACGATTTTCACTGGTGAATCACCTTTAAGCCGGAATTCAACGGGACCCAATTTTTTCCGGGTTAATAGATATTTCTGGCTTTCAGGATTTTGAAACAAATTTGAACATGAAACTGTCAACGGAATCAACACATACTCGTAGTGATGCTATTCACATACATTTCATATTTGTTAGTTATATATAGTTGCTATTAGCTTAAAAATAAATAATAATAATTATAATTAGCAATAATTTTAGTTTAAGACCCGCATGCGTTAAGAGGATGATACGGCGTAGTGGAGTTTTGCTCTTGATTTTTGTTCTAGAAATCAAATTTCCTTCAGTTTCTCCGAATTTCCGGCATAAATTAACAAAATTGTATGTAAAATGAAACGAAAGTGTTTCTATTTTTTGCATTTTTCCGCCATAATTTCCGTGATATCGGATTTCCGGCTTAGAGGTTTCTCACTGTATATGCAAACAAAATAAAAATCATCAAAAGTATAATGTCCTTATGCAGAGGCACACTTTTACGAACTGAATGAATTGATATGAAAAAATGTTGGTTAATGCCCGACTAGCGGGAAAACTAACAAATACACCAAATAGCAACACGGAATTGCCGTTCATATTATTTCTATGAAAAAAACTGTCGGGTGTATCCATTGTGTCTATTTGAATTTGCCTTAATTGCCATTTCCGCAGTGGCGGTGCCAAGTTATAACTGAAACCGTTTAATACTACTGATTTGAGGTAACTCCGGCTCCTTGCCTTATCAAATTCGTCTTTCAAATCTTCATAATTCTCGTCGATCTCCTCAACGATATTTTCTTCATCGTTTTCGTTTCTTTCATCGTCGGACCTTCCGGTGACATAATTCGGATCATCATCATCATCACCGGTTCGGGAGAACTGGAATTCTTCTGACATAATTTGAATTATAACGGATTTCTCAACTGAAAGTATAATTTCAACTATAATGTGAAAGAAACAGAATGAAACTTACCAAAATGTTTAATTTCATTTATAGTAAACGCGCAAATTATATCCGAAGAACATTAAAACTCCTCTAAGACGGAACTAGACGGGATCGACATTGTTTTCCGGGTTAAAGGAGGTTTCCGACTTTGAGATTTTTTAATAAAAATTAAGATATTTATCTTGGTTATTTATATGTAATATGGGATTAATTCGGATTAATAAAAATTATTTTAATTATTAATCCTTTAAAAATGTAATAATATTAATTATTATTTATTTTAAAACTACTTGCGTAGTAAAATATGCATGATATAGTGATTGATGACGATAATCTTTGGCATAATTTAATTTTTTAATCTGTGTAAAGTTAGCTGAAGTTCCGGCTTAGTGGGGCTTTGTTCTAGATTTTTGTACTAGAACTGAAATTTTTTTCTTCCAATAAATAATGTGACAGTTTCATGCGCCAAGTATTTTTTAAATCCTCAAAGGCGGAATATCCATAATGCGTAAAAAAATGAATCTGTCGGGTTCTCGCTCAAAGAAGTTTTTCTAAGCCGGAAATCTGATATCATGGGAAATCTTTACGGCATAAGAAGGCAACAAATTAAATCTCTTTTATTTCAATTTACATGCAATTTTAACACTTTATGGCGCAATTCCTGAGAGACAGTGTTTCACCATAAAAAAATTGCATGCGACTTGAAACGAATTGATTTTATTTGTTGCATTTTTCCGCCATAAAGGATTTTTCAAGATATTATGTTCTGGCTTAGAGGATTTCCATTGGTGGAACTTCTTTAAGGGTTAAAGGATTTTTCCGGCTTTGAGGATTTTGAAAGTTTTTTTTTGCATGTAACTGTAAAGTTATTTATTTTCAGTATTTATATAATAAATGTAAGGAATTTCGTATTTATTAGAAAATTATGTAATAAATTTATTGTGATAGTTAAATTTAGTTACTATTAGTTTTAAAATAAATAATAATTATTATTTTTAGTTATTTTAAAATTCTACTCCAGTATTTTACAATTTACGGTGACGTTAATTTTTGGCATAATTTAATTTTTCTGAAGTAATCTGATATTCCGGCTTAGTAAAGTTTTGCTCACGGTTTTTGTTCTATAAATCAAATTTCTGACAAAATTGCATGTAAATTGAAACGAGATGGTTTTCATTTTTCCGCCGTAAAGGATTTTCCGTGATATAGGATTTCCGGTTTAGGGAATTTTCACTATATGTGGAAATAAACAAAAAATATCAAAATTATTATTTCCTATGTAGCGGTTACGAACTGAATGAATTGGTATGAAGAAAGTTACGGTTTATGCCGACGTGTTTTTTTTTCTACATCTTTCGCTAAAACCGGTATGTCCAAAAGGAAGACTAAAAATACCAAAGGCGGCACAGACTTTTTACAATATGATATTGTAGTGGCCCAAAGGATTGCCTTTCATATTAATTTTATAAAAGCCACGTCCACCAAAGGATTCAGTCTATTTGAATATGCCTTAATTGTCGTTCTAACCGGTTTCATGGAATAAGAAATATTATTTTAGACAGGCTTGAATGTCTCCTATCCAGAAATACTAGTCGTCATGCTTAGAAATTTTGAGATTTTAGATGTGTTCCATTCAACTTGCTTGCGTTTTAAATTAACATACATTTCGGGACATCGAGATATTTAAAAGCGTATAGCATTACTTAAAAAAGTTTTTCTTCGTATATTTGATAACTTCCAATATCATTATCTGGTCATAATTATCATAATATAAAAATTTGTTAAAACTATCTGCTTTGTACAACCTCCATCTAAACCGATGCACTGAAAAATGACTAACGAGGAGTTCTGCACTTCACTAGCGGATAGTATTTGGATTGTGATGAGTGGGATTCGAGCCAACTACTTCCCGGTTGAATCTTAAATTTAAAATGTGATAGAAAAATGTTTTATTATGCACAGCTTCTTATATTTATATTAGACGTGGAGTCAATAAATCAACCATTCATTATTTAAGGCAATACTAAATCCGTCGAAATATTATTTTATTTACGATTGTTTACATAAAAATAACCATCAGCCAAAAGTCAACAGCTCATTCAATTAAAATTCCATGCGTCTTTGACAAACCATTTCAATTTTTTTTTTTTTAAGAAATGAACAAATTGATTTTCTGAAAAATGGCCAATAACATTTTGTGTTTAAGATAAATAAAAATACTTAGAGTTATATACCATTTTGCATACTTTATATAGAGACGCATGAATCATTTGATATTTAGTTTAGTCTAAAATCTAGATCTAAATATTTACGACTTTCTTAGTCATGAAATTTATAAAAAGACAGCGTACGGTACGGTTTCAACATAATATAAAATAGTTTATCATATGCAAATTTTGCCAAATAGTATACCATGTAACATTTTTAATGTTTTGTGTAAATCTATGACAATAATATTATATGATTATTATTAATAATATTCAGGTCATGATCTTAGATATGTTAAAATGTTTTTTTTAAGTAATATTTGCATTTTATTTTGTTTTGTTAAATAAGATTTATTTACTAAATGTAATTTTGATATTTCCTAGTTTTATTCTCGTTGATTAATTTATATGATTTCAGTTTGATTGAATTTAAATTATAAAATAATATTCATCAGCTATATACATACGAGTATATGTTGTAATTACCTTTTGCAAGCATGGAGAAATATAACAAATTGTATAAAATAAAATTAATTTATTGTGTCTAATTTGCATAAAAAAATATTTATAACGTTTTCAAGGTGATCGAACACACCTAAAGTAATTTATACTACACTAAGTCCGTTGAAATCCCTTTGCAAAAGTGATTACAATTAAGAAAGAATTTCTTAGAAAATTATAAGTATATACTGTGTACTGTATATAACGAGCTGCGCAACCAAATCGGGCGCCTAAAGCGATATCACACGTTCACACTATATAATGTGGTGATAATTACATGCCATATGGTAAACGATTTTGTAATCACGTTATTTCCGATTTACTCATACTTAACCCTGTGCACATTAATCAGAATGCACTCTTGCCCTGATACGTCGGTCTCACTTAAAACAACAACAATGAATTTTATCTTTATGTTTTACTGTGGTTATTGGTTAATGAATGTTGATATGAAATAATAATTTATACATTATTAGCATTAATTTGCTGATTAAAAATGTATTTTTGAATTAAAACGCAATTTTTTAACTTTATAGATTTACATTATGGTAAAATACCAAGTGGCAGGTTGCGTGATTCTGGTCGATTAGTAACGTTTACTTTTTCATCCCTTTGTATTCTCTTTGCGTATACTGACTAAAGTAGTCAGCCCACACTTTTAAAGGAGTTCCGGTTATCCAATCATGTTTCTGAAGTTAGCCCAGAAAGTCATCACAGAAAAAATAAATTAGGTTTCGTTTCCGGAACTTTTTGTTTCCAGGAGTTGTTGAATCAAGTCCCTCGTAAATGTTGCACATGCTTTTGGCTCAATATAAGAACCGTTTCACTTCATGGTTACGAGAAACAGCTACGACGTTTTAATATTTCTTGAAAATATAATTTTAGTGTTGCTTGATGCAACTATCTATTTTTTCTGGAATGAATTTCTGGGCTAACTTCCTATACATCCTAATGTCGAGATATATCGACATCTATGTAGCGTCAACTAACGATGTCTCTAAAAATCCAACAGATCATTGTCGTTGTACCTTGTTTTCATAATTTTGACAATATGACTAGATCTACTATTTTTTTTAAACATTATGAAGGTTTAAATCTATTAATTTATTTTACATAGAATCATGAAAATTTTCGACCTCGAAATTTTTGCAGATCGCTATATCGCCGAAGTCCGAAAAAAATCGAGTTTTCGATGTGATGTGCGTTTGTTTGTCGGTCTGTCTTTTTGTCTGTGGTCTATATCGAGTACAGAAAAATTCACTGTGTAAGATGAAATCGCATAACTAAGCTATTTTTATAAATTGGGAAATGGTCCATCGGAAGTGGTGGCTTCAATTATTACCTAAGGAAATCGTTAGGACGTGCAATCAAATATATATTTATTTTACCACAATTCAATGGTCGATCGACTCTGAGTTTGGCCTGAAAGGTCAAATGTATTTTGAAGCATTTGAAGAGCGAATTAACACTAGATTTACGGACACCGAGTATACCGTTTTTTACTGAAACCCGCCATTTGACGGGTACATTAAAAAGTCTTTTATTCTTTACAACAAAATTTCATTTATGAAAATTTCTTTAATAAAAGTACAAACTACATTTTAAGTAAATAGATTTTTTTTGTGGATTTATTTAGTACATATTTTGCAGAGTAATTCTATTTCAGGTGTGCATTTGCCACAAACATACTTCTTGCATTTAACGTAAAATTTGTTAGTTTTATTTTTGTTGCAATATACAATTTGACAAGATTTGTGTATATTTAAATTTTGAATTGCCGTTAAGGGATGGGATCAAGGGCTTATCACTTTACTCGCTTGCAATTTTCTTTATATAGTATCCATGCGTAGATAGCTGCAAAGTCCAAGATGTTATAAAAGACTTGAAGCGGCCATCTACGTGACCCCGCTTTCGCACTATATTTCCTCGCCATTTGTCTCTGGGACAAGCTTATCATTTGATTCAATATTTACATATTTATGTTTTGTGCTCAATAATCGTACTTTTTTACTGAATTTGCTCTTATAAATAGTCAAAGTACCAGATTCAAATTTGTAGAGGTGTGTGGAAAAGCGCGCCATATTATCTTTTTAGTTTTTGCATTTTTTGGCAATCCACTTTTGTTTGTCCGCATAGTGCAGACCAAAGTCGTTTTTTGCAAGCAATTATTTTGCAAGGAGTATGTCCGTAAAGAAATTATCTACCGTAATATTTCTTCCACAACTTAGATACGGTTCAGAAAGTTTGAGGACTACGAATTCACTCAGTGGTACCGTTGATGCTCGGCTTTCATCTTTGCCTAAGTACGGACACGCATTTATTAGATATTTACTTTTTACATCCGATACTAACCAAAACTTGATGCCAAATTTCTGCGGTTTGTTCGGCATGTATTGTGTGAAACGACATCTAGCCTTTGTTGGGAATCCTATTTGAATCCGAAAGCTCACCTTCATCGGAATCCGAAAGCTCACTTCCAGTGTTGCTGTCAAAAAGTTTAGATTCGATATGATCAGAGTTGCCATTTCATTTTTTGAATGTTATCGCTGGAAAATTTATGGAAGGTACAGAGTGCGGCACTAATGTTGGTACAAAAATAAAATTATTTTAATGTTTTTAAATCGTGAATTTTATTAAATTTTTAACATAGAAATTAGCTTTTAAAAAATAATTGGTTTTATATACCTCTTGCTTACTATATCCCCATAAAAAATCTGAAACAGTGAGATTTGGTGACATTTGGCGCCAACCGATGTTCAGTGTTTCACGAGATAATTTTTTGCATCCAATTTTTCTGGCATTGCCGCTATTACTCGTCTAATTATGTGACAGCAGGCTTCATCCTGTTGAAATCATTTATTTCGTAAAGGTGTTCGTCGTCGGCGCAATTATGGGCAAAAATTGTACTTGCATGTTTAGATAGCACTCTCCATTCACTGTAATATTGTCATCATTTTCTTGAAGAAAGTAAGTATCGACAATAGAGTTGGCAGATACTACACGCCACACAGTCACACGTTCTGCAATCTAACTGGGTGAATGTTTTGCGGATTTTCATAGACCTATATGGCTCAACAAAACGAAATAACTTTTGGCAAAACATTAGTCGAATTGATGGATGTTCTGGATTCAAGAAGCTTGTAAGTTGCGAAAATACACGAAACGCTCCTTCTACTGACAGCTGTATTCAACGCTAATTGTCTTGTTGTAATGCTAGGATTATTATCAATGGATACGATCACTGCGTCGATGATGTGGGAATTGTTGAATTTCGATGGTAGCACGTCCTCTGGACATTGTCATCTGTATTGAACCTTTCTACAATTCGCATATTGGTCCACCGATAGGGCGCACTCCGATTTGTTTGAATCGTAAATGCTCTATGTATCAAAACTGTAAACTTTAATTCAAAATACAGTGGCACACTCGTATTTTATCTGCGCCTTCAATCCTGATCATTTTTACATTTATTTATATAATTTAAATTTATAAATTATTTAATTTATATTTTTATATTTATAATATAAAGTGTTGCCATCGGTAATTCACATGTAATGTGCAAAGTTTAAATAAAACCGGATCTTAGGAAGTGGGTCAAAAACTGATTACAATAAGTTAATAAAAGAATTAAACAATAATTAAAAATAACAGAAATATTGACATTTGCTTTTGTAGCAATATTCGTGCCCCATACTGTAGGAAATTTGTATTGAATAAGTGGAGACTTACACCAAAATGTCAAAATTTAGTTTTAAAAGACGAAAATTAATGCAGTCTTAATAAAATATTAAAAAAGCGATGTAGAATGGTTTAATAGGTCTGTGGCAGATCAGTCCCAAAAATAAAAAAACATGATAATGGAAACTGATCTGAACTTTGTACTCTTCGTACTTTACGCTCTTTGCTTGTGTCAAATCAATCTTACCGGCTCCTTTAAATTTTGTATAGAACCCGATTAAAGAGATAATTCCTAAGGGTCTAGCCTGTCTACCGGTAAATGCGCTGTTTTAATGCGGACTTGCTGAGTACGATTTTTTGAGAGAATCCCTGAATAAGTTCCGAGGCTAACTATTAAAAAACCTTTTTTTGTTGCAAAATGCAACTTGAGTGATACATTCATTGCTTTCAATTTTTTGAGGTCTGCGAACAGTTAGTAGTTGTTGGGAGCTAGGTTTGAAGAATATGGTGAATGGAGAAGCAATTAATGTATCATTTAGCAGACTGGCGTTTTAATTCCGGTGATTAGTGGTGGATCCATATTTCATCCATTGCCATACACCGATGCAAAAAGTCCTGTTTATTACGATTAGCTCCAATCAGTGCTGAGCAAGCGTGGTACCCACTTTGTAGCTTTCACACAGCTTTCTCATGGACAAATAGTATATACGTTGCCTTCTGATCGGTGTTTGTGCGGCCACGTTTAAACTCAGCAAACTAACGTTCAACGGTTGCTATAACACTTACACATGCAAAATTAATTTTTTCCCATTGTTTTAAAAATAATACAAAAGTAGCGTTACTAAATCAACCGTATTTTGTAAACTAGTTTTGGTAATTTTTAATAATCATATGATTTTTTCATTAGATGCGCCATCTATGTATCAGCCTAGGACTGATAGAGTGACGTAAAACCAGAGATTGCAGCAAAATACCAACATATAGAATACTTCAAATAGGTTTCGTTTTAAATCTCAGTCTTTTGTGGTACTGTCCTAAAAACACTGGAAAAATGAAATGTGTTTGTTACTTCGGGGATTTCGCACGAACACGACCGCATTCTGTCATCACTTCTTCGTTTTTCCTGAAACTTAGGGAAAACTCGTATATCATTTTTATATTTTTTCGGTACTGTACTACGGCTGTGTCCTCTAGTGCCAAAACTTTAAACTCTAATCTTTTTGATTGTAACGCCTAGCAACAACAAATTTAAATAACAAAATAATAATTGAAATACGCCATGGAAAGGTACTAGAGTCAAAAATTTATTTTCGTAAATATATATTTTGCAACGGAGTAGCCCATGTTTTGTAGAGCTTGAATCACATATCTTTATACCTTTATATCTTTAGCTCTACTAAAGAGGGGTTTTGCTGCCTTTATTAATCAAAGCACAAAGTTCAATAAATTTATTCTTATTTATTGATGTCACTTGTACTTTAGTGTTCCTTATAAAACTGGTCTTTAATAATGATCTGAGCCTACTTGCTTGCATACAATAGTTATTGAAATCGAGATACGCTTTGCCAGGTGTAGTATGTGATAAGAATTACCACATCGGCAGTTATATACTTGAAACTCTGTGATTTTGTGGTATTTAGTACTTTTAACAAAAGTATTGAAACCATAAAAGTAGGAAGAGATGAAGTTTATATAAAAACGATGGTCTTATCATTTCTATGCCCGCGTTGGCTAATTCATCAGCTATCAAAAAGCCCGTGTTAATCAAGTATGTGCCACTTCGTAGGGAGAGTAGTTAGGTTCTCGGTTGTAAATGCGCCATCAACTAAATTGAACCATAAACAATTTGCCCGGTGAATGAAATGGAGTAAGCACATATTTCGCTTGGAAATTCTGGCTGCAAATTTTAAAATTTTTTGGAAAGTTCTTCCTCATTTTTAAAACAACTTTCCATTTTGCCAATTCCGATCGAGATTCTAGCACTTTCTTTGGAATTTGGTGCATAGATATTGATGGTGATTTATAAGAGTTGCACCGGGGCACTCCACAATGTTTTAAACCTCTTTTAATTTTTTTAATGGCTTCCATTTCGCCATTTATTGGCAATAGGACATATTATTTTTGCTTCAACACCGTAACATAATTTTTAAATTAAACTATTTTTTATAAAAAAAACAATTCGGCAGAAAATAGACTAAAAATGATCGAATGTCAAAATAGTGTATCCCGTCACAACTTACAATACCTGCCAGTAGGAGGACGACTACAAACGTAAATTTCGATACGGAAAAAATATTTCCTAAATTATACAAATTTAGATCAAACATGATTGCTCAGTAGGCCAGAAAATGATATTTTTGACAAAAACGCTATGTAAATATTTTTCCTAAGTCCTTTTTCCTGTAGAAAAGCCATAATTGACCTGCTGTGGCTCTATTCTGGTAATTCCCTGGGAATAGGGAACTGGGGAAAGAATTTATATGTAATTTCTGTTCAAGTATTTTTTCCGGCCTACTGAGGAGTAAAGTTTCATGTAAATATTTATAAATTGGCAATAATTTTTCCCTACCTAAATTGTCAGGGAAAATTATTCCCGAATTAATTTTGTTTGCAAAAAAATTAACACTAACTTTTTACCACAGTATGCCAGAAAACATTTTTTTAGTTCCCTATTCCCGGGGAATCACCAGTAAGTGCCACTGGTAGGACAATTTTCATCTACATAGAAATTATATCTGTTGTATTTATACAGGTGACTGACTATTGCCAACTGCAAGAACTGCTTCTATAGAAGAACTGGCGCGATGTTTATAGCCAATCCAGTGGATCACTTGCTTTTTATTATTTTCTAAATATTCTAATGATTCCTGGTCCTAGGATTCCTTAGATGCCTGATCTGCTATTAAATAATATACGCAAGAGAAATAATACACGCCTGATTGCAAGGAAAAATCCTATTGACAAAGTGCTTGCTAACTATAGTCGCAAGTCACAGTACTACGTTGAACAGTTTAATTCCAATGACACTAATGCCCGGAAATACTGGCAGTCAGTAAATGAATTTATACATCGGCACCTCGAGTCTGCTGAAATTAAAGAATTAAATAATTAGAGTTAAACAATTTTTTGGTGAATCCAGTTGTTCGACTGTTGCTTTGGATGAATCGGTAAAACATAGATTGGTGACAGAAAACTACGATACGACGAGAAGCTTTTATTTTTCCCCGATCTTCCCTGGTGAATTATATGCAATTATCAATTCGCTTAAAAATATTTCATCGCCTGGATTAGATGGCGTTTCGAACGTATTAGTTAAGAAGATGGCTTGTATTATCTTGTGGATGTCTTAAGTTTCATCATGAATTTAAGTGTCAATACAGGGATTTTTTCGTTAGCCCTAAAGCGAGCTGTAGTTTTCCCAATTTAAAAAAAAAATGTTAAATCGAGTTTAGATAACTACCGACCAAGGCCATGAAAAGTATGATGGTCCATTTTCTGAATAAAAATAATTTTATCTCCGGTGCAATTCGGGTTTAGCTGTAAAGCTATTTTAACAGTTTTTTGAACAAATAAGTGGGAGCATTGATTTAGGGCTGAAGTCATCTGGTCTGTTTGTCGATATGACGAAAGCTTTTGATAGAGTAGACCATCCGATTCTCTTAAGGAAACTTTATTGTTGTGGCATTTACGGAATGACCTATAGCTGGCTTTGTAGTTACTTATCTGATCGATCACAAGTAGTGCGTGTTAATCAATCACCAACTGAGCGGAAAATTGCCAATCACGGCATGAGTTCCTCATGGATCGGTGTTCGGACAACTTTTCGTTTATGTACTCGTTTATGTTCAAGCAAACAGGTTAACTTAGCAAGGATCGAACACGATTTAGATTTACTGGAGGAATGGCTTAAAGCTCACAACTTACTTTTGAGTGAGAAAACTCAAATAGTACACTTTAGGGATAACCAGGAACTACCTGACACTCTTCTTCTTTCCATGGTTTTAGCTGTAACAAAGCTCAGACTTTTACTTCGACTGGCTGTTTTAAGATTAGTGTAGTAAATGAAATTAGATATTTAAGTATTTTGATTGATGCAAATCTAAATTGGAAGACCCACATTGAAGGCTTGAAACATAAACCATTATTAGTATCGAAGAAGATGTATGTCTTACGCTTCTTTTGTCCGTTATACCTACGGAGGTTAGTTTATTATGCCCTAGTTGATTCTATTCTTCTCTACGGGCTGGCGTGTTGGGGGAGTTCGCCTGTAAAACATTAATGCGTTCGCTTTTGGTTCGACAGAAACATATTATCCGCTTAATTACTTTTCATGGTGCGCTATCTCCTTCTTGGCCCATCTTTCGGGTTCTAGACACCTTGCCACTGCGACACATGTTTGTCTTTAAACTCTTAAAAAATTTCTATATTAAGAGTGGAAAGGAATCATTGTGACCGACACGAGCTCTAAGAATCAAGGGTACAATTGCCCTTACCATACTTTGCTCTTTTCCAATAAGAGTGATATGATTTCTTTAAAAAATAAACACACTAATTGTTAAGGAAATTGAATTGATTTTTATTTTAATGTGAAGTACAATCGATACAATTAAGTTCTGAATAAAACGTCATTCAAATGGCCTCCACGACTTCTTCTGCAGGAACCAATTCGATGAACCCAATTTTTGAGCACTTTTTCCACTAAATCAAGTCGTATGTCATGAATAGCACGTTCACTATTGAGTTGTAAAGCTTGAAGAAAGTTTGGTTTATTGCTAAAGACCAATGACTTCAAATAACCCCACAAGAAATAGTCTAATGGTGTTAAATCACAACTTCTTGGAGGCCATTCAATATCACAATTTCTTGTAATAATCGAATCTCCAAACTTTTGTCGCAATAATTCAATTGTTGCACTTGCTGTGTGGCACGTAGCCCCGTCTTGTTGGAACCAAATGTTGTCAAGATCAACTTCTTCCAATTTCGGCCATAAAAAGTTGGTTATCATCCATCTACACCGATCTCCATTGACAGTAACGGTGTTGCTTCATTTCGAAAAAAATACGGACCGATGATTCCACCAGACTAAAAACCACACCAAACTGTCAATTTAGGTGAATGTAATGGTTTTTCATGAATAGATTGTGGATTTTCTTCGCACCAGAATCGACAGTTTTGTTTATTTACCGCACCACTCAGATGAAAGTGAGCCTCATGGCGAAGGTGATTTTCTTAAAAAAATCGTTATCGTTTTCAAGTTGTTCCAAGGCAAAATCAGCAAATTCACGACGTTTACGGTGGTCCAATCAGTTCTTGAGTGAAAACAATTTTATACGGATGCAAACCCAAATCCTTTCTCAAAATCCGCCAGGTTGTGGTTTGAGACAGTCCCAATTCTTAAGAACGTCTTGCAATCGACAAATAACGGTCTTCAGCAACACTTGCCTGAACGGCAGCAATATTTGCATTACTTCGAGCGAATCTTTGTCTTATTGGCACTTCAATATTATGTAAAGAAAATGTACGCTCAAAATTTTCAACAATTCGACGAATAGCGAGCACACTTGGGCGATTATTACGACTATAAAATGGCAAAAGCACACGAAAAGTGCAATTGGAGAATGATTATTTTGATAATAAAACTGAATAATTTGTAAACGTTGTTCTCGCGTATATCTCACCATGATGAAATTGTAAACATTACTGAATGCAATGAAACAAAATATGACAGATCATGACATATTACAAATGGCCGAAACGTCACTTAAAAATCATATCATTCGTTATATATAGGGTTTTCCAATAGGAATGATACAATTTAAAATGGTTATAATGGCAACACTGCGTATTATTCTTTGACATTTCTTATGTCATTTGTGTTCAGTAGGTTATACCATTTAATCATGGAAAGATACACGCTTCAACAACGTCTAAAAATTGTTAAATTGTTTTATCAAAATTAGTCACTGAGAGAAGATTATGATGCAAAATTTTTATCGAAAAATTTTATTCAGTGATGAAGCCCATTTTTTGGTTAAATGGTTATGTAAAAAAACAGAATTGCAGAATTTGGAGTGATGAAAATCCACACGAAACTGTTCAGACACCATTCCACCGGATAAAGTCACTGTGTGGTGGCAATTCTTGCTAGTGGAGTGATTGGTCCATATTTCTTTGAAGAAAATGGCCGAAGAGTAGCAGTCAATGGAGGACGATACAGAACAATGTTAAATGATTTTTTTTCCTGCTGTTGTTGAGAATAATCTGGAAGATATGTGCAGGTTTCAACAAGACGGCGAAACCTGCCACCGAGCCACTTTAACAATCGATTTATTGAAAACAAAATTTTGTGATGAAATTATTTCAAGATTTGGTCCAGTTAATTATCATCCTAGGTCGTGTGATTTAACACCTTGTGATTTCTTTCTTTGGTGATATGTTAAGTCACAAGTTTATGCTGATAATCCAACAACAATTGAGCAAAGAAAAATCAATATTGATTATGTGAAACAGTGATGATAACAGAATGCAGCCAGGATGCAGTACGTACGAAGAAGTCGTGGTGGTCATTTGAATGATATTATTTTCCATACATAATGGCATAATGTAACCTTTCAAATAAACAAAAATTTTGGTCTCACTGAATAATTTGTGTTTTTTTTAAATTTTTAAATTGTATCATTCCTATTGGAAAACCCTTTATATATATATTTTTTAAATTGGTCAAAATATAAGTGCTCTAAACTTGCACCGACCAAATTAGCCCGCCTCAATGAAACCTGTACTATAATTTGTTACACATTTTTTAGAATTTATTACAACAAATCCCGATTTTATTACAGTTACCGTTTTCGAGGAACGAGTGGTCGGTTTAGCTTACAATTAAACCTGCACCACCAAAATTGTAACTTTTGATGTAGCTATGATATCGGGATGATTCTTGAACCAGAATTTATTACAAATTAATTACATTGAATAAGTTAGTTCAAGACCACCCCTATAACTAGCCTAAGGGTAAATTTAACCCCAAAACCATTATATATTTGTAAAACGTCAATTTAACCAAATTTAATAAATTTTTTTACACCATACTGCCACCAGATTGTAGGAAAAATGTTGCAAGAAGTCTTGTCGAGAGTAGTTAAGCCCTATCCAGGTGTGTAATAAATTATTTTTGTGTCACGATACGCGGAATTGGCTTCCAATAGTAGAGGCTTCAAATAGATAATTTAAGGGTCGATTCTACCATCTTTAATAATTTATTACACCAGCCCACCACCAAAAATGAGGTCTAATGTTACTCTGTGGTCGTTGTAAAGGAGAGGTTCATCTTATACCGGTGTGTAATAAATTATTTTTGAGTCAGGTTACACGGAATTTGCTCCGAACGGTAAAGGTTTGAAATTGTTAATTTAAAGGTCGATTTCACCACCTTTAATAATTTATTACACCAGATCGCCACCAGATATCGAGGCAAATGTTACTCTTTGAACATTGTGGTGAGTAGGTCAACCTTATCCAGTTGTGTAATAAAACATTTTTGTGTCAGGATACGCGGAATTGGCTCCAAACGGTAGAGGCTTCAAATTGGTAATTTAAAGGTCGATCTTACCACATTTAATAGTTTATTACACCAGACCGCATATTGAGTCAAATGTTACTCCTTGGACATTGTGGTGGGCCGGTCAACCTAAATTTGACCTACCCACCACTAAGCTCAAAGAGTAACATTTGACTCAATATCTGGTGGCGGTCTGGTGTAATAAATTATTAAAGGTGGTGAAATCGACCTTTAAATTAACAATTTGAAGCCTCTAACGTTGGTAGCGAATTTCGCGTATCCTGACACAAAAATTATTTATTACATAATTGGATAAGGTTGACCTGCCCACCACAATGTCCAAGGAGTAACATTTGAGTCAATATCTGGTGGCGGTCTGGCGTAATAAATTATTAAAGGTGGTAAAATCAACCTGTAAATTAAAAATTTCAAACCTTTACTGTTTGGAGCAAATTCCGTGTAACCTGACTCAAAAATAATTTATTACACACCTGTATAAGGTTGACCTACCCTTAACAACGACCACATAGTAACATTAGTTTATTTATTTATTTAAAGAAATCTATTCTGTGATTTACATGTATGATTTCAGAATTTAATTTAAAACAAAAATATTAAAAAAAAATAAAACTAAAGAAAATTAAAACACAGAAATATATAAATCAAATCTTGATTTAACAATTAAAAATTTAAAAAATATTTCTTAAGTATATTTTTGAACTTGTCCTTTGATAAATTAAAGTCAAATAGGTCGTCGACGATGTTGAACGATTTAGACGACCTATTAATGGGGTTATTTTCTCCATAGTTTGTGGTTTGTGAGATGGTATTTTAGTGCTAAAAATTCATGGTTTCGAAATGTTCTGCAAGGCACATGAATTGATATGTTTTCCAAAATGTATGCTGAATCAATGTGACCAAGCAAAACGTTACCAATGACTGATGTTACCATTAGACCTCATATCTGGTGGCGGTTTGGTGTAATAAATTATTAAAGATGGTAAAATCGACCCTTAAATTGCCTAATCGAGGCCTCCACCGTTGGGAGCGAATTCCGCGTATCGTGACACAAAAATAATTTATTACACACCTGGATAGGGCTTAACTACTCTCGACAAGACTTCTTGCAACATTTTTCCTAAAATCTGGTGGCAGTCTGGTGTAACAAAATTGATTAAATTTGGTTAATTTGACGTTTTAGAAATATTTAATCGTTTTGGGGTTAAATTTACCCTTAGGCTAGTTATAGGGGTGGTCTTGAACTAACTTATTCAATGTAATTAATTTGTAATAAATTCTGGTTCACGAATCATCCCGATATCATAGCTACATCAAAAGCTACAATTTTGGCGGTGCAGGTTTAATTGTAAGCTAAGCCGACCACTCGTTCCTCGAAAACGGTAACTGTAATAAAATCGGGATTTGTTGTAATAAATTCTAATAACTGTGTAACAAATTATAGTACAGGTTTCATTGAGGCGGGCTAATTTGGTCGGTGCAGGTTTAATACACTGAAAATATAGTTGGTAATGAATATAAAAAAAATTGTGGTCTGCTTATTTTACAAATAGAGGCCACCTGTATAATGTGAATATAAAATATGTACGGTAAATGAGCACTGAACGGCAAATAATTCACGCTAATCAAAGTTCCAAGAATATACCAGTTTTGAAATGCTATAAAACTGTTCGATTTTAAAGGTGTAGATATCTTTGCATGGTACTCATTCCTTTCACTTAATTCTAAACCTATATGAGTACGTACATGACATAAGCCCATTCAATCTTTAGATAGGCTAAACACCAAGGCGTGTAAGTGAATGTGAGTGAATATAAAAAGATGTTTACTAATAATACAAAATAAAATAAAAAATTCAACAATAAAACAAATAAGTGTAAATATGTAAATAAATTAAATTATAATTATTTTATGTGTTTTATGATTGCCTCATCGCACATCAGCTTGATATCTTTTTAATAGCCAGCAAGCAGCCAACGTCGTTCAAATTATATAATAAAGTAATTATAAGAGATTCATAAAGATTTATTTTTTGATATTTACAAAGAAACATAAGCACGCATATTTGAAATGCAGAGTGGAAATGTAATATCTGTAAGTTCCAATTGAATCATAAGAACATCCAGTTCGAACAAAGACCTTTGTATGGTATGCATGTATGTGTAATATTCAAAACTTATCAACGACTCTAAAAACAGATAACGAACCTAAACAAACATCTGTAATTTATACACCACCATTTGGCGTACATTAAACAATCTGAATATAAGTATTTTTGACTATAAAATTTCTTTATGCGTCGTCCCAACCAATTATTCAGAATATCAAAATATTCTTTGTGCTTGTAAGAGACAGACATCAGACGCTGCACCATACTAACAGAGAGGCTGCGTGAACCAATTTCATTTTTTTTTAATATAAATATTATTTATTATCATTTAATGTTGACGGATGTATTCATTCATTATTCAAATATATTTTGTATACACTCATCTATGGACGAGATAAATACATAAACTATAAAAGATGAACATTTACATAATGGAAACATATATGCAGTCGATCAAACATAAATTGTATTTATGTTCAACAATATGGGATGCATGTTTTGTGAGATAAAAAAAAGCATAAATAAATGATCGAAGGAAATACTACCGTGTTCTGGTGAATTTGCTCCAGCAACAGTGAAAAGAATTTTACTTTTTTACCAAATGTCTTCATTAAAATATTATAACGCATATAAAATTAATTAAATCTAATTTTCTTTTATTGCTATGTTGCATATGCTAATGAAAATGTTATTTTATGTTTCTTTTATGTATAGGAGGAGGTATAAATGGAAAAATTCTAATAACAACATTATGAACCTCGTGACTTTCGATTGCTCCAATATGTATATACGTAATTAGGTAAATAGTGAAAATACTGCAAACATGCATTTCTTGTTTACTATAAATTCAGTACATTAACATCTGCATATTTACAATAAGACACGTACAATTTTGGTTGCACTTTTCTTTATTTTACATTTTTCTGTTAATTTACATAAAATAAATAAATAAATAGTTTAAAAACTACGATGATAGTACAATAACAAAATTGATATTACGAGGCAGCAGCTAGCATTTCGAAATTTTAAGACTACATAAAATTTGTTAAATTAATAAATAAACATGATATTAAAGTAAACTACCGCATTGCTAATGGATTGAAATGTACTTGAATCATAGTAAAATAGTATACAGAATTTAATTTACTTATTTTTTGTAATCGGTATTCAAGGGAATCTTAGAACGTGACTAGTTAGTGGCTACCAAATTTTTATACACTCAGATAGGTTTCACTACACTTAGAGCCATGTAAATTCAGTTAAAGAACCTAAGGAAAATCCATAGGATGAGACACACCTAGAGCAGCGCAGTATGTTCCAAAAATTCCACATCAACAAGCAGCGCAGCAGTACGGTTGTGAAATTTGTCCCACCAGAAGTCCCGTGTGCATATACAAATGCAATAAGAAATTTTTAATACAGAACATGTATTAGTAATTACACTGTTAAACCAAAATTTTGGCGAAATAACTGGGTGTACTACGAAATCCCGGTTTTCTTTTATGTTAGTTCTAAAGTCTTGATTTTGAAAAAAATATTTTTTATTAATTCGGGCTGGCCGGACTAATAATATTTTAACATAAAAAGTCAGAGGCCGGAGTCGGTTCGTGGAGTTTTGAATCAAATCTAAAGATCGTTTACTTAATGTTTGGAATTATGTATGAAGAACAATGTCTGCCAAACGTCCGCTTCTATTGGACTTACACATGCGGCCTCTTATTACATTTTTCATCACTTTTTCACACATTTCACCCTGTAGCATGTTAATTTCTTCTCTAATGTTCCTTTTAAGTTGTTGAATATTATCTGGTTTATTTGCACCAAATTTTTAAGATAATCCCATAAAAAGTCGGGAGCAGCAACATTTCTCGTAACAATTCCATGGTTTCTCTAGCAGTAGGGCATGCGACACCGCCCTGTTGGAACCTTATGGCCGCCAAAACCATTGGCATGCAATTCTGATCTAAAAAAATTTCTCCAGTGACTGTAATAGCTGAAACATTCGGATTTTCGTAAAAATATGGTCCAATGACCAGTCCAGCTCAAATTACACACCATACCGTCACTTTCAAGTTCTCTACTGCCCAAAACTGGCTGTTTTGTTTGTTTGCATTCCACTTAAGTGTAAACAAGATTCGTCACTCAAAAAAAATCCGGATTCTCATTGCCAAGCAACCGTATCTTATTTGGATACAGACGGCGTCAAAAATGATTTCTTGGTAGCTTAACGATTAATTTACTACGTGTGTACTTCACGTCTGTCAAGTATGAACTCTCAATATTAATATTCGCCTAAATGGCGGCAAACAAAATGTAAACCTTTCGGATGGACACCCTGTAACTTACACCGGTGTGAAGTATTTAACATTTATCAAAAGTGTAGCTACACAAATTAACAAATGACAAAAGTGTAGTTACACAATAAGATAAAAAGTGTAGCTATACACACAAAAAATATGGCAGTTTTGAATTTTCAATTTTTCTCATTAAAACCCGATTTTTATAAGAAAATGAAAAAACATTATACAAATAAAACTAAAAATAATTGGTTTTTATTCATTGAACATTATAGAACTACACACCCTGTCTCGTATATATTTGATGGCCATTTACAAGTGATGCTTGAGATATCTACTTAAATCTACATTTTCGATGCGTTAATACAAAATTCTAGAGATTCCTACGCAAATCTGGTTATACCCGCATTTTGGGGATACTTCTGATAATTTTTAGTGATATGCGGCATATCGATGCGACCCCCGAGGAATTTTATATCCTACCATAAATGGTAGTTAACGAACTCTATTGTGGTTACGCCACGTGATGCAATATCTGCTAGGTTCTCCCGGGACTTTATGTGGTGCCGTATTGTTGCTGGGAGAATTTGCCTTATTGCTCAAATCATATTTGTTACAAATGGCTTGACCCAACTTAACGAGATCATTCAGCCGCAAACCGGGAATTGAAAACTTATTCTTAATTGGCGCAATCCTGGTTTTTGCCATTAATAGACTAGTTGTTATACGACCGGTCTCATCTGTTGTTCTACAATATGCTGTTGTCGCATATGTTTACTCCGATGCAAACGGTACCTATCCCTTAGAAATGGAAATGGCTCTTGATTTAATTGATTGTGTCACCTAAAGCTAACATTTGCACTTAGTAGAATTTTCCGACAAACTCTACGATGTCCAGCATTAATCAAGGCAAATTTTATTCAAACCAATAAAATCATCTTCATTTACCATAACTGAATAGTATATTCCAACTCTCTGTTTGGAAAAGGCAGTTATCTCATTTGATTTTGTCAACTAAGGTTATTCATAGGAGTTTTTTTGTGAAATAAAAGTCATTAGTTTGTGCAGAAAATGAAAGAATGTTTTATTCAAAGTATGTTCTTTCGGAAGCTATAACCTTCGCCCGTCGTTTAGGCAATAAACGGATTCCCCGGAGGAAGAAGTCTACTGGTAATGGTTTCACCCTCTTTCAGCAGCACATAATAAACGACACCCTTCATATCCCACCAAATACAAAGTATCACCTTCGAACCATGGATATTTGCTTTTGGCGTCGATGGCCCCGGTTCACCTGGCTTGACCCACGCTGGTTTGCGCTTTGGATTGTCATAATGGATCCACTTTTCATCCCCGGTGATGATCCGATGCAAAAACCCCTTCCTTTGTTGTCGTTGAAGCAACAATTCGCACATGGTTTTCCGACGTTCCATGTCCCGTTCTTTCAATTTGTGTGGCACCAAATTTCCCAGCTTCTGAACCAATCCCATTGCATGTATACGTTGCGAAACACATTGTTGGCCAATATTCAACTCTTCTGCCGATTGTTTTTCGATCTGACAAGGGTCCACATCAAGCAATTCTGCCAATTCTGTAACTTCAATTTTTTTTGGTCCGCCTTCACGTTCTTTGTTTCCTACGTCAAAATCACCAACTTTGAATCGTTAAAACCACTCCTTGCATGTTGCATTCGATGGAGCATGTTCACCGTAAACTTCCACAAGCAAACGATTTGTTTCAGCTGCACTTTTCTTCAACAAAAAATAATGAAGTAAACCTTCCCGGAAATGCTGTTTTTTGGAACAAAATTCGACATTTTCAATTGCATGAAAATAATTGTTGTTTATGCTTTGAACAAATGTCACTAGTAATTATTCAAGCTTGACATCTAACCTCCAAAAAACATGTATTGCCCGATTGAATAATATGCAAACTTTGATACTAACGACACCTGTATAAAAAGGTCGGAAATATATACATTGGTACATCCAATAATAAAATCGACCTGATTTAGCAGAACACTCTCTCAATTTGGAAACTTGATTCATTTGATTGTGTCACCCTGTAGGCATTTTCCGACAACCTGCGCGATTTTAGTAATTTATTTAAACTAAAACAGCCCATACCGAACGAATTGACTTAATTTACCAGAAAAAAATTCAGAAGTATCCCATTTTTATGGCAAGGTCCGTTAGCTCACTTGATTGTCTTATCTGTCTTCTAGATGTTGTCTGATCGTCTAATTTCCACATAGTGGCATTTAGAGGTATTGAAATGTTATCTTCTGTAAATCTGCTTAAAAATGAGAATTTTCCCTGCTATTATGAAGAATGTAAAATAAACAGATTGAGTTTGAGTTTATTTTTTAGTTTTCACTCAAAATTCTTATAAGGATTTTTTAACAGTGTATTTACTAATACTTATTTATTTTTGTTATTTGGGACATACTTCACTGCCATATTGCAGCAGTTTGTTCTGTTTTCGTTGGAAAATCGAATGGTGTCAATTTTATTGAGGATAATGCAAAGAGCAGTAAATTGGTGCTGCTGAGTGTAGGACCTATTGATGCCACAGCAGATGCAACTTCATTTAATGTAGTTCTTTAAATTATAAATGTTACTGTTAAAATTACAAAATATTTGATTAAAATAACATAAACTAGGTTTTTATCATTTCATTGCCGCTGCTTGCTGTGTTTGATCCTTCAATGTCTTCTCTCGAACTATGTAAAATAAAGCAAAATCTTATTTGAATATTAAGAAAGACAAAATACTATAAAAAAGTCTAAATTTGATTTTATTTAAAAATAATCTAAATTTTATTCATTAACTTCACGTTACGAAAATTAAAACAATTAAAAATAAATTTAAACTAAACCCTCATCCGAGCCTTCACAAGTCAGAACTATTACGGAATCACTGATAGACGTTTCATCAATGACGGTAATTTGTGTTGTCCGCATTACTTTATCGGCTGTAGTGGAATGATCGGTTTCATTGATTTTTTTAATTAGAAGCCTTTTATTTTATTATTATTAGTTTTATTTTAAACCCTAATGCTGGAGATTTTTTCTACTTTTCGTCGGAACCAATATATTCCCGTGTCACGTATATTCGAATAGCAGGAATTCCCACGTTTGGCGGAACTATATGTTTCGTTATAAATTGGCCAACAGAGTACAGAAACGATTGACAATGATAAATCGATGGACCTTTTAATAGAAGTACTCATCCCAGACTAATATTCTTTGCTCAAAGTCGTAGAATATCGAAGATCACTCACTCAAATTTACATAGCGGGAATCCGTCCAGATTGGAGTCCCGAACTTATCTTAAACAACAAATTTGCGGTCCATTTAAACCCTAAGGCTGGAGAATTTTTCTACTTTAACGGAACCGATACGTTTCCCGTGACACTTATTTTCGTATTGTGCTGATTCCTTTGATTTACGGAATTTATCTCGTGGGCTCGAGACAACTAAAAAGCACACAATTTTGTTGTGAAATCGGATACAAATAAGTCTCCGCCGTTTTTATCAAAAATTGGGCATTTATTGTGAAAGAACGGTAGGTTATGTCATCGAAAGAACGCTTCATCTTTTGAGACTATCCATGAATCAACCAAATTTTTGGTATCTTCATATGATGTAAAGTGCTGCTCAGACAGGCCATGAGTAATCGTACGACAGAAATGGTAATCAAGCGGGAGAATGTCGGTGAATACGGCGGGTTGGGTAATATTTTCCAATTGAGTGTTTCCAATTAGGTTTTGATCGACATGTGCATGAGCATTATCATGTAGGAGGATAATTTTGTCGTGTCCGGAGTAGTAGTGGCGCGTGTTTTCTTGATTGCTCGGCTCAATCTCATCGATTGAATTCGGTAGAGAGCCCCAGAAATGGTTTCATAATACACGAAACCAAGCTGATCCCACCAAATTCCCAACATGAGATTTTTTCCATGAATATTCAGCTTGGTTGTTGATGTTGAAGCATGGCCAGGTTCCCCCATGATTTCTTCTTTTTTCGGTTATCGTAGTGGATCTATTTTTCATGACCAGTGACTATACGATTTTATTCGTGACTATCATATGGAACCCAATTTTCTTGCTTTTGAATCATTCCTACTGATTGTAAACGATGTGAAATTGCTTGTTGTGACACTCCTAATGTAAGTGTAAGTTCCTCTTGCGTTTGGCACGAATCTTCATCCAATAATGCTTTCAATTTCACGTCTTCGAACACTTTTAGTCTTCCACTACGTTCTTTGCCTTCGGCATCAAATCCATCGTTCATCAAACTTTTGAAACAACTCTCGACAACTTCTCTAATTTAAAGGCAGCCTCACAACCATATGCTTCTACCAGGGCTGCCGTAAAAGTTTTTAGAAAAAGTAATAAAAAATTAAAAATGTTCATCAAAAATTGCTTTATTGTTTTTCAAAATATTCGCTTTAAAGATCTATACACTTTTGCATACGTTCAAACCATGTATCGAAACACTTTTGCCAGTCCGAAGACGATAGCTCCAAAACATGGTTTTTGAACGCTTAAATTACTTCTTCAGCCGATAAAAATTGTTGTCCATGCATCTTATATTTGATTGTTGGGAACAGGAAGAAGTCATTGAGTGCTAAGTCGGTGCTGTAAAGCGGATGACCCATCAATTCGATCGTTTGAGTGCTCAAATATTTGCTTGTTTGATGTTTTGGGTTGTTTTCTCTCAATTTGTTGAAATCCTTGGGCAAGAAAATCGTCGTATACCAAGCTGAATTGACTGTCTTTTCATTTTCAAGAGCCACAGTAGCCAGATGAGCGGTTTTCGTGAAGAAATACGCTACCATTTGCTTCCCAACGCTCCGAGCTCGCACAACTTTTGTATTGGTTTTTCTTCGAATTGGAAGACCCAAACAGTCGACCGCCCTTTTATTTCCGGCTCATACGTATATATCGATGACTCGTCACCTGTCACGATCTTGTGTACGTTTTTGGAAGTAACTCCAACGAATTTTTCAAGCATTTGGCGGCACTAATCGACACAAACCTTTTTTTGTGCCTCTGTCAACAAATGTTGAATCCAACGTGCACATAGCTTCCGCACCTTTAAATGTTCATGTCAGATCGTATGTACGCTGGTGTTACTAATGCCTAGGCTTGCCTCGATTTCACTTTCTTCAAATTAAAAAGAAGTAAATCAAAAGTTCCCGTAAATGATGCTTCTTCGGCTCAAAACTCGGTTATTTTAACCATAACTGACTGGTGGCACCACCTTTTTCGAACGGCGGAAACTTATTTGTATACTCAATATAATTATGGCAAAGTTCCATATCTCTCCTGGACAAGTTTTTGTTGCGTTATACTATGAAAAAATTGTACACACTCGCATAAAATGAAAAATAACAAATTTTTTTAAGATTGTATCACGTTCTGTTTCTGGATTTTTATTTTCGGGCTTTTGGATGATATCCCAAAACAAACCGTTTGCTTTAATAATAATTTTGTTGGACATTTATATTTTGTTCTAAACCGTTAACGACGCCAAACCATACCAAAAACCTCTCAGCAGCAATTTTTCAAATTTTGGTGGAATATATTGCAAATAAAATTTAACAAACTCTCAGAGATGTCTAGGCGTATATTTGTTAGTTTCTATATGATGTGAAGCAATCCATATGTACTAGTTGTTACAAATTCAATGCTTGTGTTGAAAACTTCGAGCAGGTCGTGAAAAATATTTCAACAAATGTATCAAAAAATGTCGATGAAAAATTGCGAAGGATGTCACTAAGTTCGGTAAATCTAAAGAGTGTTGTTCCATATGTTGTTTGTTTTAAACTCAAACAAATATTTATTGTGCCCTGGCAACCCGAAAATAGTTTGATAAATGGAAAGTCAAAACTATGCCTGCAAAAAACATTCCGTAAATTACGTGATGATTTCGAATTGTTGAAAGTTTTGAAGAAACTAGATCCGTTGCAGGTCTTAAACCATATGATAATAAACGTCCAGTTCGTACTCATGAAACAGTAACAGCTACAAGTGAAAATGTTCGTGAAGAGCCAAGCATCTCTTTGCGACGTCGTTGGTGAAATTAATTTATATAATCTTTGTTTCAACAAGACGTTGCCACATGTAACACAAATCGTGAAATACTCCACTTATTGGTAACTAAGATCGCATAACTTCAAGAAATTCTTATGCCAATTGGCCACCAAGATTATGCGATTTAACACCGTTAGATTATTTTCTTTGCGATTTTTTGAAAAGGAAAGTGTATATAGCAATGATCTACAAACAATTCAAGTTCTTAAGAACAACATCCGAGCCGAAATTGAGCTCATTGAACTACTTTTATTGAAAAAAGTCATGAACAATTTTTAATGCAGGCCTGTAACAAGAGTCGTGGTGGTCACATGTTGTATTCCATACATAAATGGCATAGAACCAACTTTCATTTTCAATAAAAAAATTATTTCCGACATACATTATGTGCTTTTATGTGCGCTGCAACGCAAGTTGGCGGGTTTTCCGACGCATGAACAGGCCACGTATAGTCCATGTGAAAAACACGGATTTTGTAGATTTAACCCACAAACTGTCCGCGTCTGTTGTGCTTTACTTTACAATAATGCAATATTATTTCGTGAGCGAATGGTCGCCAAAATCAATGAGAACAGAAATGTTTTGTCTGTTCCACCGGGTACAACGAGGAAAAACAAACTGCCAATTTGTTGTAAAATCGCACTCATAATATGGTTATATGCATTTTGTTGTTGTATCGTCAGTTTTGGCAGATTTGTTTGAATTAGTGTTTGCAGTTCATTGCCATTAAATTGCTGCTCTCTATGTGCAAACCTCGATCTTATACATCGTCTGCTAATCGATTCGATAAAACCGCACCTAATTGTATGAGCTTTCTGTTGAGGGTTGATAAACACTTGTCCTCAATAACGAAACATATACATATTTCCGGTGAAAATTACATGCTTGCGTTGTTGCTAGCTGTGCGCACTCGATGTAAAATATCTTCACTCATTTGATCTTTGTATTTTTGCCACAAATCTTTTGGATTACACGGGAATATCCCAATGTGTATCATTTTCCAAGAAAGGTATTTCTTGTGGAAGATGCAATTTTTGGTGATTGGAATGGTGGCTATAGTGGACAAAAATGGAATAATAGTGGACAAAAATGGAATTATATATTTTAACTTTTGTTAACCATTTGTTAATTATTTGTTAAAATAATTATAAAATTGAGTTAGTCGAATATTTAGTATAAAGTATTATTTTTTTATTTCATTTATTTTATTAAGCTTCACCACGTTAAATGTCAGAAAAGCTTAAAAATTGCAAACATTTAGTTTTAAATTCAATTAATTAATTTTAAATTGATAAATATGTTTTTGAGTCCATCAATTTCCTTCGACGGGCCGATTCAATTGATTGAAATACAATTTCTTGATCGCTCTGATTAATTTGCAATGAAATTTTTGCGTATTTTGGAAAATAGTGGTATGGAGCACCAGATCCAGGGACCCGATCCCTTCACAAAAATTATCAAACCCTGTTCATTGGTATAAAATCCCTATCTAATGTTTGAAACCGATTGGATGAATGGTGTGGCAACGGCCCTCTCGGATTCAAGTATGCCACTAATTTCATATAAGCTTTTTTCTTAATTCATTCCCTTTAAAGCATTTAAAAAAAACTAGTTTAGATGCATAATTTCCATTTTCGGACCTTCATTTGTTCGAAATTGGTCAGCTTTTATCTATTGCACTATAGCTATGTGACGGGATCTCCAGGATTCGCTCCACATAATTATCATTTACGAACTATTGCATTAAATTTTCCCTGACGATAAACAAAGACGTATTTCCCAAATTTTGATAGGTTTCTTCTATTGCACTATATAAGTGGCTATTTGTCAATATTTTCAGGATCCACATCACAGATTTGTTATTTTCGGCCAAAATATGGCACCTGCTCATTCGCAAATTAGAATGCTTTCATCTATTGCACCGTGTAGGTAATCATGTTATAAAATCTCCAGCATTCGCTTCACTGAATTATTAGGCAGGTACAGCCTTCATCTATTGGAGTAGGTGGCTCTGTGCCAAAATGTCCAGTATTCGCTACACAGAATTTCCATTTACGGGCTTTTTCTTTAAATGAATCATAAAATGAACGGTCCGAGGTGGAACATGGCATGTGGTGCGTATTTTTTTAAAATTTGACTGCTAGATAAACTATTTGGCTTCTTAGTGGCTATGTGCCAAAATCTCCAGGAATTCCTGGACAGAGTCTCCATTATGATAATTTGAACGGTCAAACACGAGGCATCGTGCCAATTAAGCCTACAATAAAATCCACTGCTACAGTGCCACTGCAGCACTGGCACTGTAGCAATGGATTTTATTGTAGGCTTGTGGCGGTTCAACCTCCAGTTGTAAAATATGGCCCGATTTTTGGCACAGGTGTTCCCTGTTAGTGCCACAACTCAAATTCATTGGTCCCTAGCACGACAAATTATAAATACGGGATCCAGCTATTTACGAAATGGTCTAATTTCACCCAGTTCATATGACCTTTAAACATTCAAATTATGTGATATCGATTATTCAAAAGTTTTTCGGCGAAAATTTACTGTTAACTTCAATAACATGTAATTTTCGGCTAATATCAACAGAATTTTGTACTACCACCTGATACGAAGTATGTCGATAATGCAGGGGGGTTTCAGCTGAAATTTTCGGCTAACTTCAGTAGCATTGAAAATTGCCGTTATAGAAGTTATCAATCTTTAAATGGTTTATAATTGTCGTTAAAGTGGTTTGCAATACAAGAATATGCCAGACATACACCGGTCTGACTACGTCAATTCGATAGGCCGTGACCATAGGCAGATTTTAAATATAGGTTTTAATAATGTTTTCTAATGAGGTTATAGGGGTGAAATTGTGATTTTTCCCTTGTTTCGTCGATAAAATCGTCCATCATTTAAGAATTTTCCAGATGGACAACATCTGACTATGTTAATTCGATGGTACTTGATCATAGGTAAATTCTGATTATAGGTTAGGAGTAGGTCTGATGAGGTTATAGGAGTGAAATGCCATATCTGTTTCATACAGCCGAAAAATGTCGATAAAGACGTTTAATAATTATCAAGCAAAGTCGTCCATCATTCGCGATTTTGCCAGATGGACACCAATCTGACTATGTTAATTCGATACCACTTGGTCATAGTTAAATTTTTATTATAAGTTAGGGGTGAGTCTAATGAGGTTATAGGGGTGAAATTTTTATGTTCCCCTTCTTCTGATGATAAAATCGTCCATCATTCGAGATTTTGCAACATGGACACCAATCTGATCAGGCCGATTCGATAGCCCATGACCATAGGGAAATTTTGATTATAGGTTAGGGGTCAGTCTAATGGGGTTAAAGAGCTTAAATTTTAATTTTTCCCTTTTTCTGAGGATAAAAATTGTTCATCATGATTGATGTTATCGACAAGACATGGGGAAAATAAAATTTTTACTCTTAATCTTTCAGCCTAAACTTAGAATTTAATTCTTAGGTCGTATTTTATAGAATTTTCATAGTGAGACAGACACTGCGGTTATTATGGAAAATGGAACATTTCATCAATATAACGTCATCAAACCCATTCCAAACATATAATCAAATTCTACGGAGGGTCATGGTTCATCAAATTGGTACAGTCAGATCGGATCAAAATGTTGATACACAAACCTTTCATCAGCTAAACGTGACTATTGTATAGATGTCTGTTATTGACATTTTTCTTTTAGAAAATTGATGATTCATCTGTTACTTTTAAATCTGCATTGCCGACATTTTTCGGATGCATATTAAAATAAAACTTCTTTATCGATACGATCTGTATTATTGACTGAACTAATTTAGTCCACTTGGAAACCGTTTCCATCGCATAAATTATAGGTCACATTTGTTTCACTTAACAAGATTTATTTGCGCCATCTATTGTATAATACTAAAACTATTGCTTATGTTCTCATTGCATTTCATATTTTTCTCATACATAATTCCAGTAACATTTTCGAAATTAAATTCATTCATTGTAATTTTTTTCAATTTGACTAAATTAATAACTGTAAAACTAAAATTTATGCCGATATGGTTAGTTAATATCAATGCAAGAACCCTTTAGGTCGGTGTCGTTTACATCACATTTTTTATCGACCGAAGTTGGGTCAGTCCAAACAAAAAAGTTACTCAACCTAATTTGGGTAGCTATCGTTTACATCAAGTTACCTATCCTATCCAGTTTAGGTCACATATAGTGTATAGTTCGTGGACTTAATATGACGATGTAAACTACCTTAATGTTCTCTGTTGCAAAGGCACTATCTGCATTACCATCTTTCGACTTGAAAGACTGGACTTGGAAGTTCCAATAAATACATCCAATTAGTATCATAGATCCAATTGTTCACTTTAATAAACAAAATTTACATTTTAAGTAAAATTCGACATATCAACAAAAAATAATTAAACGCAGTAAGCTACGTTTAGACATTTCTTTTCTTGTTTAAGCGCGGTCGCGTGTCGGCCGCGAATAATTAAATTATTTACCCTCAAATTTTTTGACAAAATTAACTTTTGGAAAATGGGGAATTGGGGAAAAGTGTCTGGGGAATAGCTACTACAAAAAAAATATTCCCTATTCCCCGGGAATTACCAGAATAGGGTCACAGGTGGCAGTAATTCGAATCACAAGATCGCATTTTAAAATCACAACACGGTGTTCAATATTTTCAATTTTTTTAAATTTTCTATTGAACACCTTTCGTAACGTTTTACTCTATGACTTCCGAGCCATCTCTTGACATTTCAATAGAAATATTTTCATTTTTACCGTACATAATCTCAATATTGAATGTCATATCCCTCTTGTGATGAGTGCGGGAGGTATCAATAAACATTTTATTCTAATTCGAACCCAATTCTATTTTTTTGAAGATATTTGTGTTGCTGCAGCAATCTCAAAATTAGTATTCAAATAGATTCATGTGTAACTAATACTCAACATATATATTCAATAATTAATGATGACATCGAAAATAACACCACTGTCAATTAGATAAATTTAAATTACGTGAAAATCATCTTAAAGACGAAAAAAAAAGTGTCAAATTCTCAATTAATAAATTAATCTCAAATTATCTTAAATTTTGTTTTTCTTATTTTATTTATATTTTTTTTTGTTTGTATGTCTTGAAATGTTTTGTAAAGAATTTGTTTTTGAACATAACATTTCTTCTATTTACGGCATAACAATTTTTAGAAATACGTAATCTATAAATAAAAACAAAAACAGTATACGGTTGGTATTTAAGAAGTTTGAGATAATGTTGAAAAGGGTTCTTTCGTAAAAATAAATCATTAATGTATCAGTTTTCTTTTACATGCACATATCGTTAGTGTTGCATTTCAAGCGATTATACGCGTACTTTGTGTACAATGACTCTCGTGTTTCTTATTATGGTTAATCAAATTTTGAGCAACATTTTGTAATCTTAGATAAAAATTTATATGACAAATGTTTTTTCCGTATAATTTATTGCATTTGAATGGGATGCGAGATTAGACGATTTACGAATGTAGTTTGATGCACTTAAAAATTATCTATGCACGTTTTTCCACTTACAATAAATAAATTTAGATTTGTAAAATTATTGAGTGGTTTTTTAGAATTTTGAGATTATAAACCGAACCGTTTTGATTTATTTTCGTTTGTAAGCGTATCTGGTATAAATGTTTTTTGTTTTTGTTAAGCATCAACACTTATTTTGCTTTAATCTCTACACATCAAAAAGAGCCACTTATAATAACATTTGAGACAGACAGTGTTTAGAGATGAAACGTGTTATTTCGATGCAGCAATTTATGTAATTTGCTCATTAACGTTGGTGTGCACGAGTGCAGTTTTCCTAATTGCTATTTTTTAACACATTGCACATTTAGTTTATGTTTAACCCTTTCGCCTGATTAAAACTGGACTATTACGGAAACATTAGTGCTGGTAGGGTTAAAATCGAGACCAACGTATCTTTAACAAGCAAGTAGGCGATTTACAATAACACACACACACAACTTTTCTCACTTCTAATCATTTCCGTTTTCTTATCTTTCATTTTACATTTTCAATTGACTTGTCTTTTTGTGTTTGTTGTGTTCGCCTTTTATATTATTTATGTAAATAAATCACAACAAATGATTTAGACGACATATTAGAAATTTTAATAGGGAAAGAAAATTTTCATTTGTGATCGCATATCCCGCGCGCACAGTGCGCTATAATGTTTACGATAGAAAAAATGTCATTTAACTTCTGTAAGTAATGACAACAAAGATCTCGTGGTTAGAATTTTTTATTATTTATAGAATCCCGCGTCTCCCTATCTCTTTCTCTCGGATCGAGTAGTTTATATATAAACATGCATAAGTTCAATGTATCGTTTTTTGGATATCGCGAGCTTAACCACGATATCATATCATCATCATATATAGTTATAGAGTTACACACATGGGGTATTTATTACTGTCGTTAACAGCATGAGTCGTGTTATGTATATACTCGTATATATGCTAATCTAAGAAAACGAAAGAAAATAATTTTTGAGTTGAGTGTTAAATTTTTTCGTTTTTTTTTGCATTTTAAATTTTTTAATTATAAAACACACACATCATAAAATTATTTTTTATGACTAACAAAATCGCGGAATTTATATGAAATGTGTATGTACGCTCGTATTGTATTATGAATGAGTCTTTAAGAATTAAATCGTTCGCTTTTGCTTAAAATTTTACGTGTCTAGATGGAAATTTTAAAAATTAATTTGTATAGTGACATCAGAGTTATGTGATTTTGTTTTATTGTGGCTACATAGTGCAGAGGCAAACTTTGCAATTGTGCAGATTCGTAAACGACGAAGTTTGGATCGTAATACGATGAGAAAATTCTTTTGTACTTCTGTCTTTGGTGGGATTTTTACCGCACGTACGGTTCAAGAGCCCAACTAGTTCACGTAGCTACTATGAAAAATCCAAATTAATTTTAAGAGTTTTCCCATCTTTCTAACTAAACGACGGTTATCTTAACGGAATACTTGTATTTACGATTGAGGCCAATCAAATCAAATTTTCAGAATTTTTCCATATTTTAAATGGTGGCTGTCTAAAGCGAAAATTGTTTTAAATAGGCCTAGAGGATACAAAAATTATATTTGTTTTCCTAATTTTAGGGTAATTGGCACTTAATTTTGACGAATTTTCATTTCAGAACAAACTGAAACAAAGGATTGCTGAGTTTCTTACTGAGCTGTCCTACCTGAAAAATGCTTTTTTGAGCTACGTTTCCCGATTTCTTAGATCTGGTACTTAAAATTGACAATTGCACAATCTGCTTATACTGAAAGACTTAAACTGATACGTTCCAACTTCTCCAGGATTGGGAAAACCAAACTTTCTTATTGACTAGGCCCACACATACGGAAAACTGTTTCCCGTTGTGATGAAATTACGTTTAGAACAAGGTGGGAAGAATTTGTTATTCATGATTGAAGTTAAATAGTTAAACAGTTACTTCAGAACCAACGTAGTCTAATCGACGTATCGTTTAAAAAAATTGTTATTCCTCACGAATAGCCTTTTGTTATCTGAAGTAGCGCGATTATTGCGAGAATAAGAGTGAACCTTTCCAAATTTAATTAGTTACCGAATTTCACAAACCTCAGACGATAAAACAAAAACGACGATTGCTGGGTATTGCAGGTTACCTAGGAATATACCGGTTTACTCTGCATTTACAGTACCAATTAGTAACCTTCGGCAGAATGAAGTAAAGCCTAAATGGAGGCGGCCAACATCGAACCAGCTATTTTTGGTCGATAACACTTGATGTGAACAATTTTACCACTCATCCAGTAAGTGTTGTATTAATGTTCGTTGCATTTTGTGATATTTGTTATATTGCCCCCAATTTAATTCTATTCGTTTCTAACAGATCCATTAAGTGTCGTATCGTTTCACTCTATATCTACCATCAAAGATGACTTTCTACTTAATTAGACGTTCCTCGAAATTTTCGACATCTTCGATGTCTTGCTTTACGCTATTCATCATTGAACCATGCTTGATGTATGATAGTTTTCATCCTGCAACTTTCAGTTTTTCAGCTTGTTCGTTTTTTGGCTTATCACTATGGCTTTTCATATCCCTGGTTGCTGTCGTAACTTTGTGTAATGATGACTTGGAAATCAGGCAGCCTTCTAGAATGATCATGTTGTTGTTCCCAACAGTACAGTTTTTAGTGACCCAGTTTTCTGCTAATGAAACTTATTAGCCTGTTGACTAAAATCACAAAGCAAAATTAATACCTAAAAATGCCGATGCACCTCATCTGCTATGAGATATTACGGATTCAAACTGCATTTTGAAATTCATAGCGCCCCTTGCATTTGTTGTTATGGAATCCTTATATGGTGGAAAGAAATGGTGGAAAGAAGTATCAAATTTCACTATAGGAGAAGGTCAGTCTGGCATCGTAAAGTCACAATGAATGTGCTGCACTCATTAGTGTTCTTCGATGGTGGTAGTTTATTAGTTTATTCTATCTGCCTATCCAACGCAGCCATAAGTCATGGATGCAACTACTAAGCCGTCGTATATCTTAATCAAGGTATTTTGTTTCACACCTCACTTTCTTTAGTTAACCTTTTCAACCCAAAGAAAACTATTTACTACTCTTTGCAACTCTTTTGACGTCCGAGGTTACACAAAGCCTATCAACAAAATGAATTCCAACATTCGCCAAAGGTGGTCTCCTAATGTCAAGAAACCTTTGAATTGGATCATAACTTGGTTTTTGGAGGAGGACAGCTGCATTTTGTTGCTTTTGCATTAATCAGCCATTCTGTCTATGACGTTCTGCGCTTTCTCCTAAATGCGCAGTCTTGAATTGCAATTCCTAAATATCATCTTGCATTCTACTGTTGAAAACTATATTCTAGAGATGCAGGTCTAAGCGTGCCATGGTTTGACACAACGATGGCTAATCTGTCAGAGAAGTAGCTGTTAAAGTTTGATTAAAGGTTAAATAGACAGTCCCTTCTTTTCAATTCTTTCATTATAGTAGGTCATCAAAAATAACAAAAGCTCCAAATACCTCTAGAAATACTCCTAAGACGTATACTTTTGCTCTAACTTCTTTACTAATGGAATATGTTCAACAATCTGCCGGTAATCAATTTCTCAAGTAATTTACCTAAGACGAGCAGCAGTATAATTGGCCTGTGTACCTTTTGATGGCCTTATGATGAATATTACTGACAGACAGACAAGCATTCAGGAAGCTAATTTGGTCAAATTATTTGTCAAGATCTTTGTATATTACCTCGACCTCGATGTTGTCTAGGACTGGCGCCTTACCTTTTTTCATGGATGATGGCAATCGAGGCTTCTTCACTGTTAAAATGTTCCACCCAATTCGTGGTTGGTGCTATGTAGCGTTGAGCACGGCATATTTTTTGCTCACTTGTGCCTGGTTTCTTGCAATCTTCTCAACATCTTGTGGCCTGACCAGTACAGTCAGATACATCAATGTTTTTAAATTTTCCTATGCTGAATTATACAAGAAGCCCCACGGTTCTGCTTTACCATGTTCCGTAATGAATTTTAATGTATTCATTACTGCACGACACATAGTGTCGTTTGTTGTGCGCACGCAACAAAGGGTTTGATTTCCTCTGATAAAACTTGCGCTGTTTATGGACTTTAGTACGTTTAATGGTAAGATCGGTTGACCACCACGGCTGTTTAGATGTGCTAGTACGTTTTCGAGTCAAACATTTGTCCCATACACTAGTTGTTGTTTTGGTCATAACCCCGTTTATTCTGTATATATTATTGTCTGATTTATTCCTAGTCATTTTATTCCCAGCAAACTGGAGAACCTATCTCAATTAGCGTACTTCGGTGAGTATCTCGCGATCTTATCGCCTAGTCATCTGTGTATGATGAGGCCTTAACAATGAACATGACTGTTCTGTGATCACTTGTGGTGAAGTTTGTCCTACTTCATTCACGATGAAGAGGTCACTATAGTGCCATAATCTTGATGTTGCTTTAATTTCACCCGTGATTAGGATTGGATGGTTTTTTAGGCCATTCAAACTGATTTGTAATTTGTTATATTGCATTGGATCATCTGAATATTGGAAGTATAGGGTGGGCCATTTAAAAGTTTGTTTTTAAAAACGCTATAAAATCACATCTATTTTTTTTATTGTATAGGTTGCTGGTCTTACAGTAATCTATTCTGTGATTACTGTAAGACCAGCAACCTATACAATAAATTGAATCAATCAATCATTGATCAATCACAATTTGAACAATTCGGACTTTTTCGATGATTTCGGCGCCTATTTCGCGTATGACTATCGCAATGTTTTGTTTTGAAACTGGAATTGTCTCTGGATTATTTGCAGAACATCTATCCTTAAAGAAACCCCATCAAAAAAGGTCCAACGGTGTCAAATCGCAGCTCCACGGAGGCCAATTAGCACCTCCAAAACGGTTTAGTATTTGGTTGTCAAATTGGGCGCGCAAGTGTTCGATTGTCGGTCGTTTATTCACATTGAAAGCGTCGATTTAAAGTCATAAAAATTTGTCAGCATGGCTCTGGTCACGGTTATCATTGACGGCAGCATCGTTTTCGAAGAAAAATCAACCAATTATGCCACCACTCCAAAAACCCCACCAAACACTGTAATTCCTAGTGGATTCATTGGCTTCCCTACGATTACGCGTAGCAACCTTAAATCTGACAGTTCTGCTTGTTTACATAGTCCCCGAAATGCGCTTCGTCTGAAAAGATTATTTTTCGACCAAAATCGACGGCATTATGAAGCTGGTCGACGCAGATAGTCATTTGCTTTCAACAGCTGAGTCATTTGGACTTTGTGGGCGAATAATCTAGGGTCTTTGTACAGTATTCTCCTCAGGCTAGTGCGACTAATAGCCAGTTGCTGCGATAGGCGTCGAATTGAGTTCGATATTCTGTCCTGCACTATGGAGCACAGTCGCAATATTTTCGGGGACCACTTCGGTCATCCTATAGCAAGCCTTTCTTATAAACTTACGTCACCAATTAAACTACATCGGTTCCGCTTGGCGCAATTCCATGACCCATATTTATTTTCAAAATTCGCACGGTTTCGGCGGATACATAACACTGACTTTGAAAATAAGTTCAATATTTCGAAATGCTCCTCAAGCGAAAACATGACCGTTTCGTGACGCGGAATGTTAGACGAGCTTTCAAAATTAAAATAATCAAAGCTTAAATACTTTATAGCATTTTTGCAGCAGGCACACTTTGGTGCCTCTGTCTTCTTTGGACAGGTCTTTTGGTCATATGCAGAATCACAGTTGTGCCTACAAATTTGATCTTTTTGATCGCGTTACCTTTTGGTTCTGTTTTGAAACTGTGTTTCAAATCCTCATTTTTATTGTTGCACTCTTCTGTTGCAACTAGCGCTGCTAACAAATCGACTTCCGACAAATTCTGGTTATTCAGAAAGAATACCAGGTTTCCCGGCTTCGCTGTTTCGATCAGCACTCCTTTCCACGGAGGTCGATGACCTTTATTGCAATTTTGATTTTTGATCGGTTTATTATTTCCTGCAACTTACTCCTCACTTCTCTACTGCTTGCAAAGGTAGACGTCTTGTCAGCTACTGGTTTTCCAGTGCATATTGGTCTTCACTACTTCGTGCAACTCTGAATCTATCTCAGGATCAGGAATTTCGGCCGAAATGATATCATTAATTTGGTCTGGCGTAATTTTGTCCACCATCCAAAAAAGAATGTGTGTGTGCTGCAAACCTCTTTTCTGCCACTCAACTGAATACATCCAACATCGAACAGCTCCGTATACAGGTTGTTTCGCAATGAAGTCCATTAAACATCTCAGTTTTTGTTTGAACACTCGTGCTGTAACGTCGTGACGATCGCTTGGTGATTGACCGGGATGCAATAACTGCGTAATCTATGGCCATTTTGGCCTGATAGGAAACGTCACAAACAAATCCGGTCGTCCATAATTGCGCACATAAGTCATCGCGCCCTGGGAGTACTCGTGCATGTGTCTCGGACTGCCAATATATGTCGATGGCAAAATTGTAAGTCGGCCAACATCTGTAATATCTGCGTCGCTATTGACCGCATCTCGCAAGTGAATATATTTTTCAGATCGCAACTTAGCCTGATTGAATTGAATGTAATCATCATTCGATATGCGAAAAAGTTCATTGAACTGACCTTTTTATTGGTCTCGACCCCTAAAGATATACAATTTATGAAGTGACAATGAAAAATGTTTTTTTTTTGTACTAACCATTGGCCGGATTTATCATGTTGTATCTCAAATGATATCCGTCTTCACCACGGCAGAACAAGAGCGGATATTGCAGTGCGTCATACGATCGATGTGTCTCACTTATTCGCTCTAGTGCATTTCTAGTTCGGCGTTAGATGATTATATCACGCGATTCCAAATTTTCGCCAACAACAATTGATATTTCACTAACTGTAGGTGCATTGTATTGTCGTTCATGAGTTCCTGCCGGTCGTTTGTCCGCTTTTATGACAATGCTGTGATCATCGGATGGTATCTGTTCCAACGAAGTCGTAAACAGTTTGGTGAGCTCATATTTCTCTTTTCGTTGTATTAAAGACAGCACAACGCCGATTTACTTCATCATGTGAATCTCCAAGAAAGTATATTTGCAGATATTTGTGTTCTTGATCTGGATGCGGCAACAGCGATCCAGCAAGATCAAAAATTTGCCCATGAATCTGTATAGTTGGAATAAAATTATGTACTTTTTGTCTTTTGTTGGCTAGGTAAGTGTTAGTTTGTGTTATATCGCGTTGTATCATGTATTGTGTTTGAAGTGTGTTAGTGTATTTTGTGGTGTTAGTGTTGGTGAAATTACCTTGAATGTTGCGTTATAATTTCGTTCATTTACAATTTCATCACCAAACGACGTCATTTGAAAACGATCCTTGTACATCTTGGTGTGTTGCAAGAAATGGTTCGAATTAGGAGATTCACCGAAAAGCAGCTCTGGCAATTTCACCTTGCTGTTCGCGCAACACAATCCAGGCGGTTCTTTCTCAAATTTTACTGCATTGCAATGCTGACAAACGACAGACATCTGACCGAATTGATCTGATGAATGTGCACTGTACTGAATGTTTGGCTCATATCGAAAGGCTGCACATTCAATGTTCACCGGAATTTGTTGTTGTCGACGTTGTCGTTCATTAGTAGCACGCCGACCAATGTTAACATGACTTCTTCTTGACATCGTATCAAATCACTCAGAAATAGATAATTGGTTCAGTCGTTTTATATTTTAAATGTACCTTAATTTTCCAGGAAAATCCGCCAATATCGCTTAAACGTATATTTTAATATTTCTGCCTTTGTAAACTATGATGCTCGCCAAAAGAATAGACCGAGTTAAGCTTTCAAAAATAGCAAGTCATGAAATTTGCCCTATAGAATTTAAATTCTCCATGACTCAATTATCAACTCTCACTCCTATAATCCGCGCATTAAAATCACACTCAATCAAAATTGTATAAAATCAACTCATTATGCTGAATATATAGGGTGAGCCAAATAATTTTTTTTTTAAATGCAATAAAACAAAAAGTTCTCAATATTTTTTCAAATTTTTTTTTCATTGTAAAGAACAATCCTTCCGATTAATTATGGAATACTATTTCATTCATATGACTGCCTCAGCTGGCCTTGACGTACCACATACGGTCGGTTCAATTTTTGAGCATATTTTCGATGGTCCTGGTATGCGGCATTATGTCTTCAATGGCAATGCGAATATTGTTCTTGTGAGCGTCAATCGTTGCTGGTTTATCGGCGTAACACTTATCTTTGACGGCACACCAAAGATAATAGTCCAACGGCGTCAAATCACAGCTCCGAGGCGGCCAAATCACATCAGCATTTCGGCTGATATTTCGATCTTCGAAGACAGTGCGCAAAAGATCAATTGAAACGTGTGCTGTGTGGAATGAAGCGCCTTCTTGTTGAAACCAAATGTTGCCTATGTCCTCCTCTTCAAGTGCCGCGAACAAAAAATCGTCAATCACCATTGACAGTAAAGGCGGCTCCTTGCTCATTTTCAAAGAAAAATGGCCCAATGATGCCACCGGACCAAAATCCGCACCAAACAGTCACTCGTTGAGGATGCTTCGGCTTCTCTATACGATCACGTGCGGGTTCTCCGTGCCCCAAATGCGACAATTCGGCTTGTTTACATAGCCGCAAAGATGGAAATGCGCCTCATCCGAAAAGATGATTTTTTTGCCACAATCGGCATCTTCTTCAAGTGATCGCAAACCCACTCAGCGAACCGAAAACGCAATGGGTGGTCTCTTTACTTCAACTCCTAAACCAATTGAACTTTATACGGTGTCATACCAAGCTCTTTATGCAGAATTCGTCGCAATGTTGTGCGTGAAATGTTCAATTCTTGAGCACGATGACGAGTTGACGTCCCCGGGTTTACGCTTGGTTAGCTTCTTGATTAGTGTTGGTTTATTAATTAGCAAGCCTGTTTCTTTAACTTTATTTACAAAATAACGCACATATGGAGCTCCCGGCGCTTCGTTTCTTCCGAAAACCGCACGCAATTTTCGCACACATTCTGCAACATTACCATGATTTTCGAAGTAATGTTTCAATATTTCCCAGCGTTGTTCAAGCAAATACACAACCATTTTCGTTCAGTGGAAGGATAAAACTAACTTTCTGTCAAATTAGAAGTGACATAACACTTACCATACTCAAAATAACCGTTTGTTCAAAAAAAGTTAGATGGCCCACCCTGTACTAATCTATTACAATTTTGTTATCATGTACTCGACATAATTGTTTTGATTTTATTTTAAAGTATATTAAACTGGATCATCAGCTGTTTTTTGTTTATAAATAGAAAATAAACATTTTGCGTTATTCATGATCATTTACCTTGACATTGAACAAAATGAAGTTTTAAGCATCCGAATAAGAGAAGATAGAAAGAGATAAAAAAAAGATGAAATAGAAAATTGGAAGGAATCCATCCCAGTACTTGAGTCCAACAAAATGCAAATTTTGATTTTCATATTTTGTTCGATTTTTCGGTTTTTCTTTTGGGTTTTTCTTTATTCCTAAACCTTTGCGCAGCCAATGAAAATGGAAACATTTTAAGGCGCAACTCGTATCATTTAAGAAAACCTCAAAATCATCTTCAATTTAAAAGAGAAATTCAAGATGGTACCCAGTCCAATGATAATAGGTATATTGACGAGTCAGGTACCGAAAAGCAACGCCAGAATTTGGAACTAGCGATGGCAGGTCAGAGTGTTTTATCGGCGAATATGGCTGGTGTAAGCGACAACAACTAGGTCAGCAAATAAAATATAAAAGCAATGTGTAAACGGAACGGGGGAAGACAGTTTTGACTGCATTAACCTGTGTAGAAGTAAAACATGTATTAATTGAGTACAGGAATAAAGAATTAATTATAACGGTTATTCGTATAGAGTTTTATTACGTAGTTTGATAAAC
The DNA here is from genome assembly GCA_963691935.1 of Nephrotoma guestfalica. Classification (NCBI taxonomy): domain Eukaryota; kingdom Metazoa; phylum Arthropoda; class Insecta; order Diptera; family Tipulidae; genus Nephrotoma; species Nephrotoma guestfalica. The sequence continues at coordinate 84,137,884 of OY829914.1, read as the reverse complement.
AATATTACAACTTCATCTTCAAAATCTCCTGTATGAAGGAGCTGAGTACAAAATGTATATAAAATGTGTCAGACGCACTATTACGAGTTCACATAATTTATATAATTTCCAAATTTAGATTAAATTAAATCGCATAAAACCAACGAATTTGTCGGCTCAAAATAACATTTTATCGTAGGCAACAAATCCATGCAAATTCAATATCTTTCCGCAAACACTACAAGGTTGCTTATCTATATGGACATACACAATTAGTAAATATTTTTTGTTATATGTTACATACGTGCACATACACTTTCATCTCAAAAAAAAAATTGAAACACACATATGCGAACTTCTTACGTCTTAAACCATCTAAGGCAATACATTAAAGACGTTAATCATTCATTCAAAATAAATTAATTAAACTTTATTAGTTTGTGTTCATTGCTAAGTAGTTGTAGTTAGTTTAACGAAACTCAATATTTTTCTTTTTAGTTTCTTTGGTTTTATTTTAGTTTTCTTGATTCATTCATTCACAAAATAAATAAATAAATAATAATAATAATAACAATAGTAATAGTAATAATAATCATAATAATAATCAAAATCGTGAATTGATTGTTTAATGACTAAATGAGTAATACTATTATGCTGACTAGCCGACAGTGAAGTGGACATGGGCATAACTATTTATACATTAGGGGAAAGTAGATCATATTACCGCTATATATAAACTAGCATGAGGTGAGATGGAACCTTTTGACGGTAAACTTTCATCCTGGCTAATTAAATAAACCTTTTATAAGTCGAGACACTGGGCTTGCTTCCTTCCGATAATATTTTTTTTTTGAAATACAAACCGGAACTAAAAGACTTTTGTGTTGCTCGATACGTTTAGGAAGGTCATAACATTTTTTTGGCTATTCGAAAAATCTTCCTGGGATTATTTTTGGGATAAAATTCACGTGTCTGGGCAGAGACGTGAACATTTTTCCATTCCTAGATAATTATAAAGGGTCTTTTAACCTTCTCTCTGTGTATTGGGGCAAATTGACCCCAGTCGATTTTAAACTTGAAAAAATACGTTTTTTGCTATTTATATGGCCCATCCCGTATGTGATATCCTCAACTAATATTTTATTCACACAATGTAATGAAAAATGGGCCCAAATTACTTTTAAATTCGATAAGTTCCATATTATGTAAAAAACCAAGCACATTTCTGTGTACTGGGGTCAAAATGACCCTAAGTTATTTCCATGTATTATTTTCTATATAAATCCAAATATTATTCACTTTTTATGTGTATTTGATTGCAATAAATGTATAGTTTATATCTTTATTGTTGTGTGTATTTTTTCCGCTACTAGTAAGTATGTGTTGCATGTATTGTATTTATTGTTATGTTCATTGTTTCTGCTAATTAGTAAGAGAGACTAAAAGGGAATCTGATTTGTTTCTCATTTTTTGAAATTGTTTTGTGTATGTTACGGAAAAAGTCTAAAGACGACAAATGACCGACTAAGCGACAAGAAGGACGCAATAGCCCAACTATTCCAAAATAACGAAAGTGTACAGTGAGGTGATGAAATCATTTCGTGTTTATACGACTTACATTTCTTAGATTTTGAAGCAATGCAGTAGTTATTTTTCAGAGTTCAACCGATTTCGAACTTTTTCCGTAACATATATAAACGTAATACATTCCTGATTTTATTTTTGTATTATTTTCCTGTTAGTTAGATTCTGAACAGGCGTTGAACGATATTTCTGGTTTAGTTTTTGCTTGTAATTCAAGGTGTAGCCAAGAGCTCCGTGACCTTTTTGACAGTGATTCTACTCCCCAAAGTGTTAGATGAAGAAGAAACAGCAGACGATAATGAACAAGCTGAGACAATAAACGTTTGTGATTATGATGAGGATGAGCATGTGAGTCTATAAATTTTGATGACGGTGAAAATTTTGAACTTGTCGCGAGCGATAGAATAAATGTTAAAACTGGCACTGTTGAAGATGAAAGAGCAGATACTAGTATATGGTATTATTCCCAAAATAAAAAAATCATCCGAAAGTGGAGTGTAAATCCTCCGATTGTACCCCGAACTCGCGACTATTTACTATTTCGAGAAAGAGAAAGTGTGACGGTTGCAGAAGCAAGAAATCTAACCACTTCGTTATTAGCTTTCTAAAAAATCATCCCAGAAATATTAGTGAACATTATCGTTGCTGAGACAAACAGAAAAGCGCGGCAGTTTTATACGATGAATGGTAAAACAATAAAACAACAGCGTGTTTGATATGATACCAATTCGGTGGAAATATATGCTCTGATTGGAATTTTAATTTACGCTGTCGCTCATATAAACCGGTTGGATGAATTATACCACCTTTACAACCGTCCATTTTATCGAGCTGCGATGTTCCTTGAACGAGTGCAGCAATTGTTAAGATTCTTGCGGTTTGCTAACTATCAAACTAGACAGAAGTGACTAGAAAAGCGATAGATTTGCAGCATTCCGAGATGTATGGAATATGTTCTTAGCAAACATTTGAGAACCCAATTTTTGAGCACATTTGGTCATCGATGGTTTGCGGCATTATGTCTTCAATGGCAATGCGAATATTGTTCTTGAGAGCGTCAATCGTTGCTGGTTTATCGGCGTAACACTTATCTTTAACGGCACCTCAAAGATAATAGTCCAACGGCGCCAAATCACAGCTCCGAGGCGGCCAAATCACATCAACATTTCGGCTGATAATCCGATCTTCGAAGACAGTGCGCAAAAGATCAATTGAAACGTGTGCTGTGTGGCACGGAGCGCCGTCTTCAAGCATTTTCAAAGTAAAATGGCCCAATGATGCCACCGGACCAAAATCCGCACCAAACAGCCACTCGTTGAGGATGCATCGGCTTCTCTACGATCACGTGCGGGTTCTCCGTGCCCAAATGCGACAATTCGCAGCGAACCGAAAACACAATGGGTGGTCTCTTTGCATCAATTCCTGTACCAATTGAACTTTATACGGTGTCATACCAAGGTCTTTATGCAGAATTCATCGCAATGGTGTGCGTGAAATGTTCAACTCTTGAGCACGATGACGAGTTGATGTTCCCGGCGACTCATGCACATTCTCGGCCCAGCATCAACATTTTCGGCTGTACGCTCGGTTGGCTGCTTGGTTAGTGTTGGTTTATTACTTAGCAAGCCTGTTTCTTTAACTTTATTCACAAAATAACGCACATATGGAGCTCCCGGCGCTTCGTTTTTTCCGAAAATCGCACGCAATTTTCGCACACATTCAGCAACATTACCATGATTTTCGAAGTAATATTTCAATATTTCCCAGTTATTCCCCGTTGTTCAAGCGAATACACAACCATTTTCGTTCAGCGGAAGGATAAAACTAACCTCCTGTCAAATCAGAAGTGACATAACCCTTACCATACTCAAAATAACCGCTTATTCGAAAATGAAATTAGATGGCCCACCCTGTATCTATTTTTTCAGTATTTAGGAAAATTTCTAATTCTGGAATATCTTGTATTAGCCCATTTACATTCCAGCTTACTATTCTTAATGTTTTATTTGTTGTTGTTTGCATCATTTTAATAGAGCATGAATTTCATTTCATTTAGAGAGTCTTGCTTATCTAACCTGTTGCTTAGAGCTTGAAGGCATTTATCTTGTTTAGCTAGACGGTTGTTAAGAGCTTATATGCTTCTTAGTATCTTTTGGAGCACTGCTGTACCTTCGGTAGTGCCCTCCGAAATATCTGGTTTTGTTATGACTACTTGCGAGTGTAGTTTTGGTTCTCTCGTTTTACTTGCATGAGGTTTAGGTACATCTTTGGTGGAAGTTTGCTAATTTTTAACTGATATTCCTGGACTTTGTTTCCGTGTTTTATCTCTTATTCTTTGTAGCTCCTTAGCTATTTCACATCCCCGGTAGTTTGCGGGATGTGGTTTATTGCAATTGACAAATTTTGCAGCATTATCTTTACTACCCGGACATACTTGGGCGCGATGCATATGATTAAAATTTTGGCATTTTTTGTACTGCATTATTAACCCGTTATTTTTTTTCAATGGGTCTATTTTAACTCTTATGTTAAGTATTGCGTTGATGTTATACACATCTTCCACTTTTTGTTTGTTATTAAAGGTGAGCATAAATAGTGGAAGCCCTCTTTTGTTAATTGGAACTCTAGCCATAACTTTGATTGGGCGATCATTCTTATCCTCATAGGTAAACCACTGATGCCCCGCAGAATTAAGCTTTGTAGCCAAAGCTCTATAGGTTTCAGAGTCTACAACATTAATTTTCCAGACGCCATACCGTACCGGCTACCGTAATCGATTTCCTAATCGATTGTATAGTGGAGATATTTGATATCCCGATGACATTTATTGGTGGGGTGATTTTTGTTTTGGTTTAGCTGGTTGTTGTTCAAGAGCTGGTTGTTTCTTGATGATTAACTGGTTTTTAGAAACCTCTTTTGAATTTGATGGTAACGTTACTGCCATTTCTGGTGAGTGTTGCGCTTTCCTTTTCTTACTTGTTCTTTTATTTCGGTTCAACATCCAATTTGTTTCTCTTTCCAATACTTCTTCATCCGTAAATGGATTATTGCCACCATCGACTGCAGGGCTAGATGTCGTCCCAAGGTCTGCACAAGTTTCACTGCTTTTTTCAGTTCTTCATTCTCTTTATTTAAATAGTAATTTTTTTTTTCAATTTAGTTGTAAATTTTTTTATTTCTCTTAGTTGTTCACGGAGTTCGGCATTTTCCTTCCCGTACTGAAAGATATTTCCAGTTGAAGATCTTGGTGATCTTGATAATTTGGAACTTCGTCCAAATGGGTTAAACAATGATTGGCCCACCCTAGAATCTGTTGGGCCTATCTCCGAAGAATGTGGATTTGGCAGCATATCTGCTGCTGTACCACCTGGGGTATTACCTTCCGTATTTGTTGTACTCATTGTTTGTTTTATCCAATTTATACCACTGGCATTTGGTTTCCGGTAGCTCTTTGCTACTGTCGGAGCAGTTCCCGCCCCTCGTGACGAGGATGCGGCTATTTTGGTGTTACGTAGGTGTACACAGAGACATAAAATACACATACATTTAAAAGATCCCCCCTCCCCCCCTAACAATAAAAAATATTTTGCACATAAATCATATGCTGCCTGAAAAAAATCGGTGATTGTGGTTTGTTTCTGAGTTACGCCAGCCCATTTTGTCTCGATTTCCGTAACTACATTTAAAATGTTATTTACACCGTCTAAGCTGTGCGTAGCTGCGAATTTGACTAACAGTTGCGAGTAAGTTAAGGCTACTTTAAATGTTGGGACTGGCGCGAGTTCTTCAGTTATTTCTAGCGGCATCAATGAGGATTTAGGGTAAACGAGAGCACCGGCCATTCAATGGATTTGTAAGAAATTGAACTATCGAAATCTTGTCAAATTTTACCCCATACCCCCATCAGAATTTGTTCAAAATTTGGCTAGAGTAAACACAGCAATCTGCCAAATCTCGACGTCGGTGGTTGTGTGATGGTTGTAACCGGAATGGCTCATTGCAACTTACCTTCCGTGTATGTTATTGCTGCGGGTGATTGATCATGCTCGTTGATATTTTTAAATGCACACTTCAACCTGTCGATGGATACCTTTGATGATTTCCCGTTGATCTTGAGAATGAAATATTTATTGTGTCGTTCTATCACTTGGAATGGTCATGGATACAGTCATTAAGGTGTTTCTGGACGAATTCCTTCCTTGTATCATGGTGGGCTGTACTCGCTGGACGTATTTGATTCATATGACGACGAAACTCCTTTATAAATTCGGTTTCGTCAACTTTTTATTTGCTGGGAGTAAAGAACTCTCCTGGTATCTTTAGCGTTGTTCCATATACGAGCTCGGCAGGTGAAGCACTAATATCTTCCTTGAATGTAATTCGCAGGCCCAATAAAATCATTGCCAAAAGTTTCACTCAATCGTAAGTCTGTTGACATTTAATTGCGAATTTAAGTGTTCTATGCCATCTCTCTATTAACCCATTTGCCTGTGGATGATATTGTGTCGTTTTTGGATGCTTAACTCCCAATGTTTGGTTTAATTCTTTGAAAATTTGGGATTCAAATTGTCTACCGAGGTCACTTGATATTCTCGCGGGTACACCAAAGTTCTGTATCCATCCAGGTATCAAATTGGTGGCGATGGTTTCAGCTGAAATGTCAGGAATCGGTATCGCAGTAGCCCATCGCGGGAATCGGTTTATTATTGTTAAACGATAGCGATTATTTTCTGATGGAGGTAATGGACCTATTAAATCGATGTTTATGTGTTGAAAACGTTCGGGCGGCATGACATACGATGAAACCTGTGTTTTATTGTGTCGGTGCAGTTTCGTTCGTTGGCACTGTAGACACGTTTGCACGAATTGTTTACAATCACGCCTCTTAGATGGCCAAACGAATCGTTCCGCAATCAGCTTCGTAGTTCCTCGAACACCTGGATGCGTCAAATTATGTAATTTACTAACTATATGACGTCTATGTTCTGACGTGATGGATGGTCGTATTCGATTATTCGACGTATCACAATAATGACGTAATGACGTATCACAATAAATTTGTCGAAAATGAACTACTGCTCGATACATTGCTTCTAGCTCTCGATCGTATGTGCTGTAGCGTTGTTTCATTGGTGAGAGAGCTTTGGAGAACAACGCAAGAGGCTCTGGTTGACCATTTTTGTTTATTTGGTGAATTACAGCTCCTATGGCCACATCTGAAGCGTCCACGAATAGCTGAATTTCAGCATCTTTTGCTGGATGTACTAAGAAGGTAGCATTTGCTAAATCGTCCTTACAACGTTGTAATGCTGCACTGCACTCATCAGACCATTCGATTGGTGTTTTGTCATTCTTGACGTTGCCTTCGATTAATTTTTGGAGGACCATTTGATTGTCTACCGCATGTGGGATAAATATCCGATAGAAATTAATCATTGTCAGAAATCGTTTAACCTGCCGAGCTGTTTTTGGTTGTTCGTACTGTCGTATAACTTCAACCTTTTCCGGCAATGGTTCGATTCCCGTTGCTGCGATGAGTTGTTCTAAAAATTTCAATTCTGTTTTGAAGAAATTACATTTCGCAATGTTGATGCTCAGCTGGTATCCCCAAAGTCGTTGAAATACGATCTGTAGGTGTTGTTGGTATTCTTCCACAGATGTTGGTGCGATTGCGATGTCGTCAATGTATGGAAACTTTACTAAAGTTTTAATCCATACAGTACTTCGTTCATTAAACGCTGTTGTGATTGCGCGGGACTTGATGGAATGCTCTTTGCGAATCAATTGTCGAAAATATGGTTTTGCCTGTCGGGTACCGTAATCGCATTGAGCTGGCGGTAGTCGCCGCAAGGGCGCCATTCTCCGTTGGGCTTCTGGACCATATGCAGTGGCGAGGCCCAGTTACTGCTTGACGGTCTGCATATGCCTTGTTTCATTAAGAAATCGAACTCTGCCTTCGCCTCGTGGGAGTCTTCTCGGTCGGGAAAATACTGGTGGGCCTTTCGTGACGATGTGATGGGATATATTTCCCTTCACTGGCCAATGATTGGTTTGTTTACATCGGCTATGAGAAAGTTCCACGTGAACTGTCTGCGAAGTCCGAAATTTAATGATAACCTTTTTTCCCCGTATGTATTAATTTGGGAGCCGTTTGCGGCATACAACAGTTTATTAGAATTGGGACACAGCTTTGCTTTTCCGCTAGGAGGCATAACGGACACATCTGCGCCGGTATCGATTAAAAATTGTATGTTTGTCGAACGATCGGAAACGTATAATTGATTGATTTGAATTTTTTCAATCACTTCTGCCTCCCCAAGTGATTGATTTTCAGTTTTCTGATGCGTTGAAACTACACGGCTGACGACACCTCGTGGCTGAGGTACCGAATCTATTATGATACCAATAATTCTTGTATGTTGATGTATTAGTGGAAGATGGTTTACTATTTTCCCGTCGTTCTCTTGATGAGGATCGCGATCGATTCTGAAATTCGATTTTACTGATCCGTTTCGTTAAGCTTTGAATCTGATTTTCAAGCGACGTAACGTATGCCACCGAATTTGAACCGCTTGCACACGATGAGTATTGCTTAGTTGATGTCACGTTGATGTGAAACGAATCGCATAGCTCGATTAACTTATCCGCCATTTTAGCTATGTCGTCGACTTGGTCATTGCTGGCTGACACGATCATCCTAATTTGTGATGGCAACCGTTGTAACCACATTTGCTTCAATAATGCGTCGGTTAATTTATTTCCACCTAGTACCCGCATCTCGTTAAGAAAAGATGACGGTTTTTTATCACTTCATTCTTCCAGAACGGTGGCAATTTCACCGACACTCGATGTACCACGATACTTTTATTGTCTTCGCTTGTCATTGTTTTCTTTATTTCGCAAAAATACACAAGAACACGACAAAAAATGTGCTTAACCTCAAAAATGGATTTTATCGAAAAATTAAACCACACTAATTTTTACGTATTTATTCGAGTCATAGGTCACCAATTGTGGGCTGGTGGTTATTAAATGAAAACACAGCTCACTTTTTTTATTAATTATTTTTATTTTTTTATTGCGATGGTGTAATAGCGTCTATCCACTATCAATGTGTAACTCGTTCTTTTTCGTATCTAGGAGACACAACTAATTATTTGGTGCACAAAATTTATCAACAGGTGGACAATTCTAAAACACGACTCAATTATTTAAATTGACAATTACCATAAACATTTCTTATTATTTAACTCAAAACTTAGGTAAGATTAAGATTTATGGGGTGGGCATATCTGGTTGGATGAACAAAACTAATCAGCAGGTGTACAGCTCTAAAACAAAGCTTTAGTAAAAACTGTACGTGCAAATTTTTAATATTCCGTACATAAATTTATGGAGACAGGCCATGGATATTTCAACATCGGATTACGATCGGTGATGAACACAACTATAACCCCCGTCGAAGTACAGAACTCATTGGTCGACCCTTCTTCCATGTCAGTACTCTAGGCTGTCATGGGCTATGCATTGCGCAGATGGTTCGAAGGTATTTAATTGGCGATTGAAAACTCATTTTTAAAGTTCCACTCAAACTAAATTTAATTTTAGTTTTAGGATGCCATCGCTCATTACACGAAAGTTCACACGGTTCATTTCTTTCAGTCGAACTTTTAATAATATCGCTGATTATTTCATCAGGCGAATTACTTATTTCTTCATGATGAACTAGTATGTTGTCATGTATGTATCAACCAGATTGTCTGCACCCATGATATTATCCCGTATATTATGTGGCAAGGTTTGACAAAACGCTTCTAACTCTTCTCGATTGGAATTTTAAAATCCACAACGGTTGAAACATTTTATAATCGTAGATGGCGAAACATTATCGCACCATCTGACGGCGTCAACGACATTTACCAATTTGGAAAAATCTTTTCCCATCTCGCAGTTGATTAAACTTAAAATAATAAATTGAATAAATCTTTTTCTGTAGTTTGCTTTTACAGATTTTGTTAGTCCCCTGATCTAGAGGCTGCACACCCGACTATAAATTGGGCGGTAAAAACTTGACGAGTACATTTGAGAGCGTCATATTCTGATGACTTGTAGCATTGTCTACCAAAATAATTATTTTTCTTATTATAATATTACCTAGTTTAAAATATTAAGGGTAAGTTATACTGAGAGACCCAGTGCCAGCCGTACGTTAGGATTGGCACAATCTTCCTGCTTCCATATGGCCTTATATAAATTTATATGAAAATCGTCTATAACTTCCAACCCCGTCCTGGGGCGGAAATAGCGATTAATGTTTCGAAATGGTACGTCAGTTCAGACCAAATCACCAGCACCACTCGTATGTTCAAATATGAGTAAATGGCCAAGTTCCAAAATCTCAAGTTAAGTTAAATAAAAATTTGTATCTCTTAAGAACTTTCTTGGTAAGGGAAACTATGATGAGTACCCCAGTGCCAGCCGTATGTTAGGATTGGCATAATCCTCCAGCTTCCAGATACAAATTTTTATTTAACTTAACAAATACTAAAACTACAAATACTAATATTTCACTTATTTTTATTTAACTTTCATTAATTGATTTGCAAAATAGACAAAGATTATCTTGAAAAAAAAAAAAAAATGTCACAGTCGTAATGAGTTCTTCGTTTGCAATTAAAACAACTGCTGCAGTTGTCTATCTCTAACGTTCCGATCAGCTGGGTTCAGCGATTCATAAGTAATTCTTTCGTTTGCTTCAAAATTCTACGGTTCAGTGACTGTTGTGGCAATACGGAACAATAACATATTTACTATTTATGCAGGGGTCTAATTCTCTCTGTTGCTAAGCAAACACTATTTGTGTCTTTTATATAAATTGATATTGCATTGCAGACAATATCGCAACTTAATAATTGTTTTTCATTTTACGAATCGTAACGAAAGCAGGTTTCCGTAGGAATTAGCGTTGTTTAGAAATATCGAAAAACTAGGAATCTTCGATTTTATTTCGACGGATCTTTTCGAAGAGTTTCTTTAAGTTCGGACTAAATATTTTTGCATGAATTTTATGACGAAACTGTTTTTCGTTTAGACAATTTACTGATACAAAAATATCCTGAACGAACTTTTACACATACAATCATACTTTAGATTTAAGAAAATATTGCTAACCGTCATTTGAGAGATGAGGCGAAATAGGCCAACCGTTTAATATTTTATTGATTGCAACATCAAACCGAGTGCTACTTTATATCTCATCAAATTTTTTACTGTTCTTGACCCATTTGTTGTCAAAATTTTAATTTTAAAATTTGTCATGATCATGTTAATTTTGATAAATTCTCTCATAATTAATTATATTTATGTATATGCATATTTTGTTTTCTTATGTATAATTTGGCTAAGAATATCTACGATCGCCTAATTATCGTCCCTCGTTTTGATGACTCAATTAAACTACTGTGCACATGCATACCTACTAAAACACTATGCATCTTCGTGCCGCAGTTCGTTAATTTACTGCCTGCATAATATAAACATAAATTACTGATATACTCTTCATTACCTCTAAACATAATTTGTCTATTGGGTACATATTGTTTGTAAAATTATTCATTTAAATAATCTGCTCGTTTAAACGGTTTTTATGAAATCACGATAAAAAAATTAAAAAAACCAAAATTGCATAAAGAGATAAATACCTTGTATAATTTGTATATTTTCAATTCTTATTGTTGATATGTTAATGATATAAGACAATATGAAGAAAAAAAATTCTTTTGTTTTTTTATTTTTATTTTTTTATATAAGATAAAATAATAAAAAATAAAATAACAACTTAATCGTGATATGGTAATTCATTTAAACTTTATAGTTAATAGTTTTCGTTTCATTTAAATGAAAAACAATTTTTATTTTTCCAAGCTGTTTATTACCCTATTTATAATACATTTATGCATACGTAAAAATGTACGTATGTGCTTTAGTTATTCTTAGTATGCAGAATGTGTAATAGCTCTGGGCAAAGTTCGACTCTTTGACGGAATTGTTACGCTTCACAATAACTAATTTATTTGATTACATCGGAGTTTTAATGTCGTATAAAGTAATGAACTACTATATGACTATTTGTAATATATTAAAACATTTATGTTTGGTCGCCAATAAAGTGTTAGATAGCTCCATAAAATACTTATATCAACTATACAAATCACTTGGTAAGAAAAACCATACCCAAACCAACCCTTATACAACCAAACCAATTTCACAATTTTCAGATACTATAACACAAAATCTTGATCTTTATTGTTTTACATAAGTTTCTTAATTAAATTATCTAATATTATAATTATTAGTTAGTTTGTTTAATCATTTATATTCATTTTGATAAATAAATTTAATGAAGCTGAAAATTTACGTCGTCATTCCAAATTTTGGATTATAGGGTATACTTCCATATTTTGGTTGTTTGGGTATCGACTTAATGACAAAACTCAATGCAAAACACTTGCGTTTTTATTGCTTTTTGAACATTTATTCCGTCATTCCAAATTTTGTATTATAGGGTATACTTCTATATTTTGGTTGTTTGGGTATCGACCTAATGACAAAACTCAATGCAAAACAAATGCTTTTTTATTAATATTTTCATAAATTTTTAAGTGAAGCTGAAAATTTATTTCGTCATTCAAAATTTTGGGTTATAGGGTATACTTCCATTATTTGGTTGTTTGGGTATCGACTTAATGACAAAACTCAATGCAAAACAACTGCTTTTTTATTAATATTTTCATAAATTTTAAGTGAAGCTGAACATTTATTTCGTCATTCCAAATTTTGTATTATAGGGTATACTTCTTTATTTTGGTTGATTGGGTATCGACTTAATGACCAAACTCAATGTAAAACACTTGCTTTTTTATTAATATTTTCATAAATTTTTAAGTGAAGCTGAAAATTTATTTCGTCATTCCAAATTTTCGATTATAGAGTATATTTCCATACTTTGGTTGTTTGGATATCGACTTAATGACAAAACTCAATGCAAAACAACTGCTTTTTTATTAATATTTCCATAAATTTTTAAGTGAAGCTGAAAATTTATTTCGTCATTCCAAATTTTGGATTATAGGGTATACTTCCATACTTTGGTTGTTTGAATATCGTCTCAATGACAAAACTCAATTCAAAACAGCTGTTTTTTTATTAATATTTTCATACATTTTTAAGTGAAGCTGAAAATGTATTTCATCATTCCAAATTTTGTGTTATAAGGTATACTTCTATATTTTGGTTGTTTGGGTATCGACTTAATGGCAAAACTCAATGCAAAACAACTGCTTTTTATTAATATTTTCATACATGTTTAAGTGAAGCTAAAAATTTATTTCGTCATTCCAAATTTTGTATTATAGGGTATACTTCTATATTTTGGTTGATTGGGTATCGACTTAATGACAAAACTCAATGCAAAACAACTGCTTTTTATTAATATTTTCATAAATTTTTAAGTGAAGCTAAAAATTTATTTCGTCATTCCAAATTTTGTATTATAGGGTATACTTAAATTATTTGGTTGGTTGGATATCGACTTAATGACAAAACTCAATGCAAAACAACTGCTTTTGTTATTAATATTTTCATACATTTTTAAGTGACGCTGAAAAATTATTTCGTCATTCCAAATTTTCGATTATAGAGTATACTTCCATTATTTGGTTGTTTGGGTATCGTCTCAATGACAAAACTCAATTCAAAACAGCTGTTTTTTTATTAATATTTTCATACATTTTTAAGTGAAGCTGAAAATGTATTTCGTCATTCCAAATTTTGTATTATAGGGTATACTTCTATATTTTGGTTGTTTGGGTATCGACTTAATGACGAAACTCAATACACAACAACTGCTTTTTTATTAATATTTTCATAAATTTTTAAGTGAAGCTGAAAATTTATTTCGTCATTCCAAATTTTGTATTATAGGGTATACTTCCATATTTTGGTTGTTTGGGTATCGACTTAATGACGAAACTCAATACACAACAACTGCTTTTTTATTAATATTTTCATAAATTTTTAAGTGAAGCTAAAAATTTATTTCGTCATTCCAAATTTTGGATTAAAGGGGTATACTTCCATATTTTGGTTGAATGGGTATCGACTTAATCACAAAACTCAATGCAAAACAACTGCTTTTTTATTAATATTTTCATAAATTTTTAAGTGAAGCTGAACATTTATTTCGTTATTCCAAATTTTGTATTATAGGGTATACCTCTATATTTTGGTTGATTGGGTATCGACTTAATGGCAAAACTCAATTCAAAACAACTGATTTTTTATTAATATTTTCATTCATTTTTAAGTGAAGCTGAAAATTTATTTCGTCATTCCAAATTTTGTATTATAGGGTATACTTCCATATTTTGGTTGTTTGGGTATCGACTTAATGACGAAACTCAATACACAACAACTGCTTTTTTATTAATATTTTCATAAATTTTTAAGTGAAGCTAAAAATTTATTTCGTCATTCCAAATTTTGGATTAAAGAGTATACTTCCATATTTTGGTTGATTGGGTATCAACTTAATGGCAAAACTCAATTCAAAACAACTGATTTTTTATTAATATTTTCATAATTTTAAGTGAAGCTGAAAATTTATTTTGTCATTCCAAATTTTGTATTAAAGGGTATACTTCCTTTATTTGGTTGTTTGGGTATCGACTTAGTGACAAAACTCAATGCAAAACAACTGCTTTTTTATTAATATTTTCATAAATTTTAAGTGATGCTGAAAATTTATTTCGTCATTTCAAATTTTGTATTATAGGGTATACTTCTATATTTTGGTTGATTGGGTATCGACTTAATGACAAAACTCAATGCCAAACGACTGCCTTTTTGTTAATATTTTCATAAATTTTTAAGTGAACTGACACTCATGTACCAATCACAATTATACTAGAAGAACTCTCATGTAGTGTATTTTTTTCTATTTGCGAGGTTAATCTACTTCACTATTGAATATCTATATGAGCCTCGCAAGAATTATTAACTAATTGGTTAGAAATGGTTTACAAAATTTGCAGCAATCCAGTCCAATTATTTTGTTTTGTGCACACCAATATGTTTGTATGTACCAAAAAAAGTATTTGGTGGTCAAAATACAATATCGTATTTCGTTATGGAACATAAACAACCAAAACATTTATTGTCGACGACCATTTTTCGACAATTTATTGTCACCATATTTTTAATTGCAAATTTTGGATTATAGGGTATACTTCCAAGACTAGGTTTATCGGGTATCTTATGTGGTAATATTTGATGTAAACATACATAAAAAACTATAACCACTTAAACTATTTTATTTTGTTGCTCATTCTGTATCCACTCGTTGCAATTATTTTATTTAAACAAACATATTTCATTTAGACATCGTTAAAGAATATAAACATCCAGAAAATTGGATTTCTGGACTCGACTGGAACTCACATAGTTTAAAACATCCATAACCCATAAGAATATGCGCTTAGCTCAGCGGAGCTACAGGCTCGTGTTTGATAAATACCAGATGCGAACCCAACTTGGTCAAGGAATCGGTGACCCCATTACTCTCAATATTACAATGAGCCAGCACCCACATTCATGTGACAAGATTGTTGCAACACAGGTAGCAAAATAAATAGGATGTGTACAGTCCTAAACCGGTTTAGAAGTGGTCATAGGATTCTTCAGAATATTTAGCACAGCTTTACTATCCGTACACAAAGTAAAAGCTTCACCTGAAATAGCGAAGTTTCAAGTAGTATCAATCGCTCACCGCGTGAGAGTAATCAATTAGGTATGGAACACCGTGCAGGTTGAACCTAGGCTGCCGAGAGATCGCAGATCATGTGAAGGGCATTACAGACACTTGGTTTTTTCTCATTAACCATAATGATTACTGGCACAGATGAACTGAAGAACTTAGGGTATTCTCCAACGCACCTTAATCTGAATGCACTGGAACAAGCTGTACTGAAAATAAAGGGCCGCATCGTGGGCAGTTCAAAAATGGTCTGCACAGTGAGGGTCAGAGTCGAGATCTTAGCACCGGTAATAGCCCTGCATGCCATACTCTGTAGTTAATTAAGTTTCGCTAAAGTGGAACTAGATTTTACCCAAACAACAGAAGCGTAAGGTAGCATAGATAAGACCAACGATTTGTAGATAAACATCAGCATTTCGGGAGTTTTCCAAAATTTCTAAAATGCTCTTCTATATTGCCAAAAACCAGAAGTGGCTTTTTGAAGTTTACTTTCAAGGTGAAGCCTTCAGCAAAGTTTACTGCCTAGGGTAAGGCTGAGATGTTTGGCGATATCTAACCTGGTGATCGCTATAACATTTTACGTCCCCCCTATAGAATAGTTAAGTGTTTTTGTAACAGTGATAATCAGGTCATCAGTATGTATGCTCTGGGCAATATAGATTGTTCTACTTTAGCGAGTAAATCATCAATCACCAAGAGCCACAACAGAGGTGACAAAACTCCTCTTTTGGGGCAACCTTTGGCAACTTAATGAAGACTGAAAAAGCAATCAAGCTCAACCTCAGCAGTGCGAGACCTGAGCATGGATCCAATCCATGTAACGATGGCTGTACTAATGCCAAAATTAGTCCTTTCGATTCTTGTAACATGTTCATGTAGGGCAGTTTCACACGGTTTGCCAAATCTGTAAGCATGCTACATGTTACAGAGTGGGAAATTAGATAGGCAACGATCTTTGATAAATCTGACGACAGTTCTCTCGAGAGCTTCAGAAAAAAATTAGGAGAAACTAATGGACCTAAATGATTTAGTATCAGTGTAATCCGACCTGCCAGCTTTAGGGATCAAAATAACCTTGCTTCGTTTGCAAAATTGTGGGACAATCCCAAAAGCAACGTAAGCTTGAAAAAATAAGTGATTCCGAATGAGGAAAAACCCGTATTATAATTCGGCAGGAAAAACCCAACCAGGACCACCCGCCTTACGGTGCAAAAGTAAAATACTTCAGTACAAGATTTCGAGAATGACTAGCCTGTGGGCTAAGTCCCAATCAGATACTGACAGCCGCCTTGGGTTCTCCGAAAACAACAAGCTTAGGGTTAAAAAAGTCGTAACCCGATAAAAAATAAATAAATTGATGCTGGAAAGACTGTTAACTTCTTCTCAAAAGCTGATCCAAAAAGCTCTACGAGCAGACCTAAGACTGTTTTTTTGAGCTGCTAAAAATAAATCCCAATCAATCTGAAGGTTGGATCTTTTGGCTCTATTCTTAAGTTTTGATAGTTCTGATAGTTTTTCTTAGTTTTTTTATGGTTGGAACACCAAAACGGATTATTCCATCTCTTTTGTTTGATAATAACAGGACAATATTTTTCGAAAGCTAAAGTGATTGCTTGCATCAAAGACAATGCTAGCAATTTAATGTCGTCGGCCGAACGAATCTCGCGCAGTGAAATTAGTAGAGATTAGAGCTCATTCTTATTGCAGTACGGTTTAAAAGGCAGCCTTATACGGTTTTTCTTAAAAAGCGATACGCATGTGGTCCGACAAAGGAATATCATTGGACACTTCTCAGTTGAATACTTCACAAGGGTAGGCTCACACCCTTCATTGAGGATTTCAAGTTTAAAAGTTTTTAGATAGCTAGACAAAGACAAACCCATATTTTTAATAATTGAGCTGCCCCATAATACATGATGCGCATTAGAATCACAGCCTAGCATCAGTGACATCTGTTTATTCCTGTACCATTCAAAACGGTTAGACACCTCTTCCGAAGGTGGAGGGAACAGCGTCATAAAAAAGATGCAACTGTCAGTGTTTCACATGAAATTGAGCTACATTCATGGGTGAGGATTGCACTGACATTATGAGAAGTAAAAGATGCATGCTATAACCTTGGCATCAGAACTCTTGTAAAAGTCCCGGCCGACGTTGAGGTCTAATCCAGATACAGCACCATCAAGAATGTAAGGTTCTTGAATTAGACAGAAATCTTTATGCGATACAGCAAGCAGCGACCTAAGCTCAAATGTGCCTGCTTTGCTATGATACAGATTTATCTGTTTCAAAGCGAGCATTGATTATCAGCTAAAAAAACTAAAATAATAATACTTTGTACGAGCCTGAAATAACTCTAAAATGGATCTGCTCAAGTACGTATTGCAAATCGCATCCGGACCCAGTAATATTGCGCAGTAATATCAGTCCCGTCGAGACATTCGGATTCATTAAACCGATGTTAGCTATAACATCACTTAGATTTTCAGGAGGCCCCAGACATCAAGTGTGTAGAAGAATACTTTTCAGAACCAACCATCCAAGAGATCTCTGATTTTGTCTACCTCTGTACACAACGAAATATACGTCTCATGTTGCATCATAGCTGCATTGATTGCACCAACAGCTAGATAAGAACTGCATTTGCGGCACGCATCCGAACGATCTAGCCGATTCTAGCCGAACACGGTGATGAAATTCCCCCGCAAGAGCTGCGGTTAATTCACAATTGATGATGAAGTGATGATTCATAATACTGAGTTGAAAATTTCGATTTTTGAATTGAAGAAACAAAAATGATTTATTTTCTCACTTGGACTCGAACTTCACAGTATCCTGAAAACCCGACTCTTCAGGAATCCTACATGAAAATTTATTTTCGGTATTTATCGGCGTTTCATTGTCATCACGTATTCTGTTCCTGTTTGGATTGCATGGTACAGATTGGTCAAAATTCAGTCGCTGAATAATCAAACTAATACTTTTATTGGTTACAACGTTTTTACCTGTTCGCAGACCTCAAAACATGCTCCAGGGTTTTCGTGAAACACTGAAGTCATCGGCAAAAAAGCATGGAAATGTTAGTCAAGCGTTGGAATGAATGTTTCACACTTGGAGAATGAATAAAGTTGCATTTTCAGACAATTTACCCGATTCTAGAACACAGCGATCAAGTTCCCCGCAAAAGCAGCAGTTGACTCATATTTGATGATGAATTTGATGATTTATAATAATGAGTTAAAAATTTCGATATTGGAATTAACAAAATATGACAGCGAATTCTTTTGAAAGACAATTTTACCCTCAGATTAAAAAAATGTCTGCCAGTGCATTAAAATTACATAAAATTTCATCCAAATTTTTCAAAGTTTTCAAAGGGCCCTGTAAACCCGAGTCTGTAACAATAATAAATTGGAACCAAAACGGAAACTAATAAAATTTAAAAAACAAAAATTATATATTTTCTCACTTGGACACGGACTCGGTGGGTTTTCTAAGGGTCCTGAAAAACCGAGTCCGCAGAAACCCTAGCTGAAAATTTATTTTCGTTATTTATCGACATTTTATTGTTACCACGTATCGCCATTCCACATTTTGGATTATGTGGTATCTTACAAATTTTGGCTTACTGGGTGCAGATTTGTCAAAATTCAGTCGCTAAATAATCAAACTAATTCTTTTATTGGTTTCAAATTAAAATTACTAAACGAAATATTAACTTTTTGAAATTTATTTATATTTATGACAAGGCGGGAAAAATATAAAGATTCCATTTTGCTTGGTAGTATTTCAGAATTTTGTTAGAAGGTGCGCTTTTGGTGCGCTCTTTATGATATTACTTAATGGCAAAACTCGAATAAAAAAACTTATCACGTGACTTATTTTATATAACCATATTTAAATCATTTCGAATTGAAGTTCGATTTGCTTCTCTCAAATGTATTGAGTGGCGAATATATTTAGCCAATTATTAGCAGCACGTCAGTTCCTCTCTCGCAGCTAAACAGAATGACACAATTATATTTGTAGTAATAAACATTTCTCTACTTTACGTTACATAATAATTATTAATTTTCCTCTGCGCGTTTTGCATCATTCTGTGAATTCATAATCTGCACGCAATGTCCGAATGAATTTCCAAACTTTTTGAGTTTATTTAGAAATGCAAGTCTTATATTGAAAACATTAATTACTCAATCATAATGTCAATCTTAATTTTTTAAAACTTCATCGTACTTGAAATGCAACTTTATTTATGAAATTATTGAATGATGTATTTCAATCAACTTTATAAAATTTCATGAAACATTTAACTCGTCTTCTCACATCACATACTGCTGTCAACAAAATATTTTAATTCGTCTACATGCATTCCGGTAGCATTCAAATCACGTATACATGTAACTTTGAGTCATCGCACTTCGGTTTTATTACAACCACTTCATCTGCGTACGCTCTGCGCAACTTAATTAGACTAAGCGAGTATATGGAATGAAATGTACTGAATACTGGGTCATAATTCACATCCGTGCATACCATTTGCCACCGAACAAATTTTCACTTTGGTTATCTCGTAACATGATTAATGATCGCGCTCCAACTTAATAATTTCTTCGCGCGGTCTTTCAATGTTTTAGTTTCTCAAATCACGATAGATCATAAACTATATTATATATTAAGTGAGATACGATTTATGTAATTGATATTCAAATTAAATCAATCATTAATTTATTTCTTTGTAGTACTCGGATATATATGCAGAGGGACCATTACTGGATTATAAATCAGATTTGGATTTCAAAATAGTTTTTCTATTGTTCGTCGATTGACGTTTTATGACTCATTTAAATTATTTTTAATATGTGCGATTAACTAATGAGTTAATTACTGTTATCCCCATAACAAAAACTATTAAAACGTCCATTAAGTTGAAATCGAACAAAAAATTTCGTAATACCGTGTCTTAAGATATAGTGGCACACTTAATTCTTCAATGTTTACAAAGTATGTAGTGTTTCGCTTACGGATCGTACCAAATACATAAATAACGTGAGCGCCGCGCCGCCTGCCTAATGAGTTCTAAAGTATTAAACCGAAACGTCACTCAGGCCATCAATTAACAATTCTTTACTCTCAAACGAATTAAAAGACTTGAACGATATACATGTTAGATTTAAACAATACACGAAAAATGATCGAATATAAACTGTTTACAAATTGTAAATATATACGCCCCGATCATTTATCATTAAGCAATTAATTAATAATTTGTAATTAATTTAAAATAGTTATTTGTTCGGCTTATTGAATTCAAGTCGAAATTGAATAAAACTAAATATGTACCGAGTATGTGTGCTATTTCAAAATATCAAACTTAATTTGGTTATTGATCGTAAACTTGTTCACGGCGATCGTATAAAATACTGAAATTTTTTATTTTTTTGTACACCAATTTAATAATGGGTGCTCAATGTGTTAAAAGTGTTTGTCAATAAAACTATATTACTGTATCAGTACACCACCATGCCATATTCAGACAAAAGGAAATGAATATTGACCTATTTAAAAAAAATAATAAAATACAAGATTAAATTAAAAAACACTTTGAAAACTATTAAACTTAAATTGCATATACACACACAGTTTAAGTGTATGTTGGTAACATTAACAACAACAAATGAGTGTATTACAGTAGGTAGGGTGAGATTTTGAAAAGCAGAATGTAAAATATTCAAAAAGAAAAATCTTGAAAAATTATCGTTTGAAAAGCGTGAATTGAAATTGTATCTACATGATCTTTTAATACGTCTATTAAGTATTTTATCTATTACGATCTATACCAGGTGTGGGCAAACAATATCGTTATTTAGGCCGCAGTGAAAAAAAAAATCGTATTTTTATACATAGCGTTTACCATGCCCTACAACCAATAAAATTTACTGGTTACCAAAAATAATTATAGGTGGCCAGTCAAATGTATCGTTTTAAAAAATATCGTAACTGAAGTTAGATGTTTCTTTTAATTGCAGCGTTACATTATCTGTTGGTTGTCACACCCCATTGTAGCCGCAAATTATGAATATCGTCACGTACAAAATATATAAAAATTGCCTTCTGCAAATTTAGTAATAAAAAATTCACTTAAATCAATTGGCCATCAGTTATAAATCTTCGGTCTCAAGTTTAAAATATCGTGGACTACATTATCGCCCACATTATCCAGTTTTTTATTAAAAAAATTTCGGTAACTTGCGGAGAATCATCGGCCACAAAAATAGCATCGGCCTATAAAATAGAATTCTTCAATTTTAAGGTTTTGGGATCTGCACGTCAGGAAGGTCGAGTACCTTATCATAGGAAATCACTCAAAGGCGTCACCTATAATCAGGCATATGAAGTTAGCCCAGTTTTTCATCCCAGAAAAAAATAAAATTTCCTTAAACAATACTATTTCATCTCATCCCAGTTGTTTCTATTTAAACTTGTATAAGACGGAATCTTTTTTTTAAGGTAAGTAAAAAACAACAAAATATTCATCCCAGATTATTCCATTTAATTGTTGTTTTTGTACTCTACTCTAGAAATACCATACGGCTGGTACTGCCCTCTTAGTCATTGTAAGCTCGTATTGTTACCAATATAAAATAGTATCAATCGCTACCGTTAATCAAAACAAACAATTATTATCTATAAATCACATCTATTAGAAAAACTATTTATAATCATTCATTCATACGTAGAGTACAAAAACAACAATTAAATTGGAATAATCTGAATCTAAAAACAGATTCCGTCTTATACAAGTTTAAATAGAAAAAACTGGGATGAGATGAAATAGTATTGTTTGAGAAAATTTTATTTTTTTCTGGGATGAAAAACTGGGCTAAATTCATATGCCTCCTATAATCAACATTTATCGCAGTCTTTTTTAGTACACCCAAATACTTGTGAAATATAAATATCGTTTGGAAAGTTTTGTGCCAAACAACAATACCACTTTAGTTCAAAAATCTACCGTATAAGCGATATATTTTTTAAATGGTATTGAATAGTATTGAAAAGCTAGCTGAAACGCTTTAGTAATCAAACCTACCGTTGTGGCGCTGGAAGCAGTTTCATTTGTCGTATTGCCTTATAATTGTGGTACATCGATTGAAAGGTGTTGGAAAATAAAATAATTTGTTATCAGCACACATTCCGTATTCTTCACATATTAATTGTAAATTAATAATTAGCAACCGGTGCAATAACGGCAAATTTGTGAACTAGAACAAATTAACTGTTTGACTACCATTGTAGTAAAAGTAACAATTTTATTGTCAGAGCGTTAGTTCATAAGTACACCATTTTGGCGGCGGTATGGTGTTAAATTACTATATTATTACATATTATATAAGTGTCTTTTATCATTGTAAAGGTCTAGAATATGTAATAAATTTAGCTGAAGAAATTAACACTACCACTATGGCGCTGGTTTTAGGTACATTTTTTCTCATTCCCGGATAATCATGTTTCATATAGTTTAAAAGGTTTTGGATGAAGCAAACATTTTGTTTTCTGCAATTTAGTTCATTGATCCACTGTTTTTGGCGCTAGTGGCAAATTAGTCATTTATTATAAAATTGACTTGAGAAGATTATTAAGAATGCCACAAATTTAGCTTAACCAGTGATACTCTAACTACATATAATCATGTGGCTCATAGTTTGCTAGGTCTTCGAAAAGTAATAATTTCGTTATCAGCAATTTAGTTCTCAAATTTAACGTTATGTCGCTAGTAGCATACAATTCATTTTTATAGTGTCAAGAGATACAATTGTTTGCAATTGAACCAAGCTATAATTTCGTTACCAGCACTTTAGATCACACCTCCTTAGTTTCTATGATTCCTTTGCTAAAAATAAATCTTGGCTGATGTTCCATAAATTTGTTTGTATATATGAAGAAAATATTCTAAGAATAGTTCCTTTTTATTCCAACCCAGGTTTTACCTCGTAGAAATGAGACACATCCCGAATGTTAATAGACAACTTTTTCCAAAAGCAATAAAGGCTGATCAGCATATTTTCCTGAATAAATTATTTTAGTAGAAATTCTCGGTTGTCTGTTTTCATAAAGAACCGTTTTATTTCGCCGCCCATGGAAAAGGTTAAATCTGGTTTGATTACGAGTCGTGTTTCCGATTAGTTTTCCTAGTGGATTTTATCTGAGTTTGTCAATTTTTAGACAGAAGTTCTGATTACCTCGTGGAGCCTCGCGGCTATGTGGCCAATTAATCTTAAGAGGCGGTCGACCTAATTGAAGTTAAGCATTATATTATATTACATCTTCGTTACCACCGCGACTTGAAATCTTATGCGATACCGTTTAAAGGCCCTCCGTTTTAGTTTTTTATGTCGCAAGTTACTTATATCGTCGGCCACAAATTATAAATATCTTGGTCTGTAAAATAAAGATCGTTAGTTGCAAGTTTTAAAAAAAAATCAATCGGTTTCTTGTTTAAAATGTCATGAACTGTAATTAAAAATCATCAGCAGCCGTATTGTCGTATGAAGGGGCGAGTGGTTTTATAATCATCGATGAAGAATCATTGACAGATCCGTTATTACCAAGTCATTTGAAAGAAAATATCGCAACTGAAGTCTGATCTTACATTTGATTTCAATATCACACTGGTATCTTCAGTCATCCATCAGTTGTCGTGGGGTCACCAGGGGTCACCAGTTATTTGTTTCATCGGCCACTATAAAAAATTATCGGTTGTCATAAATAATCATCGTTTACGAGTAAAAATTATTAATTCCCATTAAGAATCACCGATCGGTAGTACAAATAGTAGTAAATCGTAGTAGTAGTAGTTGAATATTATCAAACGCAAGTTTAAATTTAGGTATATTTAATTCCATTGTTTGTACAACTTTACGCTTCTGTTTATAATAGTATGTATTGGGAAAATCATGCAAGAATTTTATAATACTTTGAATAACTGACGAAAACGCTACTTCAAATTTATCAGCTTGTGGGAATGTTTCGCTGAAGGTCGTATTTATTGAGAATTATTCATTGACCATTACCAAAATCATTAACTGCAAGTTTATAATAACGTAACGTAAGTCTTTTGAAGATCGATCGGCTACCAAAACGAGAATCAGCGGTCACTAGCAAAAATGATTGCCTTAAAGACTCATCTGTCATCAATGATAATTATCGACCACCAGTAAAAATTATCGGTTGCT
The DNA here is from genome assembly GCA_963691935.1 of Nephrotoma guestfalica. Lineage (NCBI taxonomy): Eukaryota > Metazoa > Arthropoda > Insecta > Diptera > Tipulidae > Nephrotoma > Nephrotoma guestfalica. The sequence goes on along the minus strand of OY829914.1, from coordinate 84,113,272 downwards.
CTAAGAAAAATCAGTGGTCATCTGTAAATCTTATCGGCCATTATTTAACAAATAATAATATTTATGTTTTTCTTAATTCTGGCGAAAAAAATTTGTTATATTTATTATTCATATGCCAGATGAAAATGTTACTTCTACTTCCTACGCATGTGTCAATAATCATTGACCATTATCTCAATTTTACAAAATTTTTGCGAACGACCTGCATTTTTGGCCAAATTTGTTGGCCAACGAATTACCCAGAATGGTAAATCAGCTAATCGAACCAATGAAATTTTTTCGAATATGAATTTTTGGAGGATTGATGTTGTATGAGTAGAATCCAGCAATTTGCTTTAATATTTTAAAAAATTTCATTAGCGGGAGTCAAAACAGAGTCGACACACCACTTTTAAACACAATTTTCAAGCTGGAGTTATTCGAATACTGGGTGAGTCTAAGAAAGCTATAGTTTCCACGGTTTGACGATTGGTGGTCCATAAAAATGCGTTTCATCTACTTATTGGGCGCAGGCAACTATTTTAATAAATTTAAAACAAATAAAACTTAAAAATTGCTAAAGAAAGGGCCAAGCGATAGAAATATTGCTGCAAATACATTTGATTAGATCGAGGTGAAATTCTTAAGTAGATTTTAGAAATTATGCACGTTCCTGGTCAACGTCATATTCATACAATTTTTACAATCGAAATGGGGCGATTATTCCTGATGATCCAGCAACCAGCCGTCTAAAATGTCCGCTTACACTTTGTAAATTACACAAGCTATCACCGATAAAAATTTAATTAACAGCTTGTGAGGTAGTCACAGTTGATACAATGTGGGAAGTACCTTGTTTTAAATAATTCCGGTTTATGATCGTTATCTCTCATAATTTTTCGAATTGTAAAATTAAAAAATTTCAAGGTATACAATTTCTCCTCTCGGTTCGTAAAAATGAACTTCGCAACGCTTGTCAAAAATATATTTAAACATCATTGACCAAATATCAAATATTTGTAAGTGCGGTCAAAGATAGTGGCATTCGCTGTGTGTCAAATGTCATAGTTTCGGATCAAGAGTTACAATTTGAATCAAATACCATCCCTTTTAAGCTGCATCAAGGCCATTTTCTTGTAGTCGCAGGATAGATTACCGCTTCATGGTGGCAAAACAATATTATTCTTATTACATCAAAATTCTATTATTAGCGTCGGGGGTGTAGAGATACAAATGCGCTGGACATGTTAACCAAAATAGCGCCTTTTTAATTTATTACTGTCTCCTCTTTAATAATCACTTTTCAATCCTCATCTTCTTGAAAGGATGGTGAAACTCTTTTGAAAGGATGGTTTGTTATTTACAAAGAATTCTGATAGTACAGGTAACATGAATTTTTAACTGGAAAAACTCAAATTAAGTACGTGCTTTTGCACAAAAGTTCCTTTCACCACAAATGATAAAGTTTTGTCTTTTTTGGCTAAACCGAAGAAAGAATTTCGGGGCTTCAAGATATAAATACGGTTTTAAGTAGAAAAATAGGAATAAATACAAAACTGTTATGAACAATTTGATCTTCATTGTTTCCATTTGAGTAATGACGTCAGATTTTTCAGGATCCTTATAATTCCCCCTTCCCTGAATGACCTGAAAATATGTTCAGAGACTCAATTAACGGTAATCCCTGGAAATGTTCATCAAAATCGTTCCTTGTTTTTAATTTATTACTATTTCCTCCTTAATAATCACTTCTTAATCTGCAAACACCCGAAACTCCCTCCGGGTTGGCCAAAGCGATACAATTTTATCTGCGAGTTTTCCAAGGAATGGTAAGGGTGCTAGGACTCTCAAAAAACTGGAAAAAATTCTATTAAGTACGAGCTTTTTCACAAAGGTTCCTTTCATGTGGTGAACTGATAAAAAAAATAAAAGTCTACCCATTTTCTTTCTCTGGGAAAATATAAAATTTTATCTCTTTTGGTTAACCCGAAGAAAGAGTTTCGGAGGTTAAAAGGTACAAATGCGGTTTTAAGGTGAAAAATAGCAATAATTAGTAACGTCAGATTTTTCAGAACCCTTATAATTCCCATCTCACTCCCTCCCCTCTCCCAAGGGACCTCAAAAGACATTCAGGGTCGAAATTAACGGTAATGTTAGTGTTATTTGTTTTTAATTTATTAGTATTTCCTCCTTAATGAGCACTTTTTAATCTTCACACACCCGAAACTCCCTTTGAATTGGCGAAAGCGATAACTATTTTATTTGCAAAATTTTTCATCCTTCCGACCACTTCTTTCTAAAAGGGGAAATATGTAGACTTTTTTTTTAATTTTTATTATTGTTGTGGAAAGGTATCTCTGTGCAAAAGCTCTCTGTGCAAAGAAATTTATTTTGTACCATTTTACCTGAAAGATGGTTTCAATTAATTCTCCTCTACTTGACATCTATGTGCACGATCCTCTAACGAGCAATTGACCCATTTATAATCTTCCAACATCAATATTAAGTTGCCTTCGCCATAGTTTCCATCGTATGATGGATGTGCATTGTAATTTCGCAGATGAATAACAATAAGTTACCGGAGTGAAATTTTTAATGCGAATGAAAAGCTAGACGTAAACGAAAAGTGTAGGCTTATAAAAGTGTAGCTATACAAATTAACAAAAAGTGTAGCTGCATAAAAAATTAATTCTAAACAATTGGAGTGAAGTTTTAGCCGTTAATCAATTGTGTAGCTACACATTTTAATGAAAAGTATAGACTTAATAAAGTGTATATGTTACGGCGAAAATCCGAATTTGGTAAATGACCGAATAAAGACTGGAAAAAATGTTTTATTGATCCGAAATCTACGAAGTGAGAGTTCTGTATTCTCAAAATGATTCACCATTTACCCCACGGACTACTGGCTTGTACAAAACAATTTGGAATAGTAAGGGCTAACGGCTTTACTAACTATCACGGATTCGCGGGAGATTATTTCGCCCCTTGTCGTTTAGCACTCTGATGGGGAATAAATGAAACAAAGTACGGGGATAATTTTGCAGATGAAGAACAATAAGTTTACTGCCACCGGAGAGACATTTTAACGAAAAGCGTAAGCTTAAAAAGTGTAGATACACAAATTAACAAAAAGTGTAGATGCATAAAAAAGAATTCTAAACAACTGGAATGACGTTTTACTGTTAATCAATCGTGTAGGTACACATTTTAACGAAAAGTGTAGACTCAATAAAGTGTAGATGTTACGATAAAAATCTTAAATCGGTAAATGACCGAATAAAGACTGGAATTTTTTTTATTGATCTGAAATCTACGAAGTGAGAGCATTTTGAATAATAGAGGATAACGGCTTTACTAATTCTCACAGGTTCGCGAGAGCTAATTTCGCTCCTCATGTCACTTAGCACTCTGGTGGGAAATAAATAAAACTACGGGGATAATTTTGCAGATGCATAACAATAAGTTACTGCCACCGGGGTGAAATTTTTAACGTAAATGAAAAGCTAGACATTTTAACGAAAAGTGTAAGCTTAAAAAAGTGTAGATACACAAATTAACAAAAAGTGTAGATGCATAAAAAGTAATTCTAAACAAATGGAGTGACGTTTTGCTGTTAATCAATTGTGTAGCTGCACATTTTAACGAAAAATGTAGACCCAATAAAGTGTAGATGTTACGGTGAAAATCCGAAATCGGCAAGTAGCCGAATAAAATCTGGAAAAAATAGTTTTATTGCTCAGAAATTTATGAAGTGAGAGTCCTGTATTCTCTAAATGTTTCACCATTCACGCGGTGTAGTAGGTAGGGACTAACGGCTTTACTAACTCTCACGGGTTCGAGGGAGATAATTTTGGCCCCTTGTCTTTTAGCACTCTGATGGCGAATAAATGAAACTACGGGGATATAGGGGGAAGGTAAATAAAAATTTCGTTAACATCGGACCTCGCCTGAAAATTATTCAAGATATCTTTGAGAAAAAACGGGTTATTCAAAAACCGAATTTATTTATTTGTGAAATTCGAGCGCTTTTTGCACAATTACCTTCTGGTTCTGCGGTTTCAGAAACAATTCAGCTCGATTTGGTTTATGGAAATCTTAAAAAGGTTATACGTGAGAAAGTAAAACGGGATGAAATAAAAACTTTCGACGATTTAATTAAACTCGCCCGACAGGTGGAGGATTTTTATGATGAGGAAAAAGAAAAATAAACCAATTCTTATTAATCCAAAAATCGAAGATGCTAAACACGACATTGGGCTAAAATGTTATACGTATGGACAGGCGGGATGTATAAAAAGTAATTGTCCAAGGTGCAACCAAAACCGATTGTGTCCAAGCCATCGTCCGAAAAAGCCAGTGTTGCATGTGCGGGTATCTCTAATCCATTATCCGCTGAATTTAGTTTGGTCGACGCACAGTTTCATGTTGAATCAATTTCTCTCGTAGAATCATTAAATTCAAAACCCAAGCCAGTTTTGGGAATTCGTGTTCTTGGCTCATTCGGTACCTCTATTTTAGATACCGCAGCCAAACTCAGTGTTGCGTCTCATACTTTATATAATGTTTTGGTAAAGAAAGGTCAAAAGTTTAGTTCTAAGGAAATGTCAATTAGGTTAGCCGACGGTTCTCAGCAGGTTCAATCCATCTGGCATACCACAGTAAACGTAATCATTGAAGAAATATGTGCTCCAACCACATTTGTGGTTTTTCAAAATTCAAATTATAACAACACCCTGCCATTTTGGATTTTTCAAATCACACGATGAGATTTGGTAAGTTGCCAAAGATCAATAAAATAAATTACGAAAATGTTATTTAAGAGCCGGTTGAATTTTATTCAGTAAATTTTCTTAGGGATGATGAAGGTTGCACTTTGCCTGATCCGCAAAAGAAATCTGGTAACGATTTATTGTTGAAAAATGACCTGTTGTTCGCCTCACAAGGTAAACCCACTGAGTGTGCTGAACATAGAATTGAAACAGGTGATCATGCCGCCATTTCAAGTCCGCCTGATCTATAGTCTTGACTATAGGGGTCTTAATTCTGTCACTGTTCTGTCGGATAAGTATCCCATGCCCCGCATTGATGAGTTGTTTCACGTTGCAAAAAGAACCAAGTTTATGAGTACATTAGATTTGCGTGCAGGTTATTGGCAGGTTTCCGTATCTAAGAGTGATAGAGACAAAACTTCTTTTATCTGTCCATTCGGTCTATTTCGATTTAAGCGTATGAGCTTCGGATTGAAAAATGCTCCCGCAACATTTCAGCGAATGATTGACCGCATACAATCTGGAATTTCTGAGGTAGCCATGTGGGCTTATTTGGGCGATATCGTGGTGTTATCCGAGACTTTTGAGCAACATTTGAATGATCTTGCTAGGGTATTTGATCGTTTTGTGCAGTTTGATTTAAGAATAAATCGGGAGAAATGTTCTTTTTTCCGGAAGAGTATCAGGTTTTTAGGGCATGTTATTGATATCAATGGCATCCGTACCAGTCCAGAGAAAATTACGGCTATTTCTGAACGGCCAGAACCGCGTAAGGTCCGGGATGTAAAATCATTTTTACAAACATGCAGTTGGTATCGCAGATTTGCTCCAATGTTTTCGAAGTATCGCGGCCACTCAGCAATTTGACAAAAAAGGGCATTAAGTTTATTTGGGAAGAGAATCGTCGGGTGGCTTTCAGCCAATTAAAACAGTTGTTGGTGAATGCTCCAGTCATCCAGCAGGCAGATGAAACGAAGCCATATATACTAAAAACCGATGCAAGCAACTATGCGCTCAGTGCAGTTTTACTCCAGGGAGACAGTGAAAATGAACGACCAGTAGAATATGCCAGTCGGTTGTTGCTTCCAGCCGAGCGGAATTATAATACAACATAGCGTGAGGCTCGCGCCATTGTATGAGCCCTAAACATGTTCGGAGGATATTGGGATAGTGCAGAAATTACAGTAGGATCATCAGCCACTTAAATGGTTGATGCCGTTAAAATCACCATTCGGACGTCTGGCCCGATGGGCCTTACTTATCCAAGGATTCAATCTAAAAATAACATATACACCTGGAAAGGCAAATGTAGTCGCGGACACATTGTCCAGGCATCTTGTACCCGAAGATGAACAATGTCTAGTTTCATCATATCATTTTGATTTTCTCTTATATTATGTCAGGGGATTCTGTATCACTATATTCCTGATCAGGATTCTCAAGAAGCCCAGCTCGTCGTACCAGTTAGTCAACGCGACTTTATATTGTAACGATACCATTTTGACCCAACAAAAAATTAGATCTCAATATTGTTGGCCAGGAATGCGAAAAACAATCGCGAAATTTGTCAGCATTTTAAAATATTTGAAACCAGCCGGTTTGTTAAAAACCCCGTTATGCAACAACGCCTCGAAACTGTGGCTGTGGATTTGTTCGGCCCTCTTCCAACTAACATGGATGGCTATACAAATATTTTGATTGTCGAAGATGTTGCATCTCGTTGGGTGGAGTTGTTCCCGATGGTGTGCCCTGACGCCTCATTTCCAATAATGAGCCGCAATTCATTAGTCATGTTTTACAATACACCACCGATTTCTTTAATATTCAACAATGCCTTACTCCGGTGTATCATCCGCAAGCTAACCCGGTAGAAAGAAAAAATCGCAATCTAAAAACTCAACTGGCTATACTAGTGAAGGGAGGCCCTCGAAATTGGATTGAGCAGTTGCCTTCATTGCGTTAGGCCATAAATACCACCCGATGTGATTCAATTCAACAAACCCTAGCTTTTTTGACATTTGGGCGTAAGCTTCGAACTTGGGATGATGTCCTCCGTGATAATAGACCTATTGGATCTCTTGCAAACTACGAATCGCAGGTTGTACCATAAATATATGGATGCCAAAGAAGTGCGTGAAAAAACGCAGAATATCCGGAAAAAACAACACGATCGTTCGAGACGTTGAACCCGTTTATATAAAATTGGTGATCTTTTTTTGGTTTGTACGCATCCTCGCAGCAACGCCGATAAAGGGTTTACAAAAAAGTTTGCCGCACGGCGTACCGGTCCGCATTAAATCTCACAGATAATATCATCGACTACCTTTGACGTCTCAACAAATGGGGGGCTCGAGTCAACAGTTTGTTCAGAACTCCCATCGGGACGATTCGGAAGTTCTGAGGGGGAGACTGTAATGAAATAATATCGCAATAACTATTTCCCAAAATCAATCAATATATTCGCATGTACTAACAATTACGCTTACTTACGGCTCAACAATTGCAATTATCTTTTGATCGATCAGAATACAACATTACATCTCATCCGCATATATAAAATACGTATCCAGTTCCATAATCTTGCTCGCATAATTTCGCAATCAAAAGTATGTACGTAATTCATAAATCTCCGTCTATATGGTTTTGTAACAGACATAAAATATAAAAATCATCATTACTTATTCGCATGAAATGTGTTCACATGAAATTTTTTGTACCGGAAAAACACCTCTTGGCAATGTGAACTTTCTTTTCAACAGCGAAAAAAAAAAAAAAAACACAATAAAAAATAAGATTTATTTTCATTAAAAAATTAATTATTAATTATACATTTTTTTTGGATGTTTTTAATGTGCCTCATAAAATGCTAATTGAACCCCAAAAAATATTTTTTAAATTCGAAGGTGAAACGTAAATTGAAAATGAAAAGTGTTAATTTGTTTCTTATGCATGGTGCTATAATAATTTATGTGCTTATCGTTTTGTGGGAAATACAGAAGCTCGTTCTTATAAAACTACCCATCTGGGTCGTCTAGTGGATATAATTACGTATAGTGCTGGCATTTTAATAATTAAGTAATTCTTCATTTCCAAAAATGTTTGGGCGCACAATACCCTTACATAATATGTCATAATGGCATTAGGAAAAAAACAACAACAAAATCACATTATATTCGTTGTTTACAATAAAACTATTATTATTTGTATATTCAATCTATTGTTGCTAAATTCTAACGGGTGTTTTTTTAGGAGGTTTGTTTTTCCGATAGATGTCGTTTTATTTTATGACAGTTGTTTTGACAGCTCAAAGTGGCATTTCTACTCAGTATTGTTTGGCAAATCATTATGAATAGGTTAACTCCAGAACAACGTTTTCAAATCGTGGAAATTTATTTTCAAAATCAGTGTTCAATTAAAAATGTTTATAGAGCACTTCGTGAATTTTATGGTGCACATAATCGTCCGTCAGAGACCACCATAAAGAACGTAATTACCAAATTTCGGTCTACATTCACTCTTTTGGATGCCAAGCCACCGACAAGAATGAGAAGAGTTCGTACAGAAGAAAATATTGCTGTCGTTGAGGCCAGTGTCGAAGAAAACGACAATTTATCGATTCGTCGTCGTGCTCAGCAAATTGGACTTTGTCCATCGACTTTATGGAAAATTTTACGTAAAGATTTGGGTTTGGTGCCATACAAAATTCAATTGGTGCAAGAATTAAAGCCACACGACCATCGTTTGCGCCGTGAATTCAGTGATTGGTCGTTAAATCAATTGAACGAAGATCCATTTTTTTACCGTAAAATTCTCTTCAGTGATGAGGCGCATTTTTGGTTAAATGGATACGTCAACAAACAAAATTGTCGCATTTGGAGCAAAGATAATCCACACGCCGTTCTAGAATTACCAATGCATCCTGATAAATGTACTGTTTGGTGCGGTCTATGGGCTGGTGGGATCATCGGTCCATATTTCTTTAAAAATGAGGAAGGACGACGCGTTACCGTGAATGGAAATCGATACAGAACCATGTTAAATGAGTTTTTGTTGTCAAATCTTGAAGATATGGATATGAATGAAATGTGGTTTCAACAAGATGGTGCCACTTGCCATACAGCACGTGAAACAATCGACTTATTGAAAGAAACTTTCAACGACAACATTATTTCGAGAAATGGTCCGGTGAATTGGCCTCCGCGTTCGTGCGATTTGACGCCACTCGATTACTTTTTGTGGGGATACGTGAAGTCATTGGTTTATGTGGATAAACCTCAATCGATTGACGCTTTGGAAACCAATATTCAACGTGTCATTGCTGACATACGCCCTCATATGCTTGAAAAAGTGCTGGAAAATTGGACCTCCAGAATGACATTTGTGAAAAATAGTCGTGGTAGCCATATGCCAGAAATTGTGTTTAAATGTTAAATGCCAAAAAATTATCTACCAAATAAAAAAAAATTTTGGTCATTTCATAATTTTATATGTGTTTTATTCAAAAAAAAAATCGGCAACCTCTTAAAAAAACACCCTTTATAAAAAAAAAAATAACTTATGTAATATTGTAAAGAAGAAAAGTTTTGATTGTCTCTCGCTTTAACGATTTTTTCTTTTTTTTTTATTTCTTTTTAGCACGCAAATAATGTACGACAAGCAGCGGAAGAATATATTGCAAGACGTCAAGCACGAAATAAATGTATGACACGTTCAATGACTTCCGGTTTAGCAGGCCCTATATTGGCATTGGGAACGGTACACTTTTTATCGGTCGCAAAAAGTGGAACATTTTTTGCCCGGGACAATGTGTCAAATTTTATAACGTGGTGTCGGTGAGTGTTAATAATTTTATTTGAATAAAAATTATTTTTGTGATGAAGCATAGTATAGTAGCGGACGGTACAAGGTTGTTGAAGAGTATCACAATTTATTATTTATTATGTAGGTATTGCCTCACCCGATCTGGCAAAGATTCAGTTACAATTATGAAACTATATAGTTTTTGTTTTTAGTTCATGATTTATTTTTGTATTGGTGGTGCAAAGGTTTTTGAGCGAATGAATTTACTATCATGGACAGTTTGGGAAGAGCAACATAAGCAAAACCACAATAAGAAGAAACTCGCATTGATGAAATTGAATTTACCTCGCCTCCCTATAATAGATTACCTTATAAATTAACTGGCCCCAAGCAACCATTGGTTGGGTTAGTAAAAATCTGAATGGCCTCATCATAGGAGTTTTGCTGGCATGCCAATATCTCTCTTGCTGGCTAGGATTAAATGGACCAATCATTAATTATTCCGAACCGGGTATAGCCCTGTTCAACACAAGCATAAATATATTAGCAATGATCATCTTGGTTTGATGGTTGGTTAGTTTCACAACAATAAACTCGAAATTAATAACGAATATAATTTACCATTGTACGCTTTGTGGAGTTTGAACGTGCACTCGACACAATACACGGGAGCGCAATATGGAAGGCATTTAGTTAAATGGGCGTTCCAAATACATAAATTAGAAAAGGGAAACGAAACGAATCATACTGTAACAGCCCACGAGTAAGAAAAGGATGCGTACTCTAGTAACTACTGTTCCTAGTAATAATAGATAGGTTCATGGGAAAATTAGATAGCTTGTCCCGCAAAGAGGCATATGGCTACTAACACACAAACACGCCAACATGCAACAGATAGTACACAAGTTATCATATTTACCAAATGAGTTTATAGATCTAGCAAAGGAGGCCTCAAAATAAATATTAGGAAAACCAAGACGATGAGGCTACGATATTCACACCAATGTATATCAAAACGGGTGGAAAGTATAAACCGACGTAAATAAGCGAATCTACAAAGCAACAATTCAACGCGTTACGCAAAACCAAGTTACGAATGCTCAATTCGTGTCCGAAATCAAGGTTGTTGTACGTTTCGGAAACCTGGAAGCCTTACGCATAAGGTTAGTCATTGGGAACGAGATAAGAAGATCACTGGAATGGAACCCACAAGGAGAAAAGGAAAATCGGATGACGAGTTTTAACGTGGAAACGAACGATGCTAGCAAAAGCAAAAAAAAATCGCAAGTCGCAAGGGAAAAATAATAATTATCGGTTAAGTAGTTTACTGTATAAGTTCTGCTAGCATTAGGTTGTTTGTTTTCTTTGTGAATTAATCAATCACAATCTGAGGAAATATTATAGCCTGGACAGACTACCGATTAGTTAAACCGGTTTAGAAAAATTAGGACAAGTACTCTGGGAAATTAAATTGAATACTGAAAATTCGAGTTAGTCCACAGGGTAATTGATTGAATTTTGCTAAACCAGTTTAACTAATCCAAAACCATGCCCAGAGGCTCTGCCCTTAAAATCGAATAAAATTCTCGCATTAGAATTATAATTTGCTTTGGAAATTTTTCGCCTGCCTTAACCATTTTAAGTTGGCTAATATTTGTTTCCCTACTAAGAGAATAATTTCGAATCGTTTCGAACCCAGTCGGAATTTTTCCTTTAAGCCTAGTAGGCAGCTGAAGTGAAATGAAATTTTACATATAAAAATTACACAAGCGAAAACGAAAATGAAAATTTCACCGCTGAATTGCATTTTAGGGTACGCAGTTTAGTTAGTGAAATTGGTAATTTTCGTATTAAAATATAGATGTCTCTGTTTAACTCTGTATGTTTTACTGTAATTTTAGTCAGCTGCGGATAATAATCCACGAGATTACCAAAAAACCAAGTAAATCATACGAGCCAGTGAATCGAACATAAAAATCCACTATGTAATAAACGCTGGCCCAAATGGTGTTGCGATTACGGTAGACTCTTCCTCGGATTTTAAGGTATTTACAGAAAACATAGAGTTAGAAGGCGTGGGTCTAGTGGGGGATTTTAAGGTTCTATATAGAATTGGTGTGAAAAATAAAGAAACCGCTCACTGGGTGATAGAAATTGAAGCGGCAACCAAACACATGTTGCTAAAATCTGGAAGACTGCACGTGAACTGGTTCTCGATGTCATGGGAGAGAGTTTGTGACTAGGTGCTTTAGGTGGCTGCGAAACAGTCATATTGCAACGTCTGAAATCAAACACTAAACATGATGATAAGTCAAAATTTAAGGCATTGTAACAGCAACCTGCGAATTACCCACCTCAACATGCAGGGCGCCAAAATAGTTGGATCAGAGATATGTGAGCACATCCGCCCTCCCGAAATAGATATCTTATGTACGTAAGAACCGCACTCGGTCAATCCCAAGACTGCAATTAACAATCATAATATTGGCATGAACATGAGGCGCATGAGGCTAAGTCAGTTATGTGATAGCCATTGCACATGTATTGAAATTTCATCGGAAGTTGGTCCTTCTGCCGATCGAGTACCATATGTGCAAAATTGAAACGGTCCGAGGCTCTTTATTAGATCAACCCTAAAAGGTAATGATCATTGGAGACTTCAAGGCTAGAAGTAAAATGTGGCATGACCGTATAACCGATGAAATTGGAAGAAAAGTGGAGGACTTCGTGTCGAGGAGTAACTTTTTATAGAGAACTTGCCGCCACAGAATAGTCCGCTTGCAAGTAACAAAACTCCGAGATTTCCATTAATATAGCTGAGTGGGGTGTTTTTGCTAGACACTTGGTTGGCTCCTGGGACGGTGTAGAAGCACTTCCAAAAATTAATTCGATCGACGAGAAGAGAGGAGGAACTTAGGAACGAAATAGTTGATGGAACTCTAATCTAAGGAAATTTCGATGATATATGCATAAGCTTAGAAGAGCATATACCAGACGGAAAGAAACCAAGGAGCAAAAGAGTTAAAATTGTCACTCTTTAGAGGGGCAAGAAATAAGTACCTCCATGAAGTATTTAAAGCGAAGCAAAGTAGTTTCCAACGGTACGTCACGGAACATGGTAATAAAGATCCATGGGGTCTTGTATACAAATTTGCCACAAGAAAATCAAGACCTCTTAAAGTCTACCGGACAAAACACCAGATGAAACTGGGTCACATGCAGATATGCGTGAGATCGGCACCAGCAGCAGTTGGACATCCACAGTAGCTGAAGACCCCCCATTTATACATGGGAAGAGGTCACCAGTGCGCTCAATTGCCTCAAACGTAACAAGTCATCAGGACTTGACAACTTGAACGCTAAAATCATACAGTTTGGAGGGCCTATCATAGGGCCTAGCATACTAAAATTATTAAACAGCTGCTTAAAATTTGGTACTTTAAGTATGGAAAACAGGTCAAATGATTGTAATCAGGAAACCTGCCTAACGGTTATAGCATTACACTGCGGATTGAACAGAGCAGAATGTTCTCGGACAAACAATTCTGTCCAAACACAAGGTCAAAATATGTTACGAATATATTCCTAGATATCGCCAGAGCATTTGATAACCTTACATGGCCTAGTGTCATCGCAAGTTTATCGGTCTATAACCTCCCTAGAAACACTATGAATGTTTTAGCAGCTACTCAGTAATCGATCCGCAGTAATCAGTAACATGTACAGTTCTGTATCTAAGCAAATCACTACAAGATGTCCTTAGGGATCTATTTTAGGTCGTTTGGTCTGGAATATCGTGTTTAACACAAGCATGATTGATGGCTTGGACAAAATTGCGTTTGCGGATGACAAAGTTATTCCGGTGCATGGCAACTCGAGACTCGAACTTCAGAGTCAGGGTTAAATCGCAATAAATAGTGTGAACCAATGGTGTGTAGCAAATAAAATGTCAGTATCTGCAGAAAAAACAGTGATGCTGCAGCTAAAAGGCAAATTTAATTTTTGTCGACCTTGAACAATATCTTTAAACAGTCGAAAGAAATCTGAAAATGGTCAAGACTGTGAGATATTTAGGACTTGACCTTGATAAACGTATGGGCGTAACAGCTCACGTTCTAAGAGACTGTGAAAAAGCGGGTGCACTTGTACCACCTAAGAAGAAGTACCCCAAACGAAATAGGTGACTTTGTACATATTGCAGGTTGTAGGCATAATCAATATAGAAACAAATTTGAAATAGAGGCAATGGCAATTGGCCTATGTCAAAGAAGAGTGAATCGATCAATGGTAGGCATACATTTGATTTTATTCCAGACATTAAAGCCAGACCCAAATTAAAATACCATTAACGAACTCGATGAGCCAAGTAATCTCTGGATATGGCAAATTTTAAGTATACTTACAGAGATTCAAAATAACGGATCAATGTCAGTGTTTTTGCGGATCTGAAGTAGAAGACGTTAAACACCTACTTTTCGAATGTAACGAAATGACCATTGTGCCACTAAAACAAAAGGGGCTGGGTAATACGAACACACACGAATTACCAATGCCATTATTACTATACCAACAAAGTTCTTTCAAAGTTTCGGCAGTTTTGTGCTGAATTGATCATTATCTTAAGCGAACGGAATAGTTCGTTATAGTAGACTGGAAGTACAAGGCACTGATATCGGTTAACATTGGTAATTGATATAATAATACAGAATTGGCTATGTAAATTGATATAAATTTAAAATAACTCTTAGTTTTTTACCTGAATTGTTGGCTACGATTAATAACGAATGAATAGTACGCAGCCGACGTAAAATATAATTTTCGCTGGTTTCCAAAATTAATCAGATAAATTATTCCAAAATTGTCAAAAATTTAGGTTACTTTTATCGTACCTGCAGATAAAAATGCAATGAAAAATGTATAAAGTTAAACAGAGACATCTATATTCTAATCCGAAAAATACCAATTTCACTAGCTAACAGCAGACCGAAAAATAAAATTCAGTGGTGAAATTTTCATTTTCGTTTGTCTCATTTCGGATTTCGAATTCATTTATGGTTACGAAAGGAGAGTCCGAGGTGTTAGTTCTACAAAAACCCGATAATGTAAACAGTGAACCACACACACATACACATAATGGTATATTGTTGTGATCAAAATTTTTCTCATCGTTTTTGATAAATGTATATTCAATAATCGATGACCGGAAATTAGCGTGAGATTTTTTTTAAAAATAATTTTGAATTATATAAATATTTAATTTGCTAATGAACTGTAGCAAGTCTCGGTTTCCCAGGTACGAACGAGTGATGATGTCGCTGGAAACGTTCGCTCTTGAGAAGCATTTTAGCTTCCGTGCCCTTCCTTCTTGTTCTTTAATCCAATAGTCCAATAAACTAAATATAAAATTAAAATTTTATTATTTTATAATCGGCCTTGGCAGTTCACTGCCCAAACATTGTTATCCAATTTAATTTCTTTAATAATAAATACTTCACATTTAATTATTTCTAATGCTGCTACCCAACAATCAAATCAAATTAATTGAATTGAAAAAAAAAATCTTAGTTTGTCTTGTTGTTGGTATAAAATCTCTAAAAAAATTTCGTAAGCGATCTGGTTTGTATTAACTCTTGATTATGTATGCGTCTTTTATAGCCGCACATAATAATAAATTATAGCGATTTGCCGAAAGTGATTAGAACAGTTTTATAATCGCAATATTTTATGCTTCATCACGATCGTAATTAATTTTAAATTTTTTTTTTTTTTTGGTAATTTATTTAATGTGTATTCCGTTTTTGGTTTGTCTTCCACACAGCAAAAGTTTACAAATCTTTGAGTGTCTTCTATTCGAGACTGATGATTTGATAATGAGAAAAAATGAGAAGCATGTAATTTTATGCCTGCTTGAGGTTGCAAGACGTGGCGCTAAATTCGGTAAGCGCCCAATATAATTTGTATAGTGCCGAGTATGGCTTAATTGTAATTTTATGTATTTATGCTATATAGGTATGCTCGCCCCAATGCTGGTCCAAATGGAACGTCAAATTGATCGTGAAATCGCCGCAGATAATAAAGCGATGGGTATTTCGGTTGGTTGCGGTACCGATAATGATTTAAGTAACAGCGTCGCTATTGGTACCGATGGCAATGATATATTCGATTCTGATACGGACGATGAGGAGGAGGATGATGGCCCGATGATGATTTATGGACCGCAACCACAAATTATTACAAATGATTTAAAGAGTTTAGATGAAATGGTAAGTAAATATAGAAAAATATATTTCCTAATTTATTTTCGTTACGGTTTAATTAAAATTTTCGTATATGGAAATTTTTGTTGTGTATATAGCTGGGTACGTAATTGGCGCAGCAAATCGATATGACTTCCCTTTTTCGATTGGAATTTACAATTTATTTAATTAAATTAAAATATTTTGCGTAGTAAAATTACCTGCTGGTTGTTACATGGTGTACGTCTCTCCATATTCAAACGTGTAGACTAAAATGTATGTTTGCCTACCAGCGAAAAATCTTGTAATTCTGTAAATTTTTTTTATCCATATTTTTAATTATTCGTTGTGAATATTAAATGAAACTTTTAAAATAATGTCATGTTCTACAATTCTACTTTGCGTTTAAAAATATAATTTAAGAATAATGTATCGGGGATTATAATATCGATTGTCTTAAGTTTGTGTATGACGTTATTCAATTGTAATTAATGAACGAATTAATTATTTTTATTATTTTGTTTGCATTGCATGAGCTACTTTTATGGCATTGAGTTAATCGCTTTATGCGTTAATTGTTTTGATTTATTAGGAATTGAAAATGGGAAATAAATCTAATGATTTGCGTCAAACCACACATTTCCTATTGCTATTTGCTGTAACTGTAAATTTCTCATCATATTTTACTCGTAATACTAATACTTAATACACCCACAACCAATTACGAAAAGCTGTGCTGCTTCAAACTATCACTTCAATCCGTCTTGTAATAATATAAATAGGACGGAAACCCGCTTTTAAGAGAACGTCATTCTGAGGTAAATCGAGCACGGCACTAGATATTGCATTTATTGGTTAATCCCAGATTAAGGATATATTACCAAAGCAGATATTTACCAAAAACCCTACGTGTTGAAGGTTTCCCATTATCGTTTCACAGTCGATGCGACACAATTGGAGGCACTTGTACCAGTAGGGCGTCGAAACGTGAAGGATTTGCGAAATGTTCAAACACGCAGCATGTTTCTAGAATTGATACTCTCGGATAAAATATATACCACCACAAAGCCACCAAGGTCTTCGTGGAAGATTAAAAGGTTACGCTTTTGAAGTTAGAATTTAACTAGTCTTAAACCAACAAAAACAAACAAAAGTGTGATGGTTTGCCAAAAAACGAATAAAAATGACATTTAGGCGAAATATTGAAATTTTGACTACTTTCCGTGTGGGTAACTGCAGCAGAGAATCTTTCGAATCTCAAAATGAAATATTGCATACCGATTAAGCCCAATTCGTGCTAACTAGTGCTCACGGGAAAAAATTGGTGCTAGTCCAGGAACCGAAAAAACGGGAAAATAAAATTTCAAATTTCGCCTGAAAGACGAAACAAATAAAACCCGATTTCTAGAAAAAAACCAGACATAATTTAAACCTATTTTTAACACTGTCGAACGGCGGTTAAACTGACGAAATTTGTGCTTATCATAGAAAAATGATTTTCATGAATTTTCATTCATAAATCGAGAAAAAACACTTGCCCCTAAAAGATACTATATTAAACTACAAAATTCAGAGGTAAAGCTTTCAATAAAATTTTTGTTGAACAACATATTAATCAATAGAAATTAAACGTTCTAAAATTTAAGTAACAATCAATATTACTGTCAGATATGTTCATTGCCATCCTAAAAATATAGTAACTGAATTTGGGCTAATCCAGAATTGGCCCAATTCCATTGAGCAACAAAATCCGTTGAACGAACAATTTTCTGACTAAAAGTGTTCTAGAAACCAATCAAGTTGGCACTTTTTATTGCATATTCCTATCAAGTATTTTCATTCTCATCCGAAAAATATAGTGGATGAATTTGTGCTAATCCAGAATTGATCCAATTTCATTGAACAACAACGACCGTTGAATGTACAATTTTCTAACAAAAAGTGATCTAGAAACCAATGAAGTTGGTACTACTGATTACATTGCCATCCGGAAAATACAGTAGCTGAATTTGTGCTAATTCAGAATTGCCCTAATTTCATTGAACAACAACGACCGTTGAATGAACAATTTTTGGACAAACAGTGTTCTAGAAGCCAATAAAGTTGGCACTTCCAATTAAATATTCCTATCAGGAATGTTCATTGCCATCCGGAAAATATAGTGGCTGAATTTGTGCTAATTCAGAATTGGCCCAATTCCATTGGACAACAAAAACCGTTGAATGAACATTTTTCTGACATAAAGTGTTCTAGAAACCAATGAAGTTGGCACTTTTGATTGCGTATTCCTATCAAATATGTTGATTGCCATCCAAAAACATAATGACTGAATTTGTGCTAATCCATAATTGACCCAATTCCATTGAACAACAACGACCGTTGAATGAACAAATTTGGGCCAATTCTGGATTAACACAAATTCAGCCACTATATTTTTCTGATGACAATGAACATATTTGATAGGAATACGCAATAAAAAGTGCCAACTTCATTGGTTTCCAGAACACTTTTTGTCAGAAAATTGTTCGTTCAACGGAAGTTGTTGCTCAATGGAATTGGGCCAATTCTGGATTAGCCCAAATTCAGCCACTATATTTTTAAGATGGCAATGAACATACCTGACAGTAATATTGATTGTTACTTAAATTTTAGAACGTTTCATTTCTATTGATTAATTTGTTGTTCAACACAAATATTATTGAACGCTATACCTCTGTATTTTGTTGTTTAATATAGTATCTTTTAGGGGCTAGTTTGTTTTTCCTCGATATATGAATGAAAATTTATGAAAATCATATTTCTATGATAAGCACAAATTTCGTCAGTTTAACCGCCGTTCGACAGTGTTAAAAATAGGTTTAAATTATGTCTGGTTTTTTCTAGAAATCGGGTTTTATTTGTTTCGTCTTTCAGGCGAAATTCGAAATTTTATTTCCCCTTTTTTCGGTTCCTAATAGTAACTAATATTTTTCCGTGAGCACTAATTAGCACAAATTTGGCTTAATCGGTATGCAAAGTTCCATTTTAAAAATCGAAAGTTTCCTTGCTGTAGTTACCCACATTACTTTTCCAATTCAATTTATTCTTTATAAAAAATATATTTTCGTTCGGATTGGCGTAGATGCTGTAGTGCCAAAGGTCCATGTTAGGACTATCAACCTTCAATAGCGACGAGAAACTTCTGTCCAAGATAGTTTTATGGCTTCAATTAAATCATCTTTATTGACGTATTGCTCTGCCTGTTCGTAGACGTTCCAAGAATGCTACCTTCAAATGCTTTCCATTTTATTTAAACTTTTTAGACTTTTAGACTTTATAGACTTTATAGACTTATTGAATAAGGCAACCTTTCTACATTTTGTTCTTGAATCTACACTTTGATTATTCCGGCAGTATGAATCGGGACATTGTCCTGCTGGAAAGTTCACTGCTGTACATTCAAAACTTCTGAAAATTGCGGAAAAGCTCGATCCAGAATGGTTTTATAAAAATTTGCCCCAATTTTACACTAGGTAAAATATGACACCACTCTCCATACCATTACACCACCTCCTACACCGCACTGTTGTCAAGTGTGTGAAGTTATCCCAGTATTTCATCCCAAAAAACTAAAAAATGTTCATCAGGCAATACCAGTTATATCCCATCCCAGGACTTTTAAATTCATCCCAGAAAATTTTGAAATTATACAAACCAAGATAATACATAATCTAAAGTGTTTATTCTTGAAATATCTATGATAAAATGATAAAAAGACAAGCCTTATGTTGAAATTGGCGCAATAGTTCCATTTAGTTTATGTATGAATTATTGATTTTAATTAATGGTTCCCAGATATCAAGAATAACGTGACCAATCTCTTCTGGTGTCGATACAAGATGATGACCTCCATCTACAAAAAAATCCCAAGACCAACCGTATGTTGAGATTGGCGCAATAGGCCCATTTATGAGTGGCCTCTTTAGTTGGACCACTGGATCATCTTGTATCTACATCAGAATAGATCGGTGATAACATTTCAGGTTCCTGGGAACCATTATTTTAAATCCGAATTTTGGTCTTAAAAATGATTCGGCCATTTACACATATGACCCCATAGCGCAAATTCTAACATACAGATGGTCTTCTAATTTTATTTGTAGATAGTACCAATTATATCCAATCGATATCAAATAAAGATGCTTTAGCGCCAATCTCAACATACGGATCGTCATGTGAATTTTATTTTGGATAGTGGACATAATGTCGTGTTGAAATCACAAGGGATTGGTCACGATACTCGTGGTTCCCGGGAACCATTAATTTAAATCAATAATTCATACATAAACCGAATGTGCCATTCATATATGGGCCTATTGCGCCAACCTCAACATACGGTTGGTCTTGGGATTTTTTTTGTAGATGGAGAAGAGATCGGTCACGACATTCTTGGTCCAAAATATTTTCTTCTTTTCTAAGGACGTGAAAATAATTTATAGCCGTCGGGTCAATCTAAAATGAAGTTGCTTTTCCTCTGAAAAGACAACCTTGTGCCACTCTCTGTCCCATTTTATATTTTGCTTGGCAAATACAAGACCCAGACTCATACGCGCTTCATTTAATGGCGTTTTTTTATTTTCGTGGCTCTGCTGACTAAAACACCAGTTTTATTCCTGATTTTTGAAACAGATCGGCCAGAATTCCATGCTTCTCTTATAATCGCCTGTCTGTCTTGGAGAGTCGTAGCCATGCTTACACACCCTTTACTGTTGATTTATAGATTTTTTTTGGTTGGTATGGTTTGATTGTTGAAAATTTGATCTTTAGCATCCATACTTAAAATTCATGGCGAGCTTCCTACTACTTGAAAATAATAAGTAACTTTGATTAAACCGAGCATCTCGGCCTTTTGATTGTGAAAATATATGTTGCAATAATTCTACTATTAGATTTATTATGGCTGAATGGAATACTTGCACAAGATTGGTGATGGCCTGGCAGATAATCATTGTCCTGATTTTTGACCACATTAGTGTTTCTCTTCATTCATATTTCTGCGACTAATCTCGTCGAGCATTCGAATTCCATCAGAAGGAGGATACAAACGTAACCATCTGTGGAACCTGACTGTCATGTCCATATACAGGTTTATGTGCCATTAAATATTATGTATGGTGAATTGTTTTAGGTGAAAGTTTGGTTTAAGACAAATTTATTTTTGATAAATTCGATATTTGACTAATAAACTGGCTTCAGATTTCAGAAGATATTCCACGAACTTTGAGCCTCCTCATAGCTTTAGATTTCCGGTGGCAAGGTTTTCATTAAACATTTACGCAGTTCAGGATTTACGCAGGCACTTCTAAAATTTTGAATAGTAATTTATGCGGGTGTCCAAAACGTTTTTTTTTAACAAAATATAGATTTTAGTCAGATTTTAAGCGGTAGAACACTCGCATGGAATTATGGCGAATTACACGTATCTCAAATTATCTCTTAAAGTGGATATTTATACTTTAAGGCTGTATGCTGCAACTACATCCTTTTATATAAAAATGGCGGATAACGTAATGTTCAAAAACCGGCTTATTGTGAAAACTCACTAGGCGATTTTAATTTCACATTGTACGCCTTTTCTAATCTATCTAGCCATAGTAGCCAAGCAATGTAATCCGTGTAATTCGCCTGAATAGTGGGAATGTTCAAAAATTCTATGGGAGAACCCTACGACTTATTTCGAAATGTCGTAAGGTGATTTTAAATCCACAATGTAGACTATGAGAGCCAATCTCCGAGATTCGTGTAATTCGCCATAAGGTGCAAAAACATCCGCCTATATAAAAATCCACATACAATATACAGCCACAAATGACAGCGAAGCGAACAAGAGTTGGATGTGCTTCGGCTCCAAAACGGATATAAGTTTGCCTTCAGAGCAAAAAAAACATCAAAAGTAGAGGTTCCGTTCCGTCATCTTCACGTACATTCGGAAAGGATTGCGTTTTTGCTTCTGTCCGATATTATATTTTAAAGTTTATGCTTTGAAGCCAAAGGGATCCACCATGCTAGCCTACTATAAGACCCGAATTGTTTTAGGATGAAAATCGCATCTAAGCAGAATGGACCTCTAGTAAAATATATTTTGGGATGTTAAGCCAACATTCTTTTACGCAGTCTGTATTTCATTATGGCTTCATAAGAAATGAAGTAAACTTATTTTCCAAGATATAAAGTGCGGACAACAGCAATACATAACATCTCTCCTTCTTCAAGTAAGACTTGCCCGTGGCAATGGTTTTCATTTTGTTTTTAGTGATCGTCGACAGGAAGCGTCATCGATTACAACTTAGAATTTTTCTCGTTTTGCCATTTGTGTCACCGCACTATCGTTGCAAATGAATCAACGGTTAATAGTTAAATGTCTAGGTTCGGTAGTTGGATGTATCGGAATATATTGACGTACTATTTAACTGTCAACCTGTTCATCAATTTCACGACTATGGTGTGGCTTATCGTATATGACACAGCCGGATTTCTGAAAAACACGCGGAAATCCATTTGGGCTTGGATAACGAATTACGTGCCCAAACTGCCGAACCTTTGGACAATATTGATGGTTACTCATCGAGGCTACCCCAAAGGTTTGACTTTATGAACGCGAATGTTGTCTGAATGAAGTTGGTAAAACATGTTGCGGGGTTGTTTTGAAGGAACCTGACCAACTAGTTTTGAATATTTCTCGATGATAGCGTGCTACCCACTCGGCTCGCAAGGCTACCTTAATTCGATTATTGTGACGTTGTCACTTGTAATGGTCTCGAGAATTCCAAGAGTGGCAACTAGGATGCTGTGGATACCATACTTCTATCCACTTGGAATACGAAATGATTCGAAAAATGTTTTACAACTATGACGTTGGTAAAACTTATTCTTGATCATAGGTGTTAGATGTTTCATCTCCTGGATGTGCTAGAGCCTGTGATATCTTTTACTTAACTGTACGAACGCACATGGTCTCATCGGTATCAGATTCAAGTTCAGGCAACCAGTCGGTAGCATTGAGGGGGCTTATTTCAGCAGCACGTGCGAAAGCACTAGTCCTTGGCTATTGAAGCGACTGCATCTTCGGGATGAATGAGCGGTTTGCGATCTGTTTCAATTAGCAACACTTCTTCTTCTTCTGCGACAATCGAAGTATCTAGAATAGGAAGTCTACATAAACTACATCTTCCTAGTACTTTAAAGAACAAATAATTTTTAGGTGTTCCATAGGGTCTTTCTGGTGTTAGTAAAACGTCCAAGAGTGCTTGAATGCGATCGTGGTTCCAATATATCCGGCAGGATGACACCAATTCCGTAAGGAGAAGCTTCGTGCATTAAAAATTGTTATTTCTCGATAAATGGCATTAGGGCATTGGCTGACATCAAAGATGGTGCAAAGGCTGCATAAGTATCCCGTTATCTTTGATAAAAGTGTGATACAAATTTGTTAAGCCTGAGATCACCTGTAGCTTATTCTCATACGTTGGCGGTAAGGCATTTCGTATAGTAGTCACTTTCTGTAACATCGAGTGGAGATCTTCAGAATCAAAACTATGCCCGAGACTGTTAAAAAATGTTAGTCAAGATATCATCCCAGTATGGTAAAACAACAAATCACCATCGTAGCGGTTTCTCTAAGTTTCTCATATGCGGTACTATTACCGAATTGGAGTTGGATTATTATGAATGTACTTTACCTTTCCTCTCTACACGTTCACAAGGTCGAGCTTGGTAAACAGTGTTTACCAAGCTCGACCAGTCGCTGCATTCAAGCGGCTCTAAGATTCTCCGTCAGATTAATTTATCTGCGACTATAGAATTTTGCTACCTTGGCAAACATATTGGAATTAACTTCAGACCCATTAAAGAACTTCAAAAGGTCCACTTCAACGACCAGGTTAGGTGAAAGTGTGGATATTTCTATCTAAAAAACCAGTAAATTGGTATTTGTGATGAATATTATTGGGCATATACCTCAGGGGCTTCAATCACTTGATCCTAAGAGCTGTGGTTTTATCGCTTAGCAGTGAAACATTATGCTAATGCGAAAACTGAAGTCATCGATCATTTCTTCGAGGTATTTATATTTGATTGGTATCCTGAGCTGACCAGAAAAAACTGCTAACAGTTAACTTTGTCGGCGGAAACTATATCTGTTGTAATTGGATAATAGGCAACCCGCAAACCAAACGGTGATGCAGCGTTCGAGCCTAAATTCCCTTGTTAAAGTTACGTAAGCTCGTCTAAGTAGTCGGTGTTCCTTTCTTCGGGACATTGGCTGGATCGCTCGTGAAAAAGAGTTATGTTCAGCAATTTGCAAAGGGCGGTGAGAAAAATTTTCACATAATATGGTAAATACCTCTTTGGTAAATACCTATAACTTGACATTTGCTCTAAGAGGTCCAAATCCCGTTCGTATTTCACTGGATTGTGAATACCACTATACATTTGCCGGGTGTGGTAACTATTTTACTTTACACCACAGTCGTAATATTCCTGAAAATACCGCAAATACCCTCACAAAAATTTTCCAAATATCCACTTCTAGTCAAACACAACCACAATATTTTTCTGAATTATTCATTAATCCACGTGATGGATTTTAAAGTGACAAAAACGAAGTGAAATAGTGTAAATTTCACTTCTTTTTTGGTCACTTTGAAATCCATCACGTATACCGCGTCTTAAATATTCCAGACACGAACATTCGCAACGGTTCTGTTCTAGACTAATCTACTATTAAACTTCTTCTAATGGTTAAATATAGATGTCACTATTTCATGAATATTATTAAATAGTTGAGTGTAACCTCATTAACTCACCAATTTACCCTGAATTAACATCCAGTGCAAGTGAGCAACCCACACTGATCTTCAGTCCACTACCACCAGACCGATAGGCGAGATCGTAACAGTATTTTACTTCTTTTAGGATTTTGTACGGATAATACTTTCCAAGCTTCATGTCGGATAGTACTGTGGCATGTCTTTAATTCGTCCAATTATTATTTATTAAGTTGCGCAAATTTTCTTATTTTATTGGGGTGTAAAATGTATTATGCCAAAATATTTTCGTGTCGCTTTGTTAAAAAAAACTCACAATTTAAATTACGATATCGAAGCAAAGTAGTAAGCGACATTTTAAGTTTAAGTTAAGTTTCGTGAATCCCTCCAATGAATTTTTAATTTCTTTAAAGAGGAAAGTTAATGGAGTGGTAAACGTTAGTGAGCCACTCGGTATGAGGAATTCGGTTTTATCACATGATATGTTAAAAGGAATTCTCCAGAGAGCATCCTTTAAGACGATTGTCCCAATATATTTCGCGTGGACAAACCGTCTGGCCCCTGGGAAATGGCAACGGATGTGTGCCGTTTCTCTCGCGATAATTTCTCTGTTGGTGAAGACCATAAACTCTATCACGTAAAAGAGATATTTACTGTTTGTTACCAATAATGTTTCGAAAACTTTTCCACCTCAAGAGACCTGACTTCCGAAGAGCTATACCAAAAAGTTCCCAGAAAATTCAAGGGTTTTAAAAGCTGTTTTAAGCCTAGCTTTAAGCTTAACTCTAAATACTTGCACCGCTTTCTGTAGTAGGCTGAAATAATCAGTGTTTTGCATTCGCAGGGTAATTTTCATATCCCTGTTTTTTCAAAATCTCGGTGGATATCTAGACGTACGGATGTTTGAACGTCTGAATGTCGGGAAAGGTTTCGGCCAAGCACCTTAGTACTCAAATCTACCGGTAGAAACAACCGTTTTGTCGCTACTGGTAAATTTTTATTTTATTCCAGAATATAGAAAACAAAGAATATCTCAAAATCTCACAAAAATAACTTTAGTACTCAGAACTATCGTTGTGGCGCAGGTGGCGAATATATTTTCTATTAATTCCGATTTCTTCATATCGCTTGAAAAGTTTTGAAGCTAGCAATAAATTTGTTGTGAGTGATTTAGTTCACAAACCCACCGTTTTGGCGAAGTCCTGAAAAATTAGATCAATTTTGGATCATCTGTTTGCGTTTGCCGCCATATTTTCGACAGCTACCAAGAACTGACGTACAACCTATCGAAATGATTGTGAACCTTCAATTTGGACTTTTACAGTTTAGATTTAGTTTTAGATTAGTACGAGGGTGTTCAATAAGTACCCGTGCTAGGAACGAAGACGCAAGTTTTTTAAATTTAAATTTTTTTATTTTTCAACATAATTTTCTTTTAGGTCGATACACTTTTCCCAACGTTTCTGCGGTTTCTTTAACCCCTTCAAAAACTGATTATCGCCGAAATCTCCTCGTTTGAGATGAAGAAAACAGAAAGAAATCGCAGGGAGCCAGGTCGGGTGAGTACAGTGGACCAGCAGTCATGCGTAGCACAGTTCATGCAATTTGGAGCGACACTTTTTCACACTTATCTTTTCATTTAAAATATTAACTACCGTTCCTTACGACAAAACGTAACAACGTCTACCGGCGATCTTCAAAAGCAGATGTACGACCACGTTTAAATTCGTTGAACCAATATCCCACGGTTGTCATTCGCATGTTTTCCAATCTAAAAATAAAAAGCGAATGACGGATCGATAGTGCTCGTTTTCCATTTGATTGAGAAACACGAAACACGAGTGATATAACTGTCTGCCAAATAAAAAGGAATCTGTGAACTAGACTGAAAATTAGTATGGTGTCTTTTGATAGATGACAGAACGCGATGGTAATGTCAAATACTCTCAGCAACGCCACCTGTTTTCAAACACGGGTACTTGTTTATCGATCCTCGTATTATGGTACGAAAAATTAAATTTCTCTTTGGTAGAGATGTTTACAGATCCGTCATGCTGTCACGTTATAGCGATGAGATTGATAATTGTTCTACAATTTGAATGAATTTTGTATTATGGTGGGAAATCTCCGTAAAAGTCTTATCCGTGTTAAGTTTGCCTAATCGGCTTGTCTAAATAAGCAACGGACCCGATTAATTTTAAATACAGTAGAATAACCGTCTAATATAAGGCCACCCCCCATTTCTACAGTCATCCATCGAATTGTTTCTACATCAATTTCAAATATCGTCACATTTGTCTGTTATTTAGCCTTCCAGATAGACGTGTACCATCAACGAAATTAAATTTAAATTCAAAAAGTGAAATCCAAATAACCAGAGTAATTGACCATAAAAGCACGAGAGATGGTAATCGCGTAATTAGATAACCCTCGATTATATGCCCACACATTATTATGGTAATATGATTCAATCTGAAATAATAAAGCAAAAAAAAAAGTAAAGTAGGTAATCGGCGATAAGTGGACATTTTTCGACCAAAAAACTTGCAAATATCGAAGGTCTTAATGTGTGGGCTTAACGCGAAGGTGGTAAAGTACTTGTACACGCATTTTATATAGGCAATCTTAGGATTTCGGTTCAATGTTCATTGATCCACTTATGTCTATATGGAACAATATTGAAATCTACGTCTGAAGTATTTTAACCGTCATGTGTTTAGGCCTTGTCCCTCAAACTGTTAAACTACTTTAAATGTATATAAGGAATAAAAAAAAAATTCACCGATTGCGATCAAAATGTCAAAATTTTGTATAAGTTAGCTTATATGCATACACTAACCCGTGTGGGTGGCTATTTCAAGTTACACACATATGCCGTATGAAAAAAATTTTAATTGATATTTAAAAATGAATAAAATTTGTTGCTACAAATTATTGCTTTTGTAGTTTTTTTGGCTTAATCCACAACACCTTCACATATTTTATTTATATTTATTTTGGATAAAACATAAATGTTTTTGATCGCAAGCAAAAAAGAAATATGCTTGTCAGATTTGTATACGAGATGAAAAGGTTATTAATTTTTGCACGAAACTACAGATTGCTTAATACGCGCGTATTTTCAGTATTTCTGGTTTTGGATTTATGTGTTTTGTGGAATTGTCCAAAAAAAAAAATGGACAAAGCAGGTATTTGAGGTCGATCTCAGTTCGATAAGGTATTATATACTTTATAGTCTGAAAATTTTACTTTAATTTGTCAAAATGTGTTGCATAATTAATATTAATCGTGGAGCAAATTGTGTTGACACATTGTATTTTTACTTCCTACTTGTAATTTTGATAACTTTTAAACCGATTTAAAAATGCAAACGTTCTCTAATCAACCACATCTCCATATATTTAAAATATTTCACGTATTCGCATATTTCGGGAACTAACCAAATTTAGCGTTAATTATTAATTTTTAAATCGACAGAATGTATACGAGTAAATGTGATTTTGGCACATTTGCATACCATAATCAGGTGATCGCTTTTGTAGTGACATACGATTTATAATTTTTAATTAAGCCTGCGTCATGTCAGATTTAATTCTCTTTCTAACGTGGCAACGCAAAATAAATTTTAATTAGTTGATGGTTCATCGATAAAAGGTGGTTGAACTTAATCGAATGAAATAAATCCAATCAATTTCGATTACGATTTCACCTTTAACATTTAGTCCGCCGGATGCTTTAATTTATTTAGTGGCACAAGACATAAACGTAAATTGTTTCTTAAATATTTGGCAATGAGGTGCATTCGGGCATCCCACAGAGATGTTCAACTGGAAATGTCAAGGTGGTTAAATCAAATATTATCATTTTAATACCATACCGATCATATTTTACATTTTACAATTAAAATTAGAAACCTCAAAATGAACACAAAATGTAGTTAGCCACATCGCAGATATTTGGTTTACGAATTTGCTTGTATCATTCCTAAATATAAAAATGATAGGTTTTTAGCGGGCATTGTCTTTGGAATTCCCATGAAATAATTTTTATTAATGCATAGGAATTATTATGTCATAGATGTAAAAAAATGACTTCAACTTAAAGTTGAAATTAAATAAAAGCCGTGGATGATAAATGGGCTTAGGGTTCCCCAAGACATAAGACGCATACCCTCTAATTTTATTCTATTTGACCTTAATATCTTAAATAATAAGACGATTGTATCATGACAACCCGTGCCGACTTGATGCCAAACATAAAACATGAAAATTTGTAGTGGGTTAGTATAGAAGGACTCTAGAACTTAAAGTTTATTTAGTAAATAAAGCACAAATATGGTCAAATCTTTTAAATATTTACTACTTTTTGCTTTTTGCAGTCATGATAAAGCTTTCGGTGTTCTTGTACGCAACGTAATGAAAATTGCTTTTGTTCCTCTTCCACTGTGATTAAACTACGAAAATCCTGCGTCAACTTGACCGCTCTTTCAACTGTATCGTTTAGTGCCCTCAGCGTTTAAACCTTCTTTATGGCTCCTTGAAACAAAACATTATTTGACCACAAAGTAGGACACTCGTGAAGGAAACTATCACCAATTTTAGGGCGATTGAACAACGACTTGCTTTTGACTGAAATAAAGTCGTAGATGTATGCTAGTGAAGTGTATCCCAACTATTCCAGAAAATACAACAACAACTGGATACTGGTGGACTACTGAAACAAAGCGAAATGTCCCAAGCAAGTTATAGGATTTTCCACAGGGTGTTCCACGAGATTTTAAAATGTGATTTTTTTAATGATCCGTAGGTACATTCCAAAGTAGAATGACTTTAGAATGTACTTAAGGATCATTAAAAAAATCACAGTTTTAAATCTCATGGAACACCCTGTCAGACCCATTAGAAAGTGTTCTAATTTACTAGAGACACTCTTTTGGATTTAAACAGTCTACCAGTGTCTCTGAGTTACAGCATTAAGTATGATAATGCTTAGAAAATACTAAGAATGAGTTTGGAATGTATCTAAGGTCCATTAAAAAAATCACATATTTAAATCTCATGGAACACCCTCTCAGACCCATTAGAAAATCATACAACTTGCTCGAGGCACTTAATTTTGCTTCAGTAGTCCACCAGTATCACTGAAGTTTATGCTAAATGCTTAGAAAATACTAAGAATGACTTTGGAATGTACCTAAGGATCATTAAAACAATCACAGTTTTAAATGTCATGGAACACTCTGTCAGACCCATTAGAAAGTCATATAGCTTGCTTAGGACATTTTGTTTTCTTTCAGTAGTCCACCAGTATCACTGAAGTTTACGCTAAATTAGAAAGTCAAATAATTTACTAGAGACACTCGTTTGTATTTAAACAGTCTACCAGTGTCTCTGAGTTCATGCTAAATGCTTAGAAAATAATTAGAATGACTTTGGAATGCACCTAAGACCCATTAAAAAAATCACATTTTTAAATCTCATGGAACACCCTGTTAGACCGATTAGAAAATCATACAACTTGCTTGGGACACTCCTTTTTGTTTCAGTATTCCACCAGTATCACTGAAGTTCATGCTAAATGCTTAAAAAATACAAAGAATGACTTTGGAATGTACCTAAGGATCATTAAACAAATCACAGTTTTAAATCTCATGGAACACCCTGTCAGACCCATTAGAAAATCATACTACTAGCTTGGGGCACTCCATTTTGTCCTAGTAGTCCACCAGTATCACTGAAGTTCATGCTAAATGTTTAGAAAACACTAAGAATGACTTTGGAATGTACCTAAGCATCATTAAAACAATCACAGTTTTAAATCTCATGGAACACTCTGTCAGACCCATTAGAAAGTCATCAAATTTACTAGAGACACTCTTTTGGATTTAAACAGTCTACCAGTGTCTCTGAGTTCATACTAAATGCTTAGAAAATACTAAGAATGATTTTGGAATGTACCTAAGGATCATTAAAAAACTCACAGTATTAAATCTCATGGAACACTCTGTCAAACCCATTAGAAAGTCATATAATTTACTTAAGGCCCTCTTTTGGATTTAGACATTGTGCCAGTGTCTCTGAGTTTATGCTAAATGCTTAGAAAATAATTTGAATGA
Organism: Nephrotoma guestfalica; assembly: GCA_963691935.1. Lineage (NCBI taxonomy): Eukaryota > Metazoa > Arthropoda > Insecta > Diptera > Tipulidae > Nephrotoma > Nephrotoma guestfalica. The sequence continues at coordinate 84,082,566 of OY829914.1, read as the reverse complement.
CTTTTGAATGTACCTAAGGCCCATTAAAAATAATCACATTTTAAAATCTCATGGGACACCCTGTCAGACCCATTAGATAATCATACAACTTGCTCGGGACACTCCATTTTGTTTCTGTAGTCTACCAGTATCACTGAAGTTCATGCTAAATGCTAGAATGCTTAGAAAATACTAATAATGATTTTTGAATGTACCTAAGAATCATTAAATAAATTACAGTTTTAAATCTCATGGAACACCCTATTAGAACTATTAGAAAGTCATCTAATTTACTAGAGACACTCTTTTGGATTTAAACAGTCTACCAGTGTCCCTGAGTTCATACTAAGTGCTTAGAAAATACTAAGAAGAACCTACGGCCCATTAATAAGATCACATTTTAAAATCTCAAGGAACACCCTGCCAGACCCATTAGAAATTCATATAACTTGCTTGGGACATTTTGTTTTGTTTCAATAGTCCACCAGTATCACTGAAGTTTAGAAAATACTTAGAATGACTTTGGAATGTGCCTAAGGCCAATGAAAAAATCACATCTCCTCTAAATTACTCATTATAAATTCGCCTGAATGTCCACTTACACCAATACTATTACAATATGTTTGTTGCTGTTGTATTTTTTGGATTAGTTTGAATAAACTTCACTAGCATGTAAATGTTTTTCTCTGAAAATGAAAACGAGAAAAGAAATCAGCAAACTGGTAATGAAAACACTAAAGGCACAAATTCTATATTATCAAACTTACCCATTGTATGGACCACAAAAATTTTCTCTCGATGAGACATAACGTGTACCATGGGTTGATAAATTCTCAAACAGTGACAATACAGATACTTCATCAGTCAAATATCATAAATGCCGGCTAAATTTCTGTAAAACTGCTTTCGAGATATTTTTATCAAGTCTAACAGTGCATCCTTATCCTTGTTCGTATTTTTCGATTGAGCACAAAGTAGTGATATTTTCAGGGAATAAATCGTTCTCGCCATCCACCGGCTTGGTGCACCTGGAGGTCGAATTTTAAATTTTTTGACTGTATCTCCACCTAAAAATATCACAGAAAACTCAATCAACTCGTGATAGCCATCCCTGACTATTTTTTTGGTCAGTTCAGTTCGGTAAAACTCAATCAAATTATCAATTTCGGAAACAGTCAAATGCAATGTGAGCTTTTCTCTGTAGCACTGTATGTTATCGGGATCGAAACTATTCCAGTTATCTCGAAAATCAGGGGTTGTTGCGCCTTCGCCTGTTCGATTCCTGTAGAGCTTTCTAACCTTGGCACATCAACCAGTTGTTCTTTATTTCCAACGTTCTTCTTTTGATTTCTGAGCATCTAAAGCAGGCAACAGTTTGCTGCCCAAGTGAACAGTCACAAGGTACCTACTTACTACCTACTTACTTATCGGAAATTCATGAGTATTATATCTAAGTGCCTCAGTAGTAGTATAACACAGAATCTCTTATACTTAACTGACACCTGTCTAGCACCGCTACTAATTTTGGGGTGATGAAATCTTTTCTCATTTTACTCGTTCTGAGTTGTGTGCTTTCGACCTGGGTTGGCAAATATTCTCGTAAATCTATGTTTTCATTTTTTCGTGTAACGGATTATAAGATGATATCGAAGGAGTTGTGGAGAAGAAATGCTGAGAACGCCGCTTTTCTTTCTCATTATCTCTTTATCAGTCAGTTATCGCTGCAAAAAAATTATGTTTTCATTTATTTTAATTGAAGCGCATCGGCGTGGATAATGTCAAACTAAATATCTAACTGTTTGACAAACTCTTGTCGACACTGTTTAAATACGGCTTGTGTTTTCTGTGCATTTTTTTGAAAGCCCCTCCAAACTTGATACAAGTTCCTAGTACCCTTTTTAGAACTGTAATTCCACTGACATGTTAACTGACTGAAAACAACTATTATACTGCATCCACACGGGATATCAATCATGTCATGACGTCGGTTTCAATCATCGTTTCTTTTCCCTTACCACCCTATAAAACCGGTTTTCCGAAAACAACATTAACATTCCGTGTATCCACACGGGAAGTCATAGGTAAAGGGGAAAGAAACGAAGACTGAAACCAACTTCATGCGTTAAAAAAACGACTTTGATGTTTTTGGGCCACTCAAATGGGCATAGAACCGGAATACTATAACAAAAATTTGACTTTCACACTGGCCTACCAAATAGTTACTCATTAAAAATAGAAATTTTAGTCATAATCGTTTTCTTTTTCTGATTTTTATTTCCTATCGCTTCGCGTCAAGCTATAACACAAGGAAGCAATTGCGGCCACTGTTAAACTGTAAGCCTCTCTGGCCCGTCCTCCCCACTTTAAAATTGGAAAAACAAGCAATGCCGATTTATGTGCTATTTCTGAGCTCTCCAAATCATATATTCTGGTTTAGTGGTGGGTGCCTGAGTCAATGTTAATCCGACCCTCCCTCTACTTTTATTTAAATGGTGGCTCAACTGAAAGTGATGCCATTCAGAAGAGCTCGGAATCCCATTTTCATCATATAAACCAAATAAATAGCATCAAAATCGTTCGAAAAAATGTTGAGTTCCATTTCAATAGGAAATTTTCTAGATCCACACCCAGTACTTATATTGCTGGATTGCCGCTTTCATCATACAAAGCTACTTCCACACCAACCGATGGCTAATGATTGCTTCCGAGATGGCATACAACAATTGTAGCAACACGCATTGATCAAAAAGAACAGCATCCATTTATAGACGGGAATGGTATATTCCGAGTTGGTGGGCGTCTTCAAATTCAAGCATCCAGTATTCCATTCTGGTATATTACCTAAGCACCACCTAGTAACGGGGAAAATCCTGAAATATATACATGACAAGCACCTGCATCTGAATTAGACGTTACTAAGACGTCAATTTTTTCGGACATTTTATCTTTCGTTTCAATGTTTTCGGAACCGACCATTTAACCCAGGCCCGTTTGAGGATGGGGGGGATTAAAGTAGCATTTCAATGATGTTTTAAATTCGGGCACCAGATTTAGTCGAATTTCGTGATTTGTTTTATTCGACTATTATATACCATTATACAATTAAATATTTTCGATAATGTGGACTTCGGGGATAATGCCGAATACCGTTTTTTTAATATTTTTAATATTATAAATCAAGCTGTTTAATATTTGAATTCAAATTTAAAGATTTAATTATCCCTATACAACCTTTATTTCTAATCCTTACACTACAATAGTAAATTCTCCAAATTTGCTTGGCAACCGTTTATTTTGGGTTTGGCATAGATGGCCGAAAAGGATATGCTCGAAAAAAAATATCTCTCTCATCAGATTAATCGGTTAGACGATTAAGTGCTTGTAAGATGATGTGGCCATTATTTGTACCCTTTATCCAATTTTACCAACTCTGCAAAAACACTGCACATTTTATCTTTTTCTAGTTCGGCTGACTCACAAATGGCTTAAAGATATCAGTCATTCAGTTGCTCCATGCCCTCTAGTGATCAAAATTTAATCCTCAGAGTAGCACCTCAGATTATTGTACCTAACAATAAAAAACTTATCGTGGGATAATTAAAATGGATCATTAAGAGTAGTAACAGTAACGGAGTGACCCTCATTTTGTAGGGCTAAATTAATTTCGACGATTCACGTTTTCTTTCAGTACCGGACTACGTTCTTGATCAGAAATCTCTTTTAAAAAGGAAGTTGTTCTTGTCGAAAGTAGTGAAACATCATTTTTATTGAAATATTATCATTTTATTAACACAGCCAAATTTTAATAAAAAATATTTCTAAAAACCGTTGAATTCCAAATGAGAAGGATTTTTGTGAAAACAGAAAAACGGCGTGCATCTGTCTCTGTTTCTGCGCTCCTGTTCAATAGTACAGGGTCAACAAAAATCATTTTTCTTGTGTCTTGAATGTACAGAACATTTTCTCCAACTTTAATAAAAATCGAAAGGGTGAGGATAGAATTCGATCGGTTTGTGTGGAATCGAAAAAAATATAATTTGAAAATACAGATTTTCATAGGAAAAAGGATCGAGTGATATAGCTAACTGAACTCGATCAACTACATTTTTATTCAAGTCAAAATATGTTTGAGTACTTAGGTCAAATATGGTGGCCATTATGTTAAAAATATTTTTTATTTAAAATCCAACGTATAGCATATAATTTGGCTTGTCATTTATATGGCTTAACCCTTTAAGCTACTAATGCTAAGTAACATGGCTCATATTACCTAAGTCGGATAAAGTTACATTGGCTCGATGCTTATACTAAGGGTCTTAGCCAATTTTAATGAATAACTTTAAATCTTTCAGTCGGTAATTTAAATTATTCGTACTCATCTCGCAATTAAGCATATTTTGTTGGCAACTGTACTAACTGTAACATGCCAATTCTCACTAGGGCCAATAGTAGCCACTAGCCCAAATAGTTTTTAAAGTCGTTTTATAGCTTAAAATAGCAAGAACAAAAGCAAAATATTAATTAAAAATAAATAAAATAAAAATAAAAATAAAAAATAAAAAAATTCAATTAATTCAATTCTCTTTAGTTCAGAATAATCTCCGTTATATTTTACACGGAAATGCCGATCTGCAATGTAAGATTTAAAAATTTGGTAGAACTACCTAGGTAGATCTCGATGCAATTTAAATTCAAGTCATTAGTGCCAAACTTTGTCGACAGCTTGTGCTACATCTAAGAAGATACTGGAGCATATTTTCTCTTTCTCAAGTGCGTCTTCTATTATGTCCCTTATTCTGTGAACTTGTTCTATCGTAGAGTGATTTTCCATAAATCCAGGAAGTAGTAAAATCGGCCGGTACGACTTTTTGTCGTTTGCTGATTTGCCTGGTTTAGAAATCATAATTACTTCAGCAATCTTCCACTGTCGTGGGACAGATTTTAGTCTGAAGGCAGCATTGATTATTTGAACCAATTTTTGGAATCCCTGCTCGGGAATGGATTTTACGACTAGACCAGTAATTAAAGCATAACCAGAAACTCTTTTCGCATTTAAATTGTACTTGATCTCATCTTTCAATTCCTGTAACGTTACAGATCGTATATTATGGTCATCAATTTTTCTAATTCTTGTTTAGTTTCCATCTGCAGTTTGCCTAGGTACCGGTTGAAAGGTTTCTTCCAAATGAGCCGCAAAATCTTGTCACTTTTGGCCCAGGTTCCTTCCTTATTTTTAATAGGCGGCACATGCATGTTGGTCCTTTTTAATCCCTTTGTTGCTTCACTTGTTAATAGTTTCGTTCTTAATTTCGTTTATAAGTTGTTTCAGTTTATTGCACAGATAATTGAGGATTTCCGGGACGCGTGTCCTTTGCCAAGTCTTCCGTGCCTTCCGTTTCTCTCTAACCAATTCCCTGACTTCAAGGAGGACAATTTTGATTCCTACGGGATTCGCTATGATTAGTAGGAGAACTTTTACAAGCTTCAACAAGCAGTAGTACTGTTAAATAGCTCCAGTTCGTCTTCTAATTGTACCGAAGTTTTAATTTGCACTTGAAGGTTTTTTTTCTCTTTAATTAGTACTTGGAATAGGTCCCAGTCAGGTTTATTATTTGTTAGCTTAGACAAGTTATCCTTGTTAATTATCATTGTGGTGAGTGTCATGATAACAGGTGAAGGCCAATATGTTGGTTTACCTCCAGAATGGAACTCGCAGTTGTTTACCCGACCTGCTTCGGAAACTCTTTTCCTTTTCGGGTTGTTAGTCTTGATACCCAATAGGTGTTTTTGCATTAAAGTCACCACCAATAATAAAATTGGATCCTAGTGATCTAAAGAGTCTGCTATAATCTTCTTTGTTCGGATTATAGCGTGGAGAGCAGTAGATAGAGGAAAGGCTTTATTCAAAATTATTATTAGTTTCAACTTTTATGATTTTAACTTGCATACCTTCTTCTTCGATACCAGGTTCTTCATAGTGTTTGACATTCTTTTTCATTATTACTGATAATTCTCCCCTCTCTTTTCCTTCTGAGAGGGATGTTGCCCCGTTCGTGGTTTCTTGCTATTCTAGACGCTTATATAAAGCTTCTAGACCACGTTTTTTCTTTGCTAGCCTAGTATTTATAGCTTCTATGCTTCTATATATCCTTTCAAGAGGGTCATCAGTAATAGCATTAGATGAGATCCTCTGTAATTCGCAGGTTGATGCCCTTTACAGTTTATGCATTTTGCAGGGTTGTTTCTTCTTTCCTTACACTCTTTCGCGTTGTGTTTTCCAGCACATTTTACGCATCTAGGCTCCCGGCCATAAAATTTTTGCGTGTGGTTCAAACCTTGGCATTTTTTGCATTGAGATATTAGCCTTGTGTTTTTCTTTAGGTGTTATATTTTAACCCTCATATTTAGAATTGCTTTGATGTTAAATTTTTTTCAACTTTCTCCTTTTTATTAAAAGCAAGCATAAAGAGTGGGAGTCCTCTTTTTTTACTTCATTGTTCTCTCCTTTCTCTCGTTTTAGGATATTTACTGCATCTTCTATTTGCAGATCTTTTGCCTTTAAGGCCTCTGGCCATAACCTTAATTGCACGGTTGTTTTTATCTTCGTATTTGAACCATATTTTACCTTCGCGATCTTTGTGGCTAGTGCTCTATATATGTATCGGAATCTGGTGTATTGATTTTCCACACGTTATTGTTTAGTGACACAGCTCTGTACTCCTAAGTGATCACTGATTTCATTATAGTTTGTATACTAGCAAATTCTGTTATGCTGAATACATTAATTGGCGGAGGATCCTTTCCTGTCCGTGCTACCTTTTGTTGTTGATTTTCTTGCTGTTGTTTTTGGTGCTGATGTGCTTGACTAGTTTTTGTGATACCAGTTACAGTAGCTTGCGATTGTACTCCAACTTCAGGCGAGAATTCTGCTCTTTGTTTTTTGGTAGGTCTTTTTTCCTTTTCAGTACTCAATCTGTTTCTCTCGCGAATTCCTCTTCATTAGTAAGGAGCTCGGTGTTATAACTGGTGTATGTACTTGCTTCGTTAAAACTGGTTAGACGGTTTTCAGAAATCTCCTCTTTTTTAGTTTGTCAACTTCGCTTCTTAGTTGGGTTATAAATGTTTCTACTTCACTTAGTTTCCGGCAGGGTTCAGCTATTTCATTTTTCAGCTGATTTGCTGAGTTAGTTTGTCAAATTGGTGATCTTGACAACTTTGAGCTACTTATGAATGGGTATGGCAATGATTGGCTCACCCTAGAATCCATTGAGCCAACCTCGTTAGATGCAAGCAGTGCCCATCTCCCGCGACGAGGACGCGCCTACCAAGAATTGCCGAGGTGCACACAATTACAGCCGAAGCCCCCTGTGCGCCCACAGTCGAAGGATAGTTTTTACAGTGTAAGTTGTTTAATTTTGATAAAGGGTGCAAATATCCTTAAACTAGGTAAACATCATTTGCAAGAACTGACTTCTAAAACAAATCCAAAATCATCATTTTTTGAACTTGTAGTTTTAGTAATATTTAAAATTTTCTTTCTCGCTATCAACATTTTAAATTTAAACAACAAGTGGCTTACTTAAATAAGTCGACACTTGCCATCTACTGGCAAAACTTAATCTTATAGGCCATTTTGATTGTAACACCTAGCAATAGAAATCTTAGATATTATTTGGTAATTGAGCGATGAGCGATTAAATGTAATAAAACCAAAAAATTATCTTTAGTAAATGTAATTTCATTTCAGTAGTGGAGTGACCCTTGTTTTGTAGAGCTAAACAAATTTTGATGTTTCAAGTTATAATTCATAACAGAACTAGATCATTTCGTCATAAAAACGACAAGTGGGTTTGTTTTTATTTGAGGAATAATCAAACTTGAAAAAGAAACAAATGAAAGTTATTGTTGTCGAAAGTAGTGAAAAATCTTTTTTATTGAAATATTATCATTTTACTAACGATTTCTTTTTATTTGAGTCCTGAAAATTAAAATCGGTAGTTTTTCAGAAACTGGTCTTTAAAAATTTGTATTTTTGCAGAAACTAAGAAAAGTGCGCTGCTGTTCAAAAATACAGGCACCGACAAATTATTTTTCAAGTTTCTTGAACACACAAACCAATTTCTCAAGTTTTAATAAATAATAATTTGAAACATCTCGGGTGTAGAGTAAATACAGAAGTGGCCCAAGTACACTTCCTTTTGGAACTCCTGCTCTTATTTCCTTAAGCTCAGAATATTCATCTTCTTGCTTAAGCCTGCGGAATACTGCAGAACAAACCTTTTTCTCTTCTAAAGTTTTCTCAATCATATTGGTTAATCTATGCACTTGCAGTGAGTGCTCACTGCAAAAACCAAATTGGTGATTCGGGACTAGGTTATTTTTTAAATTATTATAGGCCTATATGATGTTATTAGATGTGGCGGTTTTCTTGGTTTGGGAATCATGATAACCTCAGCCACTTTGCAAAGTGTTGACACATAGTTTTGGCACAACCTGAATGGAGCGTTTATGAAATTAGTTAACTTTACCGTACCTTTTCTCGGTAGCTGCTTTATTATTTCTCCGGCAATCATATCAAATCCTGGTGCTTCTTTAAGTTTAAATTGTTTTTAATTTCGTTTGTTACTTCAGTAGGCGATGTAGGTATGACGTCTTCGAGAATTTGTATTATGTTTTCATTCAATGTTTCTCTTCAATTCATGATTAGCAAATCCTACAGCTTTTTCTTTGTTTTTATTTGACCATGTTCCATCCATTTTCCCGATAAGATGAATCAGCATTATTGGCCTTTTCAGAGTTTTAGTTGCTTTCCAGAGCGAATAATCCGTATTACTGTCATTCGTTACTTAAGTAGAAATTAGCTGACTCATTTTTTAGTTTCTGGATATCCCTAAGGACATTTCTAATTTCTATTGGATAGCTATTTCCTTGATTTGATTTCTGGTGTACTTTCCCATGCTGATTGTTGAATATCCGTAATGAACTTTTCTACTTCTTTGTCCAGTTGATCCATAGTTTTTAAAGGAACTTTAAAACTTTCCCAGTCCGTATGTTTCTTGGTTAGTATTATTCCTTTTTGGATGATATGCTCGCTTAGGGTTAGGACTATCGGAGAATGATCTGAACTCATATCTTGGCTTTCTTCGACTTTCATAAAATTATTAGAAATATTTTTGGTTATAAAAAAATCGATCAGGTCCGGTATTTTTCCTGGGTCAGTTGGCCAATATGTTGGGTTTCCTGTTGAAATGGATTCACATTAATTTTCGTTAATGACAATCAGTATTTCTTTTCCTTTAGTTGTAGTTAATTAACCTCACCACCTCATAGTCTTGGCGGACAGTACAATCCTGCCACAACAGTAGGAAAGTTGTTGGTTTTTATATAAACCACTGTAATCTTCCTTTGGCTGAATTATCTGGATGTGTTTCCGAAATAAGACACAGATCTATATTCTCAATATCGAGGACTGCATTCCATGAAGTGGTTTTCATTGTGCTGTTCATTTTTGTGTAGATTTGGGTTTAGCTCCCAATGCGCTATCTTCCAATTTTTATAGCCTCTGATCAAATTTTGTTAGTTTTATGATAATATCTTGTAATGTTTGACCGACTACGCCTCTCAAAGCTTCGGCATATGCAACACCTTCAGTTCTTAGATGGCGACCAAATGGTTGTCTATTGTCTTGTTTTGTCTGCCTCTCGTATTGATTTGGCTGCCTTTGGATTTTATTTTTCTGAATTTCCTTTGCAACAATACATTCTCGATAATTAGCAGGATGACTTTGTCCACAGCGTACACAACGAAAGGTGCTTGCGAATTGTTGTATTCTCCAGTTAGGGGGTGCCCGGCACATTTAACACACCTTGGAAGTTTGCCACAATATTTTTGCGTGTGTCCATATGCTTGACATCTTTTGCATTGCGGGATTTGTTTTCTAAGTGGTTGATTTTCCACTTTGCATCTTATAAATTTTAGTTATATTTAATTATATTTCTCCAGCTAATTTCGTTCATTACGCTGATTATTTTAAATTGTTTTGATGATAATTCCACTTCTATTTGGGCTACATGTATGATGTAAGTTCCTTGCTATCAAAGATAAATGAGCCTTCGCTCAAAGTTCTCAGCACGTTTATATATGCATCTCCGCTATTTACGTTGATGATTTTTTTATTTTGATTCATCAATTTAGCGAGGAATGAATCTTCTGAAACACTCGCCTTAATTATATCGTAGAACTCGTGATAATTTTTAAAATGGGGGGAGGTATGTTTTTATCTTTTTTGACGTTTGTCTCAACCTTTTGAGGCTGAGTATTTTGATCCAATGTTTGTGGTTTTTGTGGTGGTGACGATTTAACCTTTCTCTTTAATTTTCCTAGACTTAACACGAATCCATTCTGCTTCTTTAGCTAAGTCTTCCTCGTCGGTTTGATATTCAACGTTTTTATTAACATTACAATTGGTGTTTTGGTTCCGTACTATTGGAGATTTGGTTTAACATTTACCATTGTTGACATTAAATTTGGTATACTGGTTCTGCTTCATTGATGGCTTAGCTTGGGTTTTATTTTAAAGCAGCAAATGATTGCATCATTTCTTTTTTTAGTTTGTCAATTTGTTGTTGTAGATTGAGAATAATATGCCATTCAGCTCCTTCTCTGAGGCACAACTTTCAAGAACAAATGTTTCACCATATCTATATGAGGTTGTTATACCTGCTTGTTGGGGTGTCGTTGTTGCGCTCATATTATTTTGGAATTACTCCATGTTAAGATTTTCAAATGAGAAATTAAAATTTTCCTCAGGAGATCTAGTAACCCTTCCTCGCCTTTGGAACGGGCTGCTTATGATTTGAACATTCTTGTTATTTTGTGTATGCAAGGATCGGTGATGAAATTGACGTAAATCGAAAATTTCGTTCACTGCCTATTACGCTTCATATTTAAATTTAACCTGCGGCGCAACACATCAATAGTATATTTTCCGCTTTGTGCAGGTTTTCACCAATATACTTTATGTTTCATCTCGGACTGCTGTATAAGAAACTCACAACTCTTAATATTATTCATCTTGGTATTTTATCATTGTCATAACATTCTATATGACTAAAGATGATGATGTTATCTTACAACCGCTATAAATGAAAAATGACTTTAATTTTAATTGTTAAAAATTTAACAGCTTATAATTTATAAATCAAAATGCAAATTCGTAAAAATAATTTATACATATTTATTTGGAATTAGAAGCTGACTAAGAAGTAATATACATAACTTACGAATTTTGTTGGTTGTAATTTTTGTTTAGGTAAACTTAAAGAAATCAAATAAAATTAAAATTTGATTTACAAAAAAAAAAAAAATCCAACATGAAATAAAAAAATTATTGACGCAATTAAAAATTGTATTTTTGTTGAAAGCTACATGACAAACAGTCGTTCATGTTTTGTGTCTGTATCTAGCTGTAGCTCTATATATGATATGATAGACATCAATATTCGCTGTTACAATAGGATTAAATCGGTAAATTTATAAAAAAAATTTATTCGTGTTGCGTTTTTTTGTTGCTGTTCATGGATTGTAAATAGAGTTGTTACAAAATTTATTAAAATTTAATTTGGCTAACGATTTTTTTTCCTATATGGTCTCTTATAACTGGTTTCGTATCGAGCGTGGTTTTTTATTTTTGATCGTATTGCTGCTTGCGATCTTGTATTAAATACTTTTTTTATATGCGCGTATATAGGATGGATGAAGTAGGTGGCGAATGATATGATGAAGTCTTTTAAAAAATGGACAATAACAAAAAAAAATACAAGCAATTGTCCAAATCTGGTTACCAATTTTGCCTGTGGTTTATTTAACGGTGACTAGTGAACCTTTATTTGTGTTATATAGTTGAGTGATCTGTCCATTTGGGGTATTTGCGATATGTGTTTTTAATGTGGACTCATGTCATAGGCAATTAAATATAACATCTTATGATTATGATTATTTTGACTAAATTAGTTATTTGAAACTGTTTATAAACTCGTAAGTTGATTAACCATTTCTAAATTGGCTTATGTCCATTTCGCCGAAAATATGTTCTCGCTTTAAACGAAATTCAATGTCAATAGCTGATAAATTCACCTCAATTGAAGTATCTTTATTCTTGGCGCTCTAAGCCAAAATACGACTTATAAGGTAGTTAATGCAGAATATTGCTTTTATTGTTATTTGGCCAGTTGATTTTGCGTTGAAAAAAAAAATCAGCTCAAATTCACCTTTTAAAATTGATTCTCGTATGAAAATATATTTAACCGCAATATGATACATACGTACGTGTCGCAGGTCCTCAGCCACAATACTCGCGGCGTTTTCGAACACAGTCAATGGTAAACTTACTTTTAGGCTAGCTAACCGTATGGCCAAACACCGTCTATAAATATAAACAGGATCAGATAATTCCAGGTTTTTTATCACCTGCACAAAAAGAGTCAATGTAATGAAACAGTGATTCGACATTCGTGTGCGTAAAGGATTCCACCTAAAATAGCTTGGTGAAAAATACAGTTCACCGAAAGCAACAATTTACCAACAACAATATTTAAGCTAAAACTAGGTTTGCATGATGCTAATGGGTCCGTAACATAAAAGTTCAGCGGTTCTGGGAACAGATTTATTTAAATTGAACTAATCCAATTCTCTACGATTATATGCTGTATAAGATAGCAGAAAATTTCCAGCAGAAAACATGTGTTTTGCTATTCGCCGCTAGAGGCATCATTATCACAAAATGGATTTTTTTCTGCTGATATTTTTGAACCAGCAGAAATTTCTTGAAATTTTTAAGCAAATCAATAATTCTCAGCAGAAAGTTTTATCAAAAATCAAAGCATTTATGAAACAGAAGAGAAAAAATATGTTTAAACGGTTTAAAACGAAAAAAGTGACGAAATTTTCTAAAATTCTCATAATCATTATAATTCAAATAAATGAGCAACTAAAGGGTCGCAACTGGCGTCAGCAGCATTCCATAAATTTTTGAAGTCATTCTAATGTTAAATGTTTTCAGTTTTTTACCAAAAGTGTTAAAAAATGCCCTGTAACTACCCAGGGAATATGTTTTTATGGTAGCTGAAATCATAATCTACATACCATAAATTTTTGAAGTCATTCTACGGGCTGATTGACACGAAGTGTTACCAACTTCAGACTGTCATTTCTGTCAAACCAGTGATGACAGAGCGCTCAAATTTACACTAATGACAGCTCATTGCATTGTTTACAAGCGTACAAAAGCATTTTAGTGGGAAATATTCAAAAAAAAGTTATCCGCAATGGAATTCAAGCGTAATAGTGTGATTGCTCTATATTTGGCTGGAAAACCACAGCCGCAGATTGTTAATCAGTTAAAACATCTGCATGTGAATAAAATGTTTGTGTATCGCACCATAAATCGGTGGACCGAAACGCACTGCAACATCGCCGGATATCATTCGGAAGGTGAAGGTCAAATTGGCTCGGAATCCGCGCCGTAGCGGCAGAAAAATGGCTCGTGAGGCGAACATTTCGCTCGAACGGATGCAGTACATATTGAAAGATCATCTTGGACTAAAGGCCTTGAAATTCCATAAAACGCATGGTATTGCCGATGATCAAAAAAAAGTTAGAATGCAAAGAGCAAATGTTACGCTTGCACGAAAGTGGCGATTTGCCGAAATTGGTTTTCTCCGATGAGTCACCGTTCGTTATTGAGCAATATGTGAATAAGCAAAACGACCGGATTTACTTGCCCGGCCGTTCTACTAAAAATTTGAACATACGGATTACCACTCGAAACCAAGCGCCGCCGATGGTGATGGTTTGGGCCGCCGTATCGGCCGAAAGCCGTTTACCGCTCGTTTTTTTGGACCGTGGCATCAAGATAAATGCTCAAATTTATCGGGATCATATGTTGGAGGAAGCGTTGAAGCCTTAGACACAAAAATATTTTGGCCGCAGAACCTGGACATTTCAACAAGACTCGGCGCCGAGCGACGACTATCAAGATTGGCTGAGAAACAACGTTCCACGGTTCATTTCCACTGCCCAATGGCCACCGAATTCACCGGATGCAAATCCGCTAGATTTCTCGGTTTGGGGTATTTTGAAGAGCAAGGTTGAGACAAAAAAATCCCAAAGTGTCGATCATCTCAAGCGAGCGCTTCGCCGGGAATGAGCCAAAATACCGCAGAGCCACTTTCCTGCTGCATGCAATAGCTTTGTCGGCCGTTTGAAGGTCATAATCGCGGCTAAGGGTGGCCAAATCAATAAAATTGATTCAATACAATTAATCAAAAAATAAAAATTCTGTGGCCTTTTGTTTTGGTAACACTTCGTGTCAGCCACCCTGTAGATGAATCTGGAATTTCCGCGGAAATAACACTATCGATTTCCTCAGGGCGTGTTTTGTCGACTAATCAAATCAAAATGTGTGCATGAGGTAATCCTCGCTTTTGCCATTTAACCGAATACATCCAGCAAGGTGTGGACCGAATCCGTGTAATTTTGTAATGAAGCTAATTAAGACTTCAATTTTTGTTTGAATACACATGCTGTAATACCATAACGATGTATTACATTTTGGCCTGGCAATAGCAAAGATGTAATCTCCTGCCAATTCCCTGTGGCGGGGTCTCGTTGTTTAATGTTTATGCAATATCCATCTTGTTCCTTCCAGAAAATTAGCGGATATTCGAATCACGATTTCTCTTGTCGTTGTCGCCAACCATGATTCCAGTGTCGTCAACAACAGGCGCATTGAATCTACGCACGTACTGTCCAGCTGGTGTTTTATCCGGATTGATGACAATAGCGTGATTGTCACTTTGCAATTCGCCGACGATGCGCCTAGGAAAATTGAGGTTATTGTAGCCGCAACGTGCATCCACACGATTCATGTCCTCACCGCTCATGAAGTAGATTTGTAAAAATGTATGTGGTTCGTTTGGCATTGGTAGCAATGAGCCTACTTTGTGGTACACTTGGCCTTTTGAACGTTGAATTGAATTGTTGACCGTTTGCCGCAGTGAACTATTTATGTTGCTCCGAACGAAGTCATTTGGAGGTATGAATTGAATGTGCGATTGAACTTCAGGAACAGGTTTGAATCTGGATCCCTGCCGATGAGCAACCCGTTCAATAGTTCTGGTGCTTTCTCACTTTCTGGTAGTGCAACACATCCTGGCTGACTCATGTTTGAATTTGAGCGCATGCCAATGGGGAAATTCTTTGTCCATAGCACCAATCAGCATTTTCGGATGAGCGGAATATTCAATATCTGGCTCGTACTCTTGGCTCGCTTGTCTCCGTTCTAATTGTCGTTGTTGATTTCGTTCAGCTCGTGCCTCTTGTTATTGAGATGCATGCAATTGCGACATGCTCACACGCACATTTTCGTTATTTTGTTAGATTTGTTCGTCTGTTCTTTCTGCTCTACTATTTTGTATCTTTGTTGCTTTATTTGTCCGACGGCCCAAATGGGCCCATTTGCGATTTTTTTTAATCCCTGCAATCTGTTCTGGGGTCGAAGCACTTCCAACTCTTTCGCGGTTTGTTTTTTCCGTCCTACCTTACGCAGTTATGCCAAATCGAAGACGTACGGCTATAGGTCCGATTAACGTTACCATCTGCGCATTGCATAGCTCCATGCCAGCCTATAGTACTGGACATGGATGATGGGAGACCCATGAGTTTTCCACGCCGATAGGGGGTCGTAGTTGTGTTCCTTTTGACCACATTCCTTTGCGTCTTGCTGGCATTGTTCACTGTAATACACACAACAAACACACAAATAGACAAAATTGTTGTAATTACTGATGAAAAACGGTATACCGATAATGTACGAGTATTTGTTGTTTTAGTATTTTACCAACCATTTTACAATCCTAAAACACGTATATATTTCTTCTAAATTAAAATAAATCGTACAAAATGTTGCACGCACTCGCGTTGTGATACATAACAAATGCAGAATGAAATGTCAAAATGATATGTGGATGAAACTTCGGTGAGGTGGACGTAGCGCCATCTGTCATTCAACAACATAAATAATTTCGTTATGTTTGAAATACGAACGACGGTTAAATTATTTTGATATTACTCATAAAAAAATACTAGAATTGCGATTAAAAAATGTAAGGGTGGGGGTAGGAGGGTGAAAATTTGAGGTTATAGATAATTTGGTTGCCAAATCAAAAAAATACGAAAAATAATGTTTGTCAAAAAAATTAAAAAGTAAAAAAAAATTCTGGATAAATCACCTAGCGGTATGAAATATACTTTACGATCTATTCTCATACGTACCAAATATAAAAAAAAATTCATGAAAATCGGTCGACCCGTTTCGGAGGAGTGCGACCACAAACACCGTGACACGAGTTTTTTATATATTAGACTTTTATATAATGGGTTTTCCAATAGGAATGATATGATTTTTAAGTGCCGTTTCGGCCATTTGTAATATGTCATGATCTGTCATTTTTTGTTTCATTGTATTCAGTAATGTTTACAATTTCATCATGGTGAGATATACGCAAGAACAACGTTTACAAATTATTCAGTTTTATAACTTGGAACAACTTGAAAACGATAACGATTTTTTTAAGAAAATCATCTTCTCCGATGAGACTCACTTTCATCTGAGTGGTGCGGTAAATAAACAAAAAACTGTCGATTCTGGTGCGAAGAAAATCCACAAATTATTCATGAAAAACCATTACATTCACCTAAATTGACAGTTTGGTCTGGTGTAATCATCGGTTCGTATTTTTTCGAAATGAAGCTGGTAACACCGTTACTGGCAATGGAGATCGGTATAGATCGATGATAACCAACTTTTTATGACCGAAATTGGAAGAAATTGATTTTGACAACATTTGGTTCCAACAAGACGGGACCACGTGCTACACACCAAGTGCAACAATTGAATTATTGCGAATCATATCACTCTTATTGAAAACCCTATAGTAGAACACATTTTACGAAAACTTTTTATGCAAAGCGTTAGGGAGGTGGTCAAAACTGATTATTTACTGGGAATTAGGAAAAATGAACGAACGTATTATGGACAACATAAAATAGATTGAAAATAGTTTTTAAATTTTTTTTTTACTAAAAGCAGCTCTTTTATAGCCAATTATTAGGCCGAACGTAATGGGTTATCCAATTCAAGCTTGATAAAGTAAACTTAAAAAAAACACACAAAATATTCGGAATGTATTGTAATTTTTATTTCATTTTACAGATTGATCCTTGCCATTTTTAGTTAAACAAGATATCATTCAAATGTCATCCACGGGACTTCTTACAGGCCTTGATTCTCTTGCGGTAGTTTTCAATGACTTTTCGGCACATTTCGGGCGGTATCTCGGCCATTACCTTACGAATATTAGTTTTCAATTCGTCAAGAGTTTGAGGATTGTTTGCGTAAACACGATCTTTCGCGTAGCCCCACAAAAAGAAATCCAAAGGCGTTAAATCACAGGATCTTGGAGGCCAATTGACATCAGCCAATCGCGAAATGAGCTTCATCACTGAAGAAAATTTTGTTCGAAAAATCAGCATCGACGGCCTGTTTTTCCAACACCCAATTTGCGTATGTTAAATGCTCCATATTCTTAAATGGCAGAATGTCAACTAAATAAATGACAGCGTACTTGACGTTTATCTTTGACAGATGTCGGTATACAGATTTCTACTTTATCAACCTCGAATTGGATAACCCTATATTTATGTACATTTGTATTTGGAGTTATTTTACGAACATGGGGAAGTGATCTAAACTAATTATTTAGTAGGTGAACTGATGAAAATTTTATAATTTAATTTTAAATATTTTGCTCAGCTCAATGCTCATGCGATAAAGTTTCGGAAGGTATGCAAAATTAATTAATTCGTTAAAACATAACTTAATTAATTATTTAAATTTGTATATGGAGTCGTTTAAACAACACCGACTTACATACGACTGTAACTTAATTCAAAATGACCCTAATGCTGCACCAGCACTTGTAGCACAATCCAATGAAAATGGTACTGGCATTTTCTACAAATTAATTACAAATTTGTTACACAGTTAGAAAAAGTCCCGTTATTCTGCAATTCGTGAGTGGGCTGGCATTAGACAAAGCTACACCACACTTTTCGTATTTTTGTTAATATTTATTGTATCGGGCTGGGGGTGGTACTGGAATTGTTTACAAATTAATTACAACATATCGGCATAGTTCAATCCGAAAAAAGTACCCCTAAGGGGTGCAATTCTTCAAAAACCATATTTGTCGTTACAACATGCTTATCTCATTTCTGTTAATTTTCTGTTAATATTTGTTGTATCGTTGTATCGTACTGGGGGTGGTACTGTATTTTTTTACAAATTAACTACAACATATTGGAATAGCTAAACCCCAAAAACTACCCCCAAGCGGTGTAATTTTTACACCCTTAATTTATTACAACAGCCCACACCCACAAAAATCGATCAAAATGTATCGAACTTCCTTCCTATGCACGAATAGGTATCCCTGGATTTATTACAACAGCCCACTCCCACAGAAATAGATCAAAATGTATCGAACTTCCTTCTTTCATGATACATTTTGATTCATTTTTGTGGGTGTGGGCTGTTGCAATCAATTCAGGGATATCTAATTCTTACATAGGAAGGAAGTTCGATGCATTTTGATTGATTTTTGTGGGTGTGGGCTGTTGTAATAAATTCAGGGATATCTAATTCTTGCATTAGAAGGAAGTTCGATACATTTTGATCGATTATTGTGGGTGTGGGCTGTTGTAATAAATGCAGGGGTGTCTATTTCTTGCATAGGAAGGAAGTTCGATACATTTTGATCGATTTCTGTGGGTGTGGGCTGTTGTAATAAATTCAGGGGTATCTAATTCTTGCATTAGTAGGAAGTTCGATACATTTTGATCGATTTCTGTGGGTGTGGGCTGTTGTAATAAATGCAGGGGTGTCTATTTCTTGCATAGGAAGGAAGTTCGATGCATTTTGATTGATTTTTGTGGGTGTGGGCTGTTCTAATAAATTCAGGGATATCTAATTTTTGCATTGAAAGGAAGTTCGATACATTACGATCGATTTTTGTGAGTGTGGCTGTTGTAATAAATTAAGGGTGTAAAAATTACACTGCTTGGGGGTAGTTTTTGGGGTTGAGCTATTCCAATATGTTGTAGTTAATTTGTAAAAAAAATTCTGTACCACCCCAATATGATACAACGATACAACAAATATTAACAGAAAATTAACAGAAATGCGATACGCATGTTGTAACGACAAATATGGTTTTTGAAGAATTGCACCCCTTAGGGGTAGTTTTTTCGGATTGAACTATGCCGATATGTTGTAATTAATTTGTAAAAAATTCCAGTACCACCCCCAGCCCGATACAATAAATATTAACAAAAATACGAAAAGTGTTTTGTAGCTTTGTCTAATGCCAGCCCACACACGAATTGCAGAATAACGGGACTTTTTCTAACTGTGTAACAAATTTGTAATTAATTTGTAGAAAATGCCAGTACCATTTTCATTGGATTGTGCTATAAGTGCTGGTGCAGCATTAGGGTCATTAATTCAAAATAGTTGTTCACCCCTTACTTACTCTAGCAGATTCACAAAACTGTAATTAATGAATGAGTAGTAAAATTAACTGATGGGCAATTAAGGGAACTGGTTCATTAAAATTTGTACTAACGAATATGGTGGACGAAACTACTATGTGCTAACTTCTCACACCTAAAATTGCAAACTAATATTTTTCCAAAGACCTCATACAGCATATATGGACTAGCAGGTGTGCGGCAAATTGTTTTCGATGTAATTTTACACTCCCTCATTAAAACATGTAAACGTCTGTTATAAATTACCATAAATTACATTAATTTATCGGAAAATTCGATCGCCACAATTTAAATTGCGGTTTATCCAAATTGCTTTCGATCATCGACGCGACGCGGCTTAACTCCTTTGTTATTGCAACTTTTTATTTTGTTATTAATAATTCATAAATTTAATAATATTTTTACGTATACGAGTATCGTAGCGTTTATGCAAATCGATAGTAAATATCATGGCACAAATCCATTTAACCACCTTCGCAGACTAAATAAACCTTGTGTGTGTGTGTGTGTTAATTTATTATTTACCTGCGAGTACCAATTATGTTAACACGTCTTAATTAAAATTGTAAATTTTGATTATTAAATAAATTTGTTTGATTTGTGTTCAGTAATTTCACTTGACGCAAATCAATTAATTACATTGCAAGTATAAAAAGCACTTAGCGTTTTGCAATTTACGCGACCAATCCGGCAATTTAACTATATGTGGTTAAGTGAATATGATGTATGCGCGCATATTTTAAATTTATTATATAATTTATAATAAACTGGAGAACAAGGACATGTTTATTTACCGTTGTTTTTTTTATAACTTAAAGAAACAATCAAAATATTTTTTTTATAAATTGATTGTGTTTTGTGCGCGTCCTTGAGCACGGTGCGCGCGATGATGATGTTTATGGTTCGCGCACTCGCGTATATTTTACATCGATACAATTCATGTGTAATATAATTTATATGATTATACGGTTAACCTAAATATTTCATTGTTCGCGGATCGTAGGTGGTATTTTTACAGTATTTAGATTTCTTGTAATTATAAGTATGTTTTCCCATTAAAGCAATAAAAATTATTATTTTATTGATACATATTGCAGTCAAGTGTATGAAATGTTTGCTGATTGCGTGTAATTATTACACAACGTGTGTGTACCGCGTACATTTTTAAATTACATATAGTTAAGACGAATTACAAAATTACTTAATCGTTTACGGTATTGTGGTGCACGATTCAAATTGGATCTGCCGCCTCTTCTTTCAAATTTAGAAGTATAAAAGCTCAACACTAAGCGAAATTTTTAAGCAAGAAAGATAATGGCATATAGTGTTGTGATTAATTGCTAAAAAGCATTGTTTTTTAATTTTGAGGAAGTGAATGCCATCGTTTCACTTTCAATTGAAGAAAAGACTACGAATTCGGTAATGTTTGTCTTCTAGATGTAATTTTGCACTTCCTGGTTGAAGTTTTGGAAAATTTTGTTGTTGTATGATATTTTTCAAAATTTCAAGTTAAATTTGAACTTAACCGAAGGCCCTTTCATTTAGTGGCTTGCAGTTTCCTTACTACAAATGCGTCAGGAATAGTGACATCTATTGTTGAAAGATATTATTTGTTGATACACTGCGGTTCGCTTGATTAGACGCAGTTGCAATTTTACTTTTAAGTTTTTTTTTTATTTTTATTAATTACAACTGAGACTGTGCTCATCTAGCAATTTACATTTCAAATTTACAAATTTTACATTTCTTAAGTAATTCTGATTTGTTGGGGTGAAACCAATGGTTAGTCCCAAAATTAATTAAACCTTAATTAATTAATTTCATCTTTGATGTATTCCAACTGTAACTGTAAGTTACCCTGTGAAGGTCTTCATTTCTTGTGTACCACGGAGCATTTACAATGCTACAGAGAACCTTGTTTTGAAACATCTGTATCATTTTGGCGTTTGTTTGCTTAGTACATCCCAAGAGTTGAATACCGTAGGTCCATATCGGCTTCTGTATTTGCTGATACAGCATTGTATATTGTAAGCTCAGAGCCTCTACCTATGAGCCAATACATTTTTCTGAATTTAATATTAAGTTCTTCTTTTTTCTTTTTGACATGCTCTCTCTACTTGAGCTTGGCATCGAGTGTCATGCCAAGATATTTAGCTTTGTTTGCATATGGCACCGGTCATGAGCTAATTTCTATCGGCGTGGATTTCGTCTCATTAAGCTTGATTCTCCAGCGCTTAGTCCAGTTACAAACCGCACTGTTAATCTTCTGGAGTTTGCTCGTTGCATCAGCGACATTACTTCCAATGGCCATGATTGCTGTGTCATTTGCAAAGGTGGCTATGGTTCCTTCATTTGTTGTTGGAATATTCCTTGGATATAATAAATACAGGGTTGGTCCTAAGACACTTCCCTGTGGGAAACCCGGCAGATATTTTCTTTAGTTCGGAGTATTCATCCTCGTATTTCACACGAAAATGTCTATTGGATAAATAAGATCTTAGTATGGCATAGAATTGCCTCGGCAGATCTCTGTGCAGCTTGAATTCCAGTCCACTGTGCCAGACTTTATCGAATGCTTGGGCGACGTCCAGAAATATGCTGGAGCATACTTTTTTACGTGCTAACGTTCTTTCAATAATGTTGGTGATTCTCCCTGAATCCAAAATTGATGTGGAGGTATTAGGTGTCGGTCCTCAATTATTGGTTTAAGTCTTTTAGTAATAATTTTTCAAAGAGTTTTGACATAATTGGCAGCAATGAAATTGGCCTGTATGATTTTTTATCGTTAGGTGATTTATCAGGTTTTGCTATCATGATTACTTTTGATACTTTCCATTGCCACGGAACAATCGCTTACGAAATCCTTTATCTGGTAGAGCCTTGATTATTTGGCAAATAATCAAGTCATACTTTCGGGCTTTTTTAACATTCATGTTGCTTTTCACTATTTCCTTTAATTCTTTGAGAGTTACTGGACGTGTGTCAAGATCATCTAGCTTTTGGATTGACATTATATTTTCATTGGCCGTTTGCCTTGGTAGTGATTGGAAGGTATCCTCGAGATACTCCTCAAACAGAGCAGCCTTCTCTTTAGGACCTCTTGCCCAGGTTCCATCCTCCTTTTTAAGTGGAGGCACTTGCATTTTTGGTCTTTTGAGTCCCTTCGTCGCCTTCCACAGAGAATAATCAGAATTTTTTTCATCGGTTAGGTTAACTGGATATCTGTTCTCTATCTGGATTGATGCATTTTAACTTCTTTAAAAAGTGATTTGAGACTGTTACCTAAATTGTTAAGAATTGTTTTGTTCTCCGGTGTTCTAGTCATTTGCCAGGTTTTACGTGCCCGTCGTTTTTGTCTTACCAACTCTCTAACTTCCAATGGGTAGGATATGTTAAGCTTCTTCTTATTTTGTATAATGGGGGTACTTGCCGAAGCAGCATAGTGAATTGCTTCATTGAGTTATTCTAATTCATCTTCCAACTGGTGGGGATTTCTTATCGGTACCTGAAGATTGATTTTTTCTTCCAATACTTCACGAAAGAGATCCCAGTTGGTTTTTTAATTTGTTAATCCGATACTAGACAATTACTGTCTTCAATGTGAATGTAGTTCTGGGATATACCTCTTGCTACATACAAGTCTATTAGGTCAGGTATCTTCGTTTCATCACTAGGCCAGTATGTTGGGGAACCACCAGAGTAAAATTCACATTTTGATATCTGCTCTGCTTGAAGCAATTCTTTACCTTTTGAAGTGGTAAGTTTAGATCCCCAATAAGTGTTTTTCGTATTAAAGTCACCTCCAATAATAAAATCCCGTCCAGACGATTTATATAATTTAAGTTAGTCCCCCCTTTTCAAGTTATGCCGGGAAGAACAATATATTGCAGAGACAGTAAGCTGTCTGTGATTAATTTGGATCCTTGCAGTAGTGACTTGCGTTGTTTCTTCTTCGATATTTGATTCTAAATGGTTTTTTATATTTTCTTTTATTAGTAATGCTGAACTACCTCTTGCTCTTTTCGGTGGATGAATGGAGTGATATAAGTTATAACCCCGTATTTTAACAAACGAAGATTTAACTAGATGGCTTTCAGATATTAAGAAAATGTCGATTTTTCTGAATTTAAAAATATTTCTATTTCTGGAATATGTTGCATAATGCCATTCGCATTCCAGATTGTTATTTTGAAAGTTGTGTTCTTACTTAACATTTTTTGTTCGATTGCGTTGAGGGAGTTGCATTTTCTTCAGTTGATCAAGTATCATGTTGTTCAGGTTACTTTGGTCATCTAGCCATTTTGTAGTAGCTGCAATTCTGTTCAAAATGTTTTCCATAATTTGGTTACTTTCAGAGCCCATATGTTTGGTTGAACCCAAACCTTTCACTACTTGCGCAAATGAACTTCTTTGCTCTGTATTGCTTGGTTGTGGGTTTTGATCCATTTTATTTGATATTAAAATCCTTCGATTTTCGTGATTTTGCGGTTGATTTCTTGTTTTATCTCTTAATTTTTGTTTAACCTCACAGCATCGATAATTAGCCGGAGGTTGGCTTTTACAATTTGTACACTTGGTTGGCACATCTCTCCCTATTTTACATGCCTGGGTAATATGATTACCTGAGCATTTTACACATCATGGATCCCGGCCGCAATTTCTTTAGGTGTGATTAAATGCCTGGCATTTCTTGCATTGGGGTATGAGTGTTGTGGTTCTTCTCATTGGTTCAATTTTCACCTTCATGTGAAGGATTCCTTTTATTCCATAAATGTTTTGAACGTTCTCTTTGTTGTCAAATACTAGCATAAAAAGAGGGAGTCCCCTTTTACTGGTAATTTGGTTTCCTTCCTGAATCTCTGTTCTCTCTTTTTTAACAATATTCACAGCGCATCTAGTGTTTTAAAACCTTTATTTTGTAAGTCTTCCATTATTCCTTTGCTTGAGGAAGTGTGATGCAAACCTCTTGCCATGACTTTTATAGGTCGGGCCTGTTTGTTCTCGTAAGTGAAGGACTGATACTTTTCAGCATTCATTTTCATAGATAAGGTTCTATAAGTATCTGAGTCCAGAGTATTAATTTTCCAAACGTTATAGTCTTTGTCAGTAACCGATTTCATCAGTGACTGAATTTCTGGGTAACTGGTTACACCCACAATATTTATTGGTGGGGGTGATTTTTCTTTTGGTTGCACCAAATTTGGTGTAATGTTCTTGGTAGATTTACTACCTTTTGGTTGATTGGCTTTGGGTAGAGTGTCGTTTGAATCTGGCCTAGATTGTCCCCTACCATTTAATTGCTCAGCCTCAGATGACGATTCGGCTTTTCTTTTCTTACTCTTCCTGGACTGTTTTTTCTTCTTTAGGATCCAGTCCGTCTCTCTTTGTAATTCATCTTCATCAGTGGAATAGATGAGTGTATCTGGTTCAATGCTTCCTATATCCCAAATATCCCAATCTTCTTTTGAATCCCGATTCATTTTTAGGTTTTCATTTTCTTGCTTTAGATACTCAATTTCTTTGCTTAGCTTGGCAAATAATTGCTCCACTTGCTCTAGCCTCGCCAAGAGATTCATATTTTCCTTTTCTAGGTCAATAGTTGTTTTACTAGATTCGGCTATTTGCAAAGTAAAATGTCCGGAGGCATCACTTATTTCGTGTAATGTTTGTCCAGTACATCTAGGTATAGCGTTAGAAAAAGTATCGGCTTGGTCAGCTACCGAGTTACTTCTATTTTTCCTTATCGGTGAACTTTGTAAATTTGATCTTCTCTGGAACGGATTTGATGTTCCCTGATAATTTAATAGATGGCCCTCCCCAGAATCCATAGGGCCAGTCTCCACAGAGAGTGGATTTACCAATGTTGATATTGGTGTACCACCTGGGGTATCATTTCCTTTTGTTTGTACCATTGCATAGTTTTGATTGACTAATTAGCTATTCTGCTTCACTACTACGAAGGGATTGGGTACCACAACCGTTTGTTCTACAGAACATTTCCCAGAGTTGGCCCCGTATCCATTTATGAGTACTTCGTGAAGGATGTCAATCCCGTACTCCTCCTTTTAAGGAAATTATCCTCGTAGTCTCAGTATGACCTAAGCTATTAGAAAAACAACCGAAAGTATTGGTTACTAGTGGAAGTTTTTCAGATATTGGCCAAAAACTGCAAATAAATTAATAAAAAAATTTAAATGTTCAATAGTATAGGTTATGAAATGGCCAAGTTCAGTCCAGAATGAACAAATCCTAGAGTTTTGTCTTAAGTTTTGGACCCCTGATCAATACTTTTATCCAAATTTCATCGTCATTCTTTTAGAATGGTGGCAAGACGGAATATTGTTAAATTTCAAGATTTCATTTACCGAGTTCCTTTACTTCGGAGATCAATCAATTTGTCATTTTAAGGATCACTTTTTAATATTTTATTCCGCTGGGATGTTTTATTTAGTGAAAAAAGAGATACAAAATGGATAAAAAATTCCTCTGGTAATTATATGACAAAATAAATTCTTTTTTGTGATTGTGCTACTACTTGCGGCGAGTAGCGAAATCTCTGATTTTATCTTATACAGCATCAACTGTCAATCGCGTGTTCGCGTGTCGGCAAGCCTTCATCTTTGTTTGGTTACGCGCCGGAAAATAAAACGTGAAACGTAGTTTACCACAAAGCTTTGAATTGGATGTTAACTTTCTTTTCCATCAAACGGAACTTAAACCGTACACAGTGCGGCCAATATTGCCGATCTCAATGAATTGGGGTTGGAAGATTGGGATTCAAAATCGCTTATGACGAGTTACAATCAAATCAATTTTAGGTGGTACGAAGTTCACCGAGTCACCTAGTGGTTAATACTTGTTGAGTTGTTTGCAGAAGCGGACTAACTCTAACTGGATGGACTGCATGAAATTGTTCGCTATAGATTAATTGATTTTGATTACCAAATTTGGTGTAATTTATTTTTATCTAGTCAAACGCGGGCGGGAAAAAGGGAATTCAATTTTTATGCAACTAGCAAGCCCTTTATGCTATGCTGGATTGGCGTCATCCGGTTGTTTATCTTCAACACATGTTTATATTCATTCAGATCAATTAACGATAGTTAGAGCCGTGAATAAGTACACAATTTAGAATAGTTTCGTTACGTTAAATTAAAAAGTTCAGAATCTAACTATTATAGGGTTAGACCTATTTTCGTTTTTTATTTGATTCATATTAATTTACCAAATATGATCGTGCAAATCTATTTTGGCCATATTACGAGTACAGTACATTCGTATACATTAAGAACAAAGTGGCTACATATGCCCATAAAAGTATTCCATTGTAAGAATTTAATTGAAACAAAGACGTTATGTACGTTTCCTGATACTTTGTGCTTGGCAATATTTTGTTACTGTTAGAACAGTTCTCGTAGGAATCAAGACAAGTTTCTAATTTAAATAAAAATAAAATTAAGACTATAAACTTAAATTATGATTATCTATTATTAGATAAATAGATAAAATATCAAACAATAGCAGGTACGAGTAATATAAAAAAGAACTTTAATCGTTATTTAAGATGAGGGTGTATTTTATGTCTTGTTTGGATTACATAAAATGTAAATTAATTATTGGCAATAAAAAAATTTGCGTTTAATTAAACACCGGACATTATTATTAATTATATCGGCCGTATATATATCTAAGTAATATTGTAAACGCCTTATAATAACGATTTGTACCAGGCATGTCTATTAACAACAAGGACGAGGTTTGCCAAAATAAAACTAAAAATTAAAGTTTTGTTTCAAGACGCTTTTTTAGGCTTAATATGCGGATTCGCATAAATGATTTTCGGAAAAGGTAAAAACTTCCAAAATTTCGTCTCGAATTTGGATGACCGAATTTATTTTTCAACATGTTGTTGTTATGGGTTTAATACGAAACTATAACAAAACAAATATGTTGACAGATGCGATTTGTAATTGCTACATATGCACCGTTTGGTATTATCTTACATGATTTATCTGCAATTTAGACTAGTGGTAATGCCACCCTTATTTTATATCCTGAATAAATTATCACAGCAATTTTAGGGGACGATTGTTAAGTACAATCCGTCTACTTTGTGGTGGTCGAAAAATCAACATTAAGAATCAAAAAGTTAAAATTAATCGGATATGGATTACATACAATTCAATAAAACTATTAACCCTATAAGGATTTGTATTTTAGGTGTAGTGTTTTGTTTGGTCTGCTTAAATTTCATTACGTATCTACTCATGTTTTAAAAGTAATCTTCTTTTACTGTGACACAACAGTTTTTTAACAATTCGAAATTGCACAGCAATTTAAAATCACGTAATTAAAAACCTCAATCAAATCAATTTACTGATTAATTTTAACGTTATTTAAAAGCCTTAGGACACAATTTTTAATTATTTGTAGCAGCCGGATATTGAGATATGCACTTTCGATATCTCTTTTATTAACAAACATAAAATATCTGAGATATTAACGAGTATTTCGTAATCGAATTATTTAACAAAGTTTGAAAGTTTTGCAAAATGTGGCTCCGAAAATGCAAGTAGCTAAGTAGCAGTGTTGTGCGTCTACGCGTATTCTGGAATTTTTGACATATTGGTGTCGAAAATAGCGTAGAGAATTCATTTTGGTGTAGACAATGTCTAGAATTCGTAGAGTATGTAGAATATTCGTTCTCCCTGTGTTTTTCAGTTGGAATTTGTCATCTCACAGTTTTCCTGTTCAAATTGTGGATTTCCAATATTGTGTAAAGTTATAATTCCATTTCTTCAAAACAAATACAGGGTGGCTGAGACCAAATGTTACTGACTTCACTCTGCTGTCATTTGTGTAGTTGTCATTTTCGCGCGTCAATTTTTTGACAGATTGAAGTTTGGTTAGTTGTTTACATGTGGTCAACAAATAATTGTTCTAAATTAATATCTTCATAAAAAAATCGTAATGGAATTCAAACGTAATAGTGTAATTGCACTGTATTTGGGTGGAAGTTCACAAACAGCAATAGTTCGTCAGCTCCAGCATTTGAATGTGAATAAAATAATTGTGTATCGAACCATAATTCGATACAACGAAACTGGTAGCATCGCTAAACGCAACAGAGGCGGTCCTAAAAAGACAGCAACATCAAAAGAAATGATACGAAATGTGAAGAAACGAATCCAACGAAATCCTCGTCAAAGTGCCAATCAATTAGCCGCACGTCTACATGTTTCACGATTTCGAACCATATTGAAAAATGAACTACACTTGAAACCCTACAAGATACAAAAAGTTCAAGATCTTACGGACTCACAAAAAAAAGTTAGGCATGAAAGAACACGAGCATTGAAGGCCTTGGCCGAACGTGATGAGATTCCAAAAATTGTCTTTTCTGATGAGAAAATTTTCACCATTCAACAGTATGTGAATAAACAAAATGATCGTGTTTGGTTAGAGCACAAGTCCAACGATAATTTGGACACAAGAGTTGCCATGCGCAAGCAATCACGAGCTTATGTTATGGTTTGGGCTGCAGTGACTGCAGATGGACGCACTCCTCTGGTTTTCATCGAACATGGAGTCAAGGTAAACCAAGAGGTGTACCGCCAAAAGATCCTAAACGATGCTTTGCTACCTTGGGCACGTAAACACTTTGGTACGAACCGTTGGACATTCCAACAGGACTCGACACCGTCACACAAAGCTCGACACAGTAATTTTTACAAAATTGCGTTCCGCGGCTGATTTCGTCGAAAGCATGGCCACCATATTCACCAGACTTGAATCCCATGGATTTCTCCATATGGTCCATTTTGGAGAATAAGGTGTCCACTAAAAAATACGAAAGTGTTGATGCATTGAAGTCAGCTCTTGTTCGAGAATGGAATAACATTCCGCAAGCTCACGTTCGGTCAGCATGCAATGCTTTCTATGGAAGACTGAATCAAATAATCAGAGCCAAAGGAGGTCATATCGAGCAGTAACACGTTTTTCATAAAATGTAATATGTTTTCAACATATTCCACGAAATTTCAATAAAAAATAATCAAAATTAAAAAAATTACAGCGTTTTCATTTGGTAACACTTGGTCTCAGCCACCCTGTAGATGATAATAGTTTGTTTAAAATAATTAAATTATTTATTTTCAACGCCATTTGTTTTTTTATATTAACAAACTTTAGCGGCCCATATTGCATGCATTTACTGGCAAATGGGTAACGGGGATGTCATTTTTTGTTATAAAATATAATAATTTCTAAAAATCAACCGAACTAAACTAGGCAGGTTAAAATTTTATTTTGAAATGGTCAAAGTTTCAACTGCCATCTACAAGAAACAGAAATACTGGCAGATGAAAAACCGCCCGATTCTGCTTCCAGTATTTTAAATTAAAACTTTAGTTTAAAACTCTTTATGGTAACATTTAATGGAATGTTTGGCTTAGATCTGTAAGCCAAGCTGCTAATATAAGCTGCATGCGCTAAGATAAGCTGCATGCTGCTATTACCATTTTAATCGTAGCAACAACCGATATGATATTCTTAGAAAAAACTTTTCGCGCGAAATGCGATGATTAATGACGTCTTGTTTGGAGTGGGCTTAGGCACTTTATACAGAAATAGTGTAAAAATATGTCAGCCCAATTTATCGTCTCCGAGGTTAACTTAAATCCCAAATTCATTTATGACTTATACGTCAATGCCACGTTAAGAACTTGTGTGTCACACACCGGATGATGATGGATATTATCAAATTCAACTTCTGCTGAATATTTTTTCATTTATAGTGGTAAATTATAGTGGTATTTTTTTACAAAAAATCGTAATGTTCTGGATAACTTTTCAGCTGGTGATATCGCAGCTCCTAAAACTGTATCTTGCTTTACTATTATCGGGGTAACCATTTGTGAAAGCTCCGAAAATGTTGCATAAATCATACGCAGAAAATTTTGATAATCTCCAAGCGGATATAACTGTAGCTCCTTGAAAAGGTTTTCAAGTGAAAATCTAGGTCGTGTTTTAAGCCTTTCCTTCATCCATATTTTTCCAGGTTTTGGTTTACTAAAAAACTCAGTGACCAAAATTAAAATTAGAGCCGCTCAGAAATTTTTTTTCAAAATTGTACACGTTAATCCTGACGTTGTCGTAGATAAAATAGGTGTGCACTACAAGATTGTGTGGTGTGTGGGAACTTATAGCACGCTTGTGAAGCATGCTTGCGGGTGAATGGGATGCTGTATAAGATAGCGGTAATTTCTCAGCGGAAAATAAGAGATTTCGCTATTCGCCGCAAGTGGCAGCACCATCCCAAAAGAGAATTTATTTTGTTATATAATTACCAGCGGAAATTTTTTAGTCATTTTCATTAATCAATACTTTCGATTGTTTTTCTAATAGCTTAGATCATACTGAGACTACAAGGAAAAATGATGGATTAGAATTTTCACTATAATTTGTTGATTTTCTGCGGCCATATAAGATATTTTCAGTTTCTGGCCGATATCTCAAAAACTTCCACTAGTAACCAATACTTTCGGTTGTTTTTCTAAAGCTTAGGTCATACTGAGACTACGAAAGAAATTTGGGGAAAATTGATGGATTAGAATTTTCCTCAAATTTTTCTTGTAGTCTCAGTATGACCTAAGCTTTTAGAAAAACTACCGAAAGTATTGGTTACTAGTAAAAGTTTTTGAGTTATTGGCCAAAAACAGAAAATAAACTAATAAAAAAATTTAAATTTTCAAAAGGATTGGTTATGAAATGGCCTAGTTTAGTCCAGCATGAACAGATCCTAGAATTTTGTCCTAAGTTTTGGACCCCTGATCAATACTTTTATCCAAATATCATCGTCATTCTTTTAGAATGGCGGAAAGACGGAATATTGCTAAATTTCAAGATTTCATTTACCGAGTTCCTTTACTTCGGGATCAATCAATTTGTCATTTTAAGGACCACTTTTTAATATTTGATTCCGCTGGGATGTTTTATTTAGTGGAAAAAGAGATACAAAATGAATAAAAAATTTCCGCTGGTATTTATATAACAAAATAATTTCTCCTTTGTGATTGTGCTGCCACTTGCGGCGAATAGCGGAATCTCTTATTTTCCACTGCTAAATTTCCGCTATCTTATACAGCATGTGAATGGATGCCTAAAGAAAATACAATTTTTTTGATTAGTTATATGATTAGCTAGAAGTACTTGCCAGTATACGTTGCTTACGCCAATGTTTGTATGCAATTGTCTTAGACCACTGTATACTAGAATTTGTTTCTGGCTCTTGAAGGTGCATCTGCAACTGCATTGTCTAAGTTTATCCGTTGAATTTACGGACTTGTATTATTTTCCAATTCATGTTTATAAACCAATACAGTAGTAAACTGTCTATCGGCTCAACCGATACTTTGGCTAACCGATGCTTTTGATATTGAGACAACGTATAGAGTTTGCATTCTCGTAAATTAAAATTATTTTGTTTTACAAATCTAGGGTCAATAACATTAATTTTATAATTATCAAATGATTCTATTATTAATTATTTTGATTAACATAAATTTTCGCGTATCTGTTGGAATCGGTTGAAAAATTATTTTGAAGAAACTCGCGTGATTTACATCTCGGTAAATAAGCGTACATCGGTACCATTGCCTAGGTAATGTAGATCGAGTACAGTCAAGGAATCTGGATAATAGGAGCATTTTCAAAGAATTTTTGCAACCAGCGGCGCAAATTCAGTCGGAATCTAGTTTATAAAAATATATTGTATTTTAACAAGACCAATAAAAATGTCTTTACATATAGGCTTCCTCTCTAATCATAACGCCGTACAACGCTAAATTTGCAGCTATAAAAGAAATTCTCGGTGTTGACCTTTATTACCCAAGGTTAACATTGTTTAATATCCATTTCTTAAACAAAAGGCCGGCATACAGATATGGCGGCAATATTTTTTCTGCTTGCTGGCCTTACAAGCGTCATATAAATATTGAGGAGCTTGAGTGGTTTAAACGGAATAAAATTTGCAGTGTTTGTTGATAGCTGACATTAATTCTTTAATATTTAGTGTGTAGTGATGGTTTTCTTCATTGAAGATCCGTCGCTCAATGTAGTTTATTTTGGCAGCTCTGTATTTAGATTTAAAATGTAACTGTGTAAACAATTTTACTTTTTAACATACGAGTAGGTTTCTGAGATATTCGCATTTTTCCAAAATTATACAAAACACAACAAAAATATAATGCAAGAAATATTCAGTTTTTCCTATCATTCAGTTTTCCGAGCATAGCATCACATGTTATGCATAGGAATACCTCATTGCCGTATAATAGCTTGGGTGCAAATTTTTCAAATGTGTTAAATAAACCATAAAACCATAGAATTTTAGTGATTGATAGCAGAAACAATAATTTTCGACATTGTCTACGTTCTCTACATTGTCGACGTTAAATTTTTAATTGTTTACATACATTCTCTACACTTGTAGAATATTAATTATCTACGCGGTGTAGCCAATACGGCACAACACTATTTTTATATAATTCTAAGCTGCACTAAATACAATCAAATTTATTTATTTATTTTTATTTTTCCAGGTTCGAGATTTAGTAGAAAAATGCACGTGTCCATCACAATTTCCAATGATCCGGGTATCAGAGGGAAAATACCGCATTGGTGACACAAAAGTTTTAATATTCGTGAGGGTAAGTGAAATTTGTATATTAAAATTGCAATTGGTTTTTCGAAATGTTTACGACGTGCTTTTATTGCTTACGATGACGGCACTAACGCACCTTTAAGATGTAATAATTTTTAAATTATTAAAACGCCTAAAATGTGTCTGTTCATTGCCTCTACTTAGGACCTTTCGGAACATCGACTTTCGTTAGTAATATTAATTAATGAGTTACACAATAACTGTAATATTTTGATTTAAATATGCTCATGAGTGATAGCAGAGATGCAAATGAGTGCGTTTTGTGACTGATTTGTCATAAGAAATGTTTTTATGTTTTGATCAAACCACAATTCAATCTGTTTTAATGTCAATAAGTAATTAGAGATTTGCTCAACATTAAAGTAAATTCCTTAATTTATACAAGATTAGCTCAAAATGCCGATGTGAAGTTTCTAACAAAAAATAACAAAAAAACCTAATTATATATATGTTACTAGTACACACAAATTGAGTGTGATTACACTAAAATTATTATCCGAATGAAGTATATTTAAAAATTAAAATTTTTGAAATAAAATTTAATGAAAAATACAAAATTTTAATGAAATACAATGATTATTAAAACAAATAAGCAAACAAACAAATTAAAATCAAGTGTGAATTAGTTAACAAATAAATAAAAATAAAAGCTTTAACAGAAAAAATATCAGAATTGTTTATTGAAATTTTTCGATCAAAATACTGTGTATTTTATCAATCTGGGCCAATAAAAAACCACTTCCAGAGATTAGGGCAAGATTCCAATAAAAAACCACTTCCAGAGATAAGGGCAAGATATCACTATATAGGTCGCATTAGCCTATCTCTAAAGAACATTTTCCGGTATAAGGTTTGTCCTAGCGGAGTAAATGTAACCTTGTTACTTAATAAACACATTATACCACTTGTTTGTTGTTTCGCAAAAAACTTTTTTAAACAATTTGTTCAAAATGCTTAAAAAATTACTCGGTAGATTTCGGCTTGTTAGGTCATCATCAGAAGTATCTACAGAGTAGATACCAGAGTAGAGTAGGCCTAACAAGTCGAAATCGATCGAGTAATTTTTTAAACATTTTGAACAAATTTTTTAAAAAAGTTGTGTGCGAAACAACAAACAAGTGGTATAATGTGTTTATTAAGTGTTAATGTGTTTCGCCAAGTACCTACGGCGCATAGTGCTAGGAGTAACCTTGTTAGTAGCAATTTTCCACCGTGAATCTTGAGTATTTTATCAATCTGAACCAATAACAAGCCACTTTCAGAGATTAGGGCAAGATACCACTATAAACGTTAAATTAGCCTAGCGGAGAAAATTCAATCATGTTAATAGCAATTTTTCACCATGACTCTTGAATTTTTTATCAGTCTGGGTTTGTTATTGGCCTCGACTGATAAAGTACTCAAAATTTACGGTGGAAAATTGCTTAACACTGTTACATTTTCTCCGCTAGAAAAAACCTTAAACCGGAAAATGTTCTCCATAGATAGGGCAATTCAACGATTTTAGTGGTATCATGCCCTAACCTCTGGAAGTGGCTTGTTATTGGCCCAGATTGATAAAATACTCAAGATTTACGATGGAAAATTGCTAATTACGAGGATCCATTATCTCTGTAGAGTTAGTTCTGTAGAGATAGGCCAATTTAGTCTATATAGTGGTATCTTGCCCTAATCTCTGGAAGTGGCTTCTTATTGGCCGAGATTGATAAAATACTCAATATTTTGAGTGAAAATTTTCGAATAAACATATTTTTTTTTTTTTTTGTTAAACTTTAATTTTATTTATTTGTTAAGTTTTTTTTAAGTTATTTAAATATTTCTTTAATAGCTTTTGTATTAATTATGTTTTTGTGTTTTTTTAATTTTAATTACTTATAGGACACAGTGTATATTTTGTTATTTTGGCATTAACTTCACTCCGATGTGTCACTCGATAGCTTTCTAATAAATATTGAGAATCTGTTTTTTGTTTTCCGCTCAGATGTCTATTACCCCAATTGTTTTAGGGTTTCTTCACTTTTCCTCACCCGATGTACATATGCATTTGAACATGATTTAAATTTCCTTTTTTGACAGAAACATGTTTTTTGTTCGAAAGAAGCGATATATGATTGCTACTGAGCACTCGCATGTGAATATTTAAATTCCGCAATTGGGCTCTGAATTGTATTTTGCATTGCTACTCTCAATCTAATTACAGTTAACAATGATTTTCAGGTAATATGGAGAAGCAAATGTTTTTAAAATTAAAGAAAACGGTAAATTTACCAAAATCAAATAAAATGCGAGCCACAAAATATAACTTAATTCCATACCATTTACCTCAACTATGCCCATCATTTGCCATCGTGAAAGTATGGTCAGTAACATTTAGAAAGGCGAAGGCATCCGTTTCATCGACTGAGAAGCTGACTATTTTTCTTGATAGTCAGGAAATTCTGAGTTCAGTTGAATGCAGTAATTTATGACAGAGACACATTTGGATGAAAGAAATTAAGAAAACGCTCCTCCATCGAAGATATCGCACTGGCTCACATCTCGCCGGACTGCGTTACCCAAAATTCTTCAATTACAGTTTAATTTAGCTAATCACCCAGAGTGTCCACTAGGTCTGGCCGTATAAATTTGAAAATAAAGTAAACCCTACATGAGGTAACGGTGTCGAATTAGAAAAGATTCACACCGCTGATACATTTTTCTTCAGTCGGAATTTCACATACCTTTTAAATCTGCACAAGACGGAAAAACCGCACCAAATTTGGGAAAAAACTAGTCACTACTTTTAAATTTGAGGTATAGAAAAAGAAATTTTTTGATAAAATATCAACTTATGCACATATTTTGTTCTACTCGTAGTTTGGTAATAAATTTGGTCGGTTTTATAAGCGCCTTTTATAGTTTGCGGCGGTTCGAGTGCGTATGACATTTCAATTATATAAACTTTTTGTTTAGATGAAACACCCATTGTTAATAAGTGGAAAGAGATAGATACTAGATATAGAAAGAAGAGATATAGGCCTGTCCCAATTGGTGGGCTCCTCTGGTAAAATTCGAAAAATATCTGAATTGGCACGCCTTGTCAAAATAAAAATGATTGGACATTTCTGGCAAAGTTCGAAATGTACTCAAATTTGGTCGAACCTCTGGGTTTTTTGTGTTATGAGCAAAAGTAAAGCGAGTAATCGACCAAACGGCTAGTGATTAAAGCTTTGGCGTTTGGTTCATCATCTGCTTACGATCTGTATTCAAAATGATCACGCATGGAGTGCAGAACTCATGGGCCGACCCATCTTCCATGCCAGTACTATAAGCTGGCGTGGTGCTATGGAATGTGCAGATAGTTGTACAAAAATCGGACTTGTAGCCGTACGTCCTCGAATTGTCGTTGGTTTCGAATGAGAAAATTATATCTCAGAGAGTAGTCGGATTATCCCATTTAAGGAACCGTAAAAGCAAAGCATCGCACTCTTATCCATAATCTAGTTTTATTGCTTTTGTGAAGCTTTGTCAATTTCCTCCACTGTATAAGAATTTACAGCAAGGTAATAAGGCAGACCTAACGAAAGGCCAATTATAAACACGTCTAAATATAATTGTTGATTTAACATGCTAATGATCGTGGTCACCGAAGTGAACTTTTTAATAAATAGTGTTGCTACACAAATTAACTAAGTTTTTCGGATGCTTTATTAAAATTAACGGCCACGTACATATACCTTTGTAAGACGTATAGTTTAGTCATTTTAAACGTACATTTTTACGATGCTACACTTAAAGAGTTAAACTTTCACTTTTCGTAAATTTGTGTAGCTACACTTTTCGTTATAATCTCATTTGTCCATTATACTGTGACCCTTCAATTTGAAATGGTCTATGGTAAACCCGTTTACCAACTAAGTTCTATTAATAAATTATTTATCGTTCGTTCGTTCCCTTTTGCGGTTCTAATACCAACCAAAAAATAAATAAAATAAAGAAAACTCAAGGTCATTTCCATGCGATCTATACATACCTACTGTATACACAGATTCGCGCACATTAAATCAATTTTAATAATGAAAAACCACAAATTGACACGATAAACAAATGTATTCGGTGTATTGTTATTACTGTTTGCGCTAAAAAAAAATCTTACAACGATTAAAATGATACATTGGCGACAAAAAGACCGGCGCCACATTACGACACTTTAAAAATTGTTGCTATTTTCTTAAAATGTTTGCTTATTAAAATAAAATTAACGGAATTTTTATGTTTTCTTAAATACAGATACTTCGTTCACACGTTATGGTACGAGTTGGTGGCGGATGGGATACACTATCGCATTACCTAGATAAACATGATCCGTGCCGTTGCAAGGCACAACATCGTTCAGCAGTTGCGGCTAAATTGATTACACGCAACAATAATAATACAAATGGCGGAATTGAACTACACAAGGCACAGGTTGTTTATGATCGGTAAGTTGTATTTTTATATTATTGACACCTTTTTAGAGTACGACGTTTCTCTGAACAGTAAACCTCCTCCGGCAAATCGATTTTTTGTGCTAATAAATAAAAAAAAATGGTTTTCTTATAATTTATGTCGTGATCGGTTCGCGATCAAATGAAAAATGTTAAACCCAAATGCGTATTTTCATAATTATTCTTTATGACAAATATGTGCAAAACAATATTCTGTAATGATTAATTTATGCAAATTTTGGTAAAATATATGTAAATAATTAATAATATGTATATGACACTGTTTGGAGACAGACACTAGATACTGTTGTAGAATAACTGCTGCATTCATTTGCATGACATTAATAAATTGATGGAAAACTTGTGTAAAGTTACACCGCGGTAATAAATTATGCGATCGACGTTTCACATTTGATATTTAGCTGTGTTCTAAATTGTTTGTAAGAAGACAATGATTAATAATAATTGGTGCTCCATATTATAAATTCGCCGATCGTAAATAATTTCAAAATTATTCTAAATTAAAATATCAGTTCTTGAGTGTAATTAATTATTTTTAGATGCCGCATGGGTTGCGCAAACCAACGCTTCCCCTATACAAAAAATCTGATGCAGAACGAGCTTACTGTTTTTCTGATTCGTTTAGACTTCCACAGCGGAGGGTGTATCAAAAAGCTCTACAGAAGACAAATATGCGTAACGGTAGTGGGTCTTAACGTTTTTGATAAAACATTGGGCTCTTTCATATTTAAGCCAATCGAACCTTATACTGTGTGGCATCGAGATTTTTTGTCTGAATTTTCAGCTCCACAAACCAAACTGCACCTGATTTTTAATTAAAATTTGATAAAACTGGACCAATTTTGTAGTTTAGAACTAATTTGGATAATGAACACATTTTGGTTAAATTAGCGACATCTATCAATAAATAGTATGAACTAGCCATCAATTGGTATCAAATATACAAAATGCAAAACAATATTCATGACATAGTTAAATAGGCTCATTGTGCTCTAAATCGGAGTGAAGTTTATGCCAAAATCACAAAATATACACTGTATCCTATAAATACTTAGAATTGCAAAACACTCAAAAAGTGAACTTTCATAATAGTATTTGAAAATTGTTAATAAACACAAACATTTCTACGCTATTAAGTAGAAAACATTTAATTTTTATGAGTGTGAAGCTTTTAACAAAAAAATAACAACAATATGTATACGAATCCAATAAGAATATTCTAGAAAATTACATGTGTTAGTTTCTACACTGTTAAACATATTGTTGAGAGACAGCTCTACGATATTAGAAAGAGATGAAACCCCCGCCATGTTTTTTCAAATAAGAACTAAATTTATGTTTGTGGCACTCTTTAAAATTCCAATAACTAACCATAGTAAAATTTATACCAAACGATTTGGTGCCGAAAGATTTTTGAGTAGAATCTATTCAGTGCACTCATGGAGTCTGAGTGGAATAGGTTTATCGTCCAATAATAAAACATCGCAGAGTTTGTACCAAAATGCCACTATTATCGGATGATGTCTATAGGTCTAACTTTTCAAATGAAATAGATTTGAATTCTAACCGGATTTATTGCGATACATTTTTTGGAGTAAAACTCGTTCATTGAATTTAGCGACTATCAGCATGGTTTTCGTCAAATTAGTCAAATTAAAATAACGCACAGCAAATATGAATCGCATGAAATACGAGGTAAAATTCTCGGAGGTTCGAGTTAAATGGCTGAGCGCCGCTGCCATGTAACAATCCTAACGCGTCACAATGTGTTCCATCAACAACTAGTCGAGGAGCGACGTAGAAGAAGACTCTGATTAAACTGGCGTGACGACGTTGCACTAGACTGCTATACTGCGTATGATAGGAAGTCGAATCGGGAAGGCGAGAACAACACCGAAAAAGATAGAAGCCCTCTGAAAGCTAGAGAGAGAGATTGAAATTTGACGAAGTCGATAAATGAGCTAGACTCAAAAAAATCTATCTCTTAACCAATTCTTCAGAAAATCAGTTCTATATTCTAAGAAGAAAAAGAAATGTTAAGCTTAAAAGCTTATCTAATAAAAGTAGCATTTTGTTAAAAATCCTGCGATGTTCTGTTATTGGCCGATTAAATATCACTAAAAAACGTCTATGACTGAGTTTTACTCCATAAAATCCTGGCTGTCAATTTTTTTTGGAAAATTAGTATTGCCATATTTGAAAGATAAAGTCTATAGGTGTCACCCGGATATAACAAAATCTAGGAACAAACTCAGCGATGTCTTGTTATTGGCTGCTAAAAGACACGTAGATCCTACGAGTATACTGAATAGTTCGACTCAAAAATCTTTCGACGTCAATTCGTTTTGGAATGTCACTGATGTCATTTGAAAGGTTAAATCCATAGGTGTCAAACTTTGGTACAAACTCTAATGTCCTGTTATTTGTCATTCAACGTGTGCCACTCAACGAATTTAATGAACGAGTTTTACTCGAAAAAATCTATCGCAACCAATCCGTTTGGAAATCAAACCTTTTTTATTTGCAAGTTTAAGCCAATAGAAATCATCCGATAATAGTGGCATTTTGGTAATGCTGTATAAGATAGCAGAAAATTTCCAGCAGAAAAAATGTATTTTTGCCATTCACCGCTAGAGGCATCACTATCACAAAAAATAAATTTTTCTGCTGATATTTTTTGAAACCAGCAGAAATTTTTTGAAATTTTCAAGCAGAAAATAATAATACTTACATAATTCTCAGCATAAAGTTTTGTGAAAAATCAAATAATTTATGAAAAAGAAGCGAAAATATATGTTTTAAGGTTTTGCGTATGTATAAGGACTCTTAAATATACTAAAATTACCATAATCATCATAAAGCAAATAGAGAAACACGAAAAACGAATCGCCTACCTTTATACCACTTCATAAAATTTTAGTTATTCTATGTATGTGAAATGTTTTCAGTTTTTTAACAAAAGTGTTAGAAAAACCCCCCTGTAACTACCCTGGGCTTATGTTTTTATGATAGCTGAGATCATAATCTATATACATGAATAACATAAGATTCATAACTGGCGTCAGTAGCGTTCCATAAATTTTTGAAGTCATTTTAATGTGAAATGTTTTCAGATTTTCAACAAAAGTGTCAGAAAAACCCCCCTGTAACTACCCTGGACTTATGATTTTATGGTAGCTGACATCATAATCTTTATACAGGAGCAACATAAGATTCTTAACTGGCGTCAGTAGCACCTCATCAACGAATACCCAAGGTAGTTACAGGGGGGTTTTTCTAACACTTTTGTTAAAAAACTGAAAACATTTCACATTAAAATGACGCCAGTTATGAATCTTATGTTACTCATGTATATAGATTATGATCTCAGCTACCATAAAAACATAAGCCCAGGGTAGTTACAGGAGGGTTTTTCTAACACTTTTGTTAAAAAACTGAAAACATTTCACATTAAAATGACTTCTAAAATTTATGGAACGCTACTGACGCCAGTTATGAATCTTATGTTACTCATGTATATAGATTATGATCTCAGCTACCATAAAAACATAAGCCCACGGTAGTTACAGGGGGCTTTTTCTAACACTTTTGTTGAAAATCTGAAAACATTTCACATTAAAATGACTTCAAAAATTAATGGAGTGCTATCATCGTAGGCGATTTTTTTTGTGTTGCCCTGTATTTGTATTATGATGATTATAATAATTTTAATATAAATATTTTAAGAGTCCTTTTACAACCGCAAATCCTTCTTTAAAGAAAATTTAATTTTTTCGTTTCAAAACGTTTAAATCTATATGTTCTTTTCTTTTTCATTAATTATTTGATTTTTCATCAAACTTTCTGCTGGTCAGAATTATTAATTTGCTTAAAAATTTCAAAAAATTTCTGCTGGTTTCAAAAAATATCAGCTGAAAAATTTCTTTTTTGTGATAGTGCTGCCTCTAGCGGTGAATAGCAAAAACACATTTTTCTGCTGGAAATTTTCTGCTATCTTATACAGCATATTTTGGTACAACCTCTGCGATGTCCTGTTATTGTACTGATATTAAGTTTTTTATTTGTTAGTTTCTTTTGAATTGATTAATTTAATCTTATTTAGATAGTTGTTGGAAACGTAGATAGTAAAAAATGGACGGTGTGTGTCATTTAATTATCATAAGGAAACCAAATTTTGCTCTCATGAGTTTTATTTTTATTTCACGCAAAACTCTTATTAGAAATACTTTAACAGTGTACTTACTAATACATATTTATTTTTGATAATTGTTAGAAACGGCACTACAATTAATTTTTGTGAATAGTTTGGTTTTGAGTGAATTTTAAAATTAAATTTTTTGAGAGAGAATTTGAGTGAAATATGAAAATTCTTAAACATTTGAAATTATTTAACTCGGCTCCTAAGGATCGCACAAAGGCGATCGAAGTGGATCTGGAATAGTAATTGATGTAAGAATCCAATCTTACATAACCACATGCTTGGAAGCTTCTGACATTTTTGTAATTTGAGAGAGAATATCATTGAGTGTAATACGAAAATTCATAAATGTGGTATTTTTATTTCTGAGCATGTGG
The DNA here is from genome assembly GCA_963691935.1 of Nephrotoma guestfalica. NCBI lineage: Eukaryota > Metazoa > Arthropoda > Insecta > Diptera > Tipulidae > Nephrotoma > Nephrotoma guestfalica. Next base: position 84,040,134 of record OY829914.1, on the reverse strand, counting down.
TTAGGTAAGATTGGTTTCTTACATCAAATAGTAATTCAAAACCACTTCGATCACCTCACCTAGGAATTTTCTAATTGCACTCAATGATGTTTTCTCTCAAATAACAAAAATCTCAGAAATTTCCAAGCATGTGGTTAGATAAGATTGGTTTCTTACATCAGTTACTAATTCAGAACAAATTCGACCACCTCTGTGCGATCCGTAAAGGGCGAGTTAAACAATTTCAAATGTTTAGGAATTTTCATATTTCACTCAATGATGTTCTCTCTCAAGTAACAAATTTAATGTAACAATGTAAGAATGGTTTCTTAAATCACATACTAGTTCAGAACCACTTCCACCACATCTGTGTGATTCGTAGTGTGTCTTGTTTGAAAATATTTCGTTTTATAAAATTTCCTCAAAATTATTCAGTACAAATATAATATTTGTGTTTATTAAATTTTTTTTAATATTATTATGAAAGTTCAATTTTTGAGTGTTTTTTCAATTCTAGCTACTTATAGGACGCATTGTATATTTTGTTATTTTGGCATAAACTTCACTCCGATACGCTCTAATTAGATCGCCCGTTAAAACTTTCGGCTGTGAAATGGAAAAGTTCAATTTAGATCTTTAAAATTAAAAACCTTAATTTTTCTTCTAAAACAGGTGGAGCTTAAAGATTTGTGTACGGCTCGTTTTAGTCTTTTACATTCGTTAAATATTTTTTTTGATTCGGGTTCTGTTAACTTTAGGTTTGATGTGCTGTTCAGTTAAAATATAATTTTAGAACCGTATCTCTGAATCCTTTAGCGAGGGTGATAATTATTTTAGCTAATTTTGTAAATGGTATAGGACGGAAGGAACATAAATTTTCTCATTCGAAGAATTCTATTTTGCGAAATATCTGGTTACTGGATGCTTCGATTTTCTTCTCTTCGTCAGTAGAATTCTGTTTTTTGCGAAGCGTGTAACTGCTAGAGATCGCATCTCTAAGGTGGCGGATCGAGGAAAACTGGCCAGATACGGAAGGGTTTGGAGGAAATAAAATACTCCCCGCAGACGAAACGTAAAAACAAATGCAGGTGGAAAATCAGGTTTTATTCTGGAAATTCCACTCTTCTCAAAGAAGGCCAGCTCCATGGATTCAGAGGGGGAGCCGACCGTTGGAAATAAAGGATAAAAAAACATTATTACATTCAGAAGACAAGAAACATTATTACGTTCGAGGATGATGGTTCAAGTTGGTTCAGAAAAAGAATGCTTCCAACAGAAAGAATGATTTTTCTAGAAAGTGTTAAACAATTACCAGAAAATTAATAGCAATGTTGCCGAACCGGTAAACAGCCAGAAAGAGTATGCGACGGACTCAAACGAATTGAGTCGGGAAGTCGGCTGGATGTTGCATAAAAATAAACAACGAAAAAATCGCAAAATTAACAAACCACCAATTGTGTCTCCTGAACAAACCTAAAAAAAGAGAAACCTCAACAATCTGATAAAATTCACGAAAACACACATAGGTAGATTTTGATTGTAGGTTAGGAGTTAGCCTGATGAAGTTATAGGGGTGAAATTCTTATTGTTCCCTTCATCTGAAATCGTCAATCACTCAAGATTTTACAACATGGACCACAATCTGATTAGGCCGATTCGATAGCCCATGACCATTGGTAGATTTTGATTATAGGAGGGGTAAGTCTGATGGGGTTATTCTGACGATAACATCGTTCATCATTCGAGATTTTGCCACATGGACACCATTCTGACTATGCCGATTTGATAGACCATAATCATAGGTAGATTTTGATTGTAGGTTAGGGGTCAGTCTGATGGGGTATTAGGGGTGAAATTTTTATTTTTCCCTTATTCTGACGACCAAATCGTTCATAATTCGAGATTTTGACACATGGGCACCAATCTTCTAGGCCCATTTGATAACCCATGACCATAGGTAGATTGTGATTGTAGGTTAGGGGTAAGTCTGATGGGGTTAAGGTGTGAAATTTTTATTTTTCCCTTATTCTGACGATCAAATCGTTCATCATTCGAGATTTTGCAAGATGAACACCAATCTGTCTAGGCCGATTTGATAACCCATGACCATAGGTAGATTTTGATTGTAGGTTAGGGGTAACTCTGATGGGTTTATAGGGGTGCAATTTTTATTTTTCCCTTCTTCTGACGATAAAATCGTTCATCATACGAGATTTTGCCACATGGACACCAATCTGTCGATTCGATAACACATGACCATAGATAGATTTTGATAATAGATTAGGGGTCATTTTGATGGGGTTATTGGAGTGAAATTTTTATTTTTACTCTTCTTCTAACGATAAAAATCGTTCATCATGATGAAAAACGAAACAATGGAAAATGGAACATTTCACCAATAATAACCTAGGGCCATGGATCATCAAATTGGTACAGTAAGATTGGATCAAAATCTTGATATACAAATCTTTCATCAGCTAAACGTGACTATTGTATAGATGTCTGTTACTGACATTTTTCTTTTAGAAAATTGATGATTCATTTGTTACTTTTAAATCTGTATTGCCGGCATTTTTCGGTTGAATATTGAAATTAAACTTCGTTATCGATGCGATCTGCATTATCGATATATTGTAATATTTCCTGTTGGGGTGGGAAACGTAATATATACATTACCATCTTTCGGCTGGAAACTTTCGCCTTGAAGAACACCTCACTTTTAACCGAATCAAAGTTTTGGAAAAGCATGTTGTTATGAGTATTTTAGTTGTCAAATACCCTGCTCGGCGCAAGTTATGTGGTGAGAATTTATATAATGACGGGAAGCTGTCAGCGAGTCTTGTTCTTTTAATAAGCTGTTTATGATCCAGAAACCGCCGCTTATCCGATTCAATGGCAGACTTATTGTGCTGCAAGTAAACCTAAGGACCCTAGATAATCTTAAAGATGGTGTCCGCAAATTTTTTTAAAAGAATCAGCGAATATATATTTGACCTTTACCAACTGCCCTAGGCTGAATTTTTAAGTACTGTTAGAGTGCTTGGTACATTTGATTTACGCTACATTTTGAAATGCATTGAAATAAATAACTACACGTATGTTATTACCATTTACTATATTTTTTTTCAAGATAAGGTGACAAAAATTGCAAAAGCGTACCTTAATTAGCAAGCGTTAAATTTTGGTCATAAACTTGCTAAAAAAAAGTCGTAAAATTTTTTGTATTTACGTACTCATAACGAGCGCGTTCACTTTGATATGAAATATGTATTTCTGTTCATCACATCAAATATTTGTATTTCCAATTATAATTATTTTTTGTGTGACATAATCCGAATTTCATTACCGATTTGTTACTTTTCGCATTCAACAAAAAAAGAATCAATAAACTTTCAAATCGGTAGTGAGATTTTGTATTTGATAGATCCCCCCATATAAAGTAAATAACACTAAATGTTATGTGAAATAATAAATAATTTAATTTATTTTATTTTTCAGGTCGCCACCGACAACACGTAAACAGCCATCTCAACAGAATTCGTCATCGAACAACAATAATTCGTCGTTGTCGAATAATTTATCACCGCCAGTGCGAAACAAAAGTCGCAGTCGTAGTCCAACACCACAAACACGTACCTTAAATCACAATGATAGCCTCGAAAAAGAGAAACACTCATCGTATCTATATGCTGGTTCACCAGCCATGGGACGCCGATCCAAATCACCGAGTCAACGACGCATTAATGAGTTTAAACGCAAACAGTATTCGCTCGATTCGAACGCGTCCACTGTAAGTAACGCTTCGTTAAATCATCAAAATCACACGCAACCTAGCTTGGAGAAATTTGAGAATGTTGAGAATTTCAAAAGCGAGACGATTAATATCGAAATAACCGGTAAATCGGATAACATCAGTGATAATGGCAGTGAGATTAGTGATGAAGGCTATCGTAGCCTAGGAATTATACATAATAAAAGGGCATCGTTGCATAGTGAGGCATCCAATGACGATGTCGATAGTAATGGTCGCTTAGAAAATGAAAATGGAACATCTTCCGATTCGCCATTATCTGAGCTAAGCCTAAAAGCGACCGATTTGTCTAGTCCCGATACGCTAGACTATATTACAACAACATTAGAAAAACAAGATTCAAAAGAAGTTAGTAGCGATGCTGAAAGTGATAAAGTTGTTAGTATCGCAATGAATACTGGACTAAGAAAGACCGGATTTTCCGATATAATTTATGAGATTGAATCTCCAAAATCTCTAAACACTAGTAAAATACCACGTTCACCGCAACCACCGTCCTCGCCTCAAATGGTACGCCGCAAGAGTATCGATAATTCGAATGTTTCAGACGATAAACTTAATAACAGTGCTTTAAATAGAAAAATACCGGCGTACCGATCAGTGCGAAGACCAAATCCTGCCGCTAGTTTATCACCTGAACTAGGAGTTCGAAAACAACACAACACCACCAATAATGCCGTTACTAATACGAATAAAAAAGACGGTAACAGTACGTGGAGTGGTCGAGGGCTAAAATCACGACCGGCACTCAATTCCAATGTATATCAAAGTCCACAAACCGGATTCACTCGAAATACATCAACACGTAGCTCAATGTCAAATTTAAATGAGAAAACGAGCGGCCGTACAAAAATCAAAACAACACCAAGCACGTCACCAATCCACAAAAAATCCACTGTCTCATCATCACCATTAGCCAAAGAAATTTTACAAGTTGCCGGTAATTCCAAAAATGATATCCAAATACTAAAAAATGTCCAAGAAATCCTCAACAAGTACAATACAAAGCGTAAAAGTTTAGAGCCCGAATCGAAACAACTCGGTAGTGGTGGTGATTATGCCGATTTTACAGCACAATGGGTAAATAATTCGGGTACCGTAGAATTAGTGGATGCCGTGGGTGGTGACATCCTGCACAAAACACAATTAGTCAAGCAGAAATCGACACTCTCGTCGGCCGATAGTACGCATAGTAAAGATACATCGATTGCCGTGTCGCCACGATCACGACGCGGAATGTCAAAAATACCAGCACCGGTTAGGATACCATGTTAATCTATATAAATAGTTTCAGTTTCTAGTTTTACATACAAATTATTTTTTTTATTTAATTTATTTTAATTTATTTTGTTTAAAATAATTTTAAATTAAATGACAACCACACAACGTTCAACACCAAACATATTAATTGCAATTACATTTTTTTTTGTTGTTGTACTTTTATTTCGGAATGCAGCATAGGAGTTAAAAATCGAAAGTAAGTTGGGCGCACTAAATTTCATAAATTAGAGTTATAAATTACTTAATGTATTATTATTTTTTGTTCTCGTCACAGCGACTTCTTGACGCTTCTGAATATTTGAACAAGAATATGTATTTTACTGCAATCGAGCTGTACAATTTTACTGTGTTATTATATGAATATGGTAAGTGGATTTTTAATGTTACTAGAATATTCGTTGATTACTAGATCGTCAACTATAGTAAAGGGAGTGCTTCCAAATTAGTTGTAAAAATGTTTGCATAATCTGGCTTTTTGACTATGTAGGTGAACCTTCTTGTTTAAATACTCTGTAAATACTTGATATTGAGTGACTCGGCAACAATGAATTGATTTAATTAACTTATGCGCCCAGTATCCCTTAAAACATTTCTCCGTCCTTTGTTGCCATATTTGAGACATTCATTTCTCGCCGTCTCTGTTGGTGGATCCATTTAAGACACGTTTTCTCAGCGTCGGGTTTACTCAAGTGAGTTTGCCAACGACTGATTGGCGCTCGTCAACATTTGTAATCCATTATGGTGGTTGACTCTGCAGCATTTCCTACCGTGCTAATTGCATTCATTGACAAGCGACCAAACTGGTTGCTACAAAGACCAGCTTCGCCTTCCGTAATCGATATTCCCTAGATGCTTGCTTTACCAGTAACCATAGCTTCTCGGGCATGACTATAATGTGTCGACAAATTTATTACAATTTCTCTGTAGTGCTATTCCAGATATTCGTATTTGCATTTCTCTCTCTCTCTCTCTTTCTCTCTCTCGCTCTCTTTCTCTCTCTGCTCTTAGCTCATCCAGAAGCTACCTGCTGAATGTGTCGACAAATACTTTACTCGTTACAGAGGACGTTGAAGCTCCATCTCTCTCTCTCTCTCTCTCTCTCTCTCTCTCTCTCTCTCTTTCTCTCTCTTTCTCTCCCTCTTTCTCTCTCTTTCTCTCTCTCTCGCTCTCTCTCTTGCTGTTCTTATCTCATCCAGAACCTACCTGCTGACTTACTTGTATTTTTAGTACTGTCCTTCATAGGATGCTTTGCCTACTGAGTTTTAACTCGATATTTCGTCTACATTTCGTCTAATTTTGGCCAATTAGCTCGCAGAATAGTTTGACGACCAGTATGTACTCTTTCTATTCATTCTGTTCCCAATTTTTTTAGTTTTCACGCTTCTGACCAAGTTAGCCACAACTAACCCTTAAGGTTAAACCCTTGTAAGTGTGTAGCTGGTGAATATCATATCGGCCACCGAATTTTGTAGTAGAATTTTGTTTTTGACAACCTTTGTAACAGACAGATAATCCGATGTGAACTTTTAACGAAAAGTGTAGCTACACAAATTAATAAAAAGTGTAGCTACATAAATGATCGAAAAGTGTAAATTCTAAAAGGTGTTGCAATGAAAAGTGTAAATAGCAAACCAAAGATCATGCATGATCTTCTTAAAAGAGCCAAAGAAACTAAAGCTGCTAAGGACCTTATTGCAGTCCCAGTCCATAGCAGCAGGTTTTGAAGTCCTTTCAACCACTACAATGGTCGAGGTTTATTCACAGGTATACCAGGGGTCATACACCTAATATGGCCTTATAAAAGGCGTCGTATAGCTGGCCACTAATATATCAAGCTCTTCTGTAGAATCAGAGGGTTTGGAACAGGTACCGGTAGTGCATTACCGGTAGTGAATTACTGTTTTTATAGCCAGGGATTTGTTTCCAATTCAAATTAGACATAATAATGATCAGAAAAAGAATGATCTCTCTGTCACCTTCTACTTCACAAAAATATCCATATTGGTACCTAAGACAAGTGTAATGTCTAGTACTTCTTGTCTGTTTCTAGTTATAGGTTAGTACTAAGAATAAAATGAAGGAGTAACTCACCTCGTTCATTCGCATCAGTGCTTGTTTTTGAGCCGACTGTAATGAGTTTTCTAAAATGACTTTTAGGATGTCTTCCCCATTATGGAACGTAAGCTGGTATTAGCCAGAGATCTTGATCATCTATCTCAATGCTTGTTGTGACCAGATCTGAATTTCTGTAATGACTGATAAGATATTCAGATTACTTTTAGCAAGAATGCAGGAACGAATTTTACCTACCTGCTTCACGTATAGCAGTATGTGGATCTAGGACTCCTAAATCCTAGTGGACCTAGGAGTCCTAGATCCAAGTACTCGGTCACCATTAACCCAAGGTTCTTGGTCTAGGACAATGTCTATCTCCTCTGATTTAAGTTTGAGTATGAGCGCGGCCGAAGCTGCCTTGGAGTGATGGAGGTTAATCTGCAGGAACCTCAACATTAGGTTTGCTCTTTTATGGTACTTCAAACTCCATCACAGTTGCATCAGGGTCCTTTTCTGTGATTCCTCCATGGATTTAAAAAGTAATCTCACCAAAGTGGACATCTCCGTGTCTGTAGAGAGTGTGTCTACCTCATCACCCATTTCCATGATGTGCAGGTTCTCAGCCGGCGCCTCTACTGTATTTACAATAATATGATGAAAGCTGACCTATAATCAGCCTTTGTCTCTTCCAACTTGGTCACTCTTCAATCTAGCACCAGGCAAGACTTCACCTAGGCTCTCTACAGCTTTTAGTACAGGATCAATGATCATTGGCCGGCACAGGATGTCCCTGCAAGTCGGAGCGAGTTCATTGTTTTCCCTTATAATTTATAGGAATGTGGTAGCTAAGGCCTTCTCCACCCTCCTCTAAATGGTGGACGATATATATCCCTTTTCGTGGGCTCTGTTAATGACAGCCACAACTAAGTGCTCTTTAAACACCTCATTGAAAGGCCGTTACAGTTTCCTGCATTCTAGTCCTCTTTGCACTCTTCTATGATTCCTCCTCCGATCTCTGCTTTTTGAGGAGAGAGCCATAGGGCGAACGCTTCTGCTTCATTTCAGTTATATTTTTAGCCCTGGAGATCGTTTCCATATCGCTCGTTCTCTCCGTCTACGATACAATTAACATTTTTACCCGGCGAAGTTTGCGCCGGATTTTAGCCTAACACACCACAAATAGTGTTGTGAGATAGTTGGCCGGTGGTCACCGCGAGGGGGTAACACGAACACTTGTGGAAGCAGCAAGATATGGAGCTGATTTCAACTTGATTTCCCCAGATAGCTTCACGCTAAGGCTACCATCCAATCGCATACACATTTAGATGTTGAACGTCGGCAGAACAGAAGTGCCTCAAGTATACGCTAAGACGGACTTTGCCGAACTTAGAAGAAATACTTACCATTTGTATGGAACCGTTGCACTCGATCATCCTAGATAAAAATTATTCGTTCCAATCGCATCTACTGTCGCATGTAGTATAGCGTTTGAAATGTCTTGCATCCAGCAAAAAAAGAAACATTTTAGTTCATAAATGTACCGTTGTGGCGCTCCTGGCAAATGATTTGTTTATTACTGAATATATACGTGTCGCAACACTGCCGGCCGCCCTAAAATATTTTGATAAATTGGTGATTGTGACCCGTCCCTTAAACACTCTGGTCCCACATCTCAATGTGACGACTCGAAATCGTCCATCAGATCCTGAATGCGTATGGATAATCTTGCCGAATAACCATTTCAAAGGGGTATGCTTTTCTCTTTAATGAGCATCAATTAACCGATGGCGAGGTTGTCCAGAAGTGGTTATACATTATCAGCAAATGCTGATAACGGTTGAGATGGTTCGTTTTCACATCGAATAGGGTTGGTTCAGGTGTCGTGATTGGTCGTGATAGGACGAAATAGTCTCGAGTGTAGACATGCTTCGATCTGGCATAGCAGTGCCGTCAATTCCTCGAACCTGAGTACAGTTTCGCTCATGATGCGTCATAGATTATGCTTGACCGAGTGTATCCCTGCTTCCCACAATTCGCCTCTCATCGTAGATCGACAGAGGTAAATTTACGATGCTATCGTCCTCTGTTGATCAGATTTTCCTCTACGCGCGGTGTCCCTGTTGAACGATGCGACGAATACATTCGTGGTGAGCTCTAACGTAAGGTTTTCGTATATAAACATAAAAAAATGCAAATGCAGCCGATTTTCGATGCATTGCCGCGGCTATTGTGTAGTTTGAAGGGTATTGTGCCAACATACGCTGTGGACCACCGTGAGGCATTCACTGTGTGATCTGATTGCGAAATAATTAAATTTGTAAGTTGGTTGACTTTGAAGAAAATGATTGGATGCTTCTTGGTATATGGCAAATTCGATTCGTTGATTCGCTCTCTGATCCGTAGTACACCGTCACTGCCGACGAAAGGATTCTGAGATCGAAGTGGGCTCTTGTCCAATACATGTTCTTCCGATTGCCTTCTTGATATCTCGTCATCGAAATTTGTCTTTTGAAGCAGCTTGACTCGAATAACCAAATGATACGTCGAAGTTGGATGAAGTGTCTGCAGTAAGCCGTGATACGATGTAATTTTCTGAGCGATGAATATCGAGCGAGTAAGTACTATGTTATTGTGAGGCGTCACGATTTCTGCCCTGGATTTTCTCGTAGCCTACCAGGGCCTGTTCAACACAACAGGTGGCTGCCTAGTAATGAAGGTTCAACATCAAGAGACGTGCAAGCTGCGGAGTTATGCTTGGTGTTGACATAATTCTAATCGGTAGGTTCAACGTAATCCATGATTCGTACAAACGTCTCCTAGCGATTAGACAAGCTCCGTAGCCAACCAAGTACCACTTGCGCAAGTCGACGAATGCTTACATTTGAACCGATGGTACGGCGAGTCACTGAATTATGTTGTGCCAAACCTCCAGACGTGGCAAGTTGTCCGTTATAAGAGTATACACTGCCGCATCATAGGCTTTTTCAGAAGCGTCGCTAAATCCGTGAAGTTGAAGGTTGCAGCGTTTTATCGAATGAGTTATCCACAGTTCGATTCTGAGAACTACCACTATCTTTGGGCTGTTTCGTGATCGCTTCCTTCGCTTAATTGATGCATGAACATCCGATGTTGAGTTTATGTTAAATTCGAAACAATCGGCCGAAGAAGACCAATGTAGCCCAAGTGTGTTGACTGACTGACCCCAATTCAGCTCAAGTTTACTCTGATGTTCGCGAAATTTGATTGGTATCTATTGGCATTGAGAAAGTGAGCAGTTCGAAGCCACCACATCGTAGCAGTTCCACCATTTGTGTCTGCATTTCGATTAAATCCACGATGTCGTCTGAGCCCTAAGTCTCGTGCTAGTTGATGGATGGTACCAATTGCGAGATATGGAGCGCTGGCGATACAGGGTTAGTATTTCGAAGACGTTCTGTTGAAGCTTGGGACCATATTAAATCAAATTAAAAGCACAAACATTTAAGCAAATACCGAGAAGAAACGTGTATTGCGTGGCCCGTGAATCACTGGTTTTTCGACAATTCAAAACTGCCGGTTGCTAACCCATATCTAGGACTACTACTTGCCATTGGCAGTTGTGAATTATCGTAAAACTAGTTTTGACGAGTCTTGCAAAACCACGGGTTTTCTGCTCGGACAGAACCGGATGTTATTATGTCATGTTATAACTGAACTTGAACAGTTTAGTCCCGGACGCTAAATTTCTTACTTATTACGGTCGATTTGATTTTCGTAATCACTGTATCATTATTTTAGTGTTCCAAATATTTATCCAGTTAATGATCCAACTATCAGCTGAATGAAATACTGGCTTAACGGCGCTGACAAATTTCACATTTTACTTTACTTTGTGTGTTAACGTTTAAAAAGACTGTAACAAACCATAAACATTGTCTCTGCTCCATTGGTTGAAACTGCCTCGACGCTATTTACCTAATCAATAGCACATCATGATTCATTTACGGTATACTTCTTATGACGTAATTTTCTTTAAACTTATACAAATCTGATCAAACAAATCATGGAAGTGGCATCTTGAAATTTGGCTATTCTCTGAATTTGAATACAATTTCCAAAAATTTAGCAAATATTTATCATTCCATCCATTTATCTCTAGCTTGTTTGCCAAACTGATGTTTGAATAAAATAGAAATCAATTTGTCACTTGCCAAAAAAAACTGTCAGCGTATTGTTCTTGTTGTCAAAAAAACATTTTTAAAAATTACTGAAAAATGTATTTACTTCTAAGAAATTTTCGTCATCATCACCAATTGCTTAAAATTAAAAGCTTAATGATGTTATTTGATATGGGGGCCAGTCAACTTATTTCGATTTAACAAAGCTGCGGATTAAATTTTATCACAGGTTAATAAAAAAATCGTTGACTAATAAAAAATATTTGCAACTTGTTATTGGTTATGATATGTGAAGTCTGGTGTCTGCAGCGCATTACATAAATTTACATGTGTAATTATTTTGTTTAAGACGTTTTAAAAGTGTTTAAATTTAAAGTTAATTGTTTTACATATTTAACTTTATAAAAAGGTTTGAATCGAAATGTCATTAAAGGTGATGTCACTCGATGTAACTTGGAAAGAGAAATGAGTCGCTTTATATACTTAAAACTAAAGTTTAAAGCGAATAAAATAACTTAATCTTTAATAAATTTCCAAAATATTGAGTGGCATCGAACTTGTGCAGTTTTAGTTTAATCGCAATTTTATTGCCTGTGCCGATCGTAAATATCTCGTATTTTTTGCATTTTTGCACTCGAACTTCATAAAACATTGGATTGTGCTAGAGAGAGTTATCACTTCATTATACGGCCTAATTAAATGCCGCGAGCAACAAATCTACTCAAACCGTCGGCGCTCACAGAAAGGCGAATTTTTTTAAAGCGGCTTAACCGATTTTCAGAAGAAATTTTTTGAAAGCCTGATAGTTTTACTTTAAAATGACAGTATTTTCATGAAAATTGGTTCAGTTCGTTTTATAATGAGTTTTGAATAAAAACGCAGCCAAAATTGATGATGAAAAATTAAAATCGCACTTCCCTCCTCACCCAACGCAATCTTGAGGTCACTGATGTTAGATAGTAACGGATTTCTGGCTCGGACCCCCCGTTTTAGTTCTCCCCATAAACGCTTAATTGGATTCATGTCTGGCCACTTCATCGTCTCGAGTCCAACCTCATCCATGAACTGCCGAGTGGTTCAAGCTGTGTGTCATCTGGCATTATCATACATCAATATGATATCTTCCCCTATATATCCTGCGTATAATGCCCTATGTATAATGCCCTCGATATATCTTTCTCCAGGTTCGAAAACAAGATCTGTTTTTCCCTCAAGCGATATGCCAGCCCACACCATCTAAGAACCGCCGCCGTACGAGACTGTTTCAACAAAAAATCACTGCAAATTCGCTGCATCACTGTTCTCCTAGCACGACCATGGAGACATATTCTGCACTCGTTAGTGAATGGAAGAGGCCTCCATTACTTGATGCTCCAATTGATGTGTTCGCGAGCAAATTTGAGTCGCTCTTTACAGTGGCGTGCTGTCAATTTTGAGCCTTCTTGGTGTGAGGTTGGCTTCCTTAAAGCGTCTTCTTACTGTCCATTGACTAACAGCTCCATCTCGAACTTGTATTAGCTCCTGCTGGACATCGAAGCCCGTGGGATGGCGACTTCGAAGTAAAGCTAGAACGATAAACCGATCGTCCCTCTCAGATGTACACCGATACCGGCTAGTGTGTGGTCTCCGATTAAAGGTACCAGTTTCCTGAAACGTTCTGGATAGAAGTTCAGTTCACTAGTTCACTAGTTCAGACACCAGATTGGCTAATGTTTAGCTGAACGAGCGACTTTTCGTTGATTTCGTCCTTCTTGTAATAAAGCAACAACCTGCGCGTCGAACTGAAGAAGACTATAACCTTATCATAATAAGATCAACCAGAACCAGATATTTGGAATTGTTCAGAAATGTAAACTATTCCGCGACACAACCATTTGCGAATCATAAACTGCTTGGAACAGCTAAAGGAAGATCACTGCATTAAGCAGCTCATAAAGGGGGCCGATGCTAGATGCGAATTGCAGTTCAACAAAAATTAAATCATCGAAAGGTTGGACGGCAACCCGATATTTTTAAGCAACTTTAACGGAATATTTCTTTCAATAACACCAGTAAATGCTTAGAAGGAGTTTTCTGGTGCAATACAACAACAAAACATGTCTGAAAAACGTTGAACAGCCACAAGAAATGTTTGATGAGAACGAGGAAGCAGCGATAATCGATTCTGGTATTTTTTTTTTGTTATTTGCTGTTTAGTCCTCGTGGTTTTTATCAACAAAGTAAACGCCGGAGACGGATGAAGCAAATTCAACCAAACGAAATCCTCAGCAGACAACCGGGAATGCAATTTCAACCTGTCAAACTAAACCTATGACCCACGGGACGTGGATCTTAAAGGAGGGAAGAGTTAACTACAGTATCATAGCATATGGCTAGGTTAGGTTAGGTTTCAGTGGTTGCTATCGCATACTTACTTGATACCACAGGATCCGACATCATTAAACTCCTTTAAATTCATCTAGTGCTATTCACATAACGTAAGAGATCTCGCACATTACAGCTTTCGATATCTGAGAGGCTGTCCATAGTGTATTTGCCCAAGTGATTATGTCTTCTGTCAGCTAGCGCAGGACATAAACGTAGGAAGTGAACAAGAGTCCCCCTCTCGCCCTCGTCCTTGCAGCTTGTCATTTGCATCCAGACCCAAGTACCCTTAGAATTCTACCTAAGTTACGCTTCCTTAGTGTGATAAGGATCTTGGATTACTCCAAGCTTAGCTCAGGCCATACTTGCTTCGCTATCCTGCCAGTCGGACTGGCGAGCCACCTAGCATTTGCCAAAGCAACTGCTTTTCCATGACTTGCTGCTTTCAGCCCAGACATAGGCCTTCCTACACATTTTCTCCCGGGTTCCAGTTGGAGAGTCGTACCGGTCCTTGCAATTTCCCTCAACGTCAGAGTGGCCCGGAACCCAGACCAATTGGATATTGAAGTGTTCATTCATCTCGTTAAGAGATGTGTGACAAACTAACTCCATCCTTGACGCCAGGGAACTGAATCCAGTGAAACAATGGCCGAAAAGATAGACTTAATTTAATTCCTCACAGAACACACCAGCTACCACTCTACCATCGAGGTTGGAGCCGATGATGAAGAATTTAACTTTCCCGGTCTCCATAATGAGACCCTTCTTCCAATCCTTTCTAGAGGAGATCTAGATCACCTTAAACCGCTTGCAAAAGCACAAAAGAGGTGTTATACAATCCAAATTCACCAGGGCATCCCTCACAGAATTGACTCTAGTTGAGTGCCCTTTTTGCAGGCACTTCCATAAGGCACTAGTGGGGGTCGTTTCCAACGCCCCACTAATGAGCAAGCAGGTTCCTCTCTGCACCTTCGCCATCATGTTCCTGTATGATAATTTCTCCAGAGCTGGCCACAACCGTGCACAACTACCGTGTAAAGCCAGTGCACCAGCTCCGATTTCAGACCCCATTTACAAGAATAGAGTGCCACAGTGGCCTTCTTCAATCTTTATATCATTCCAATTGAGCTTACTGTCGAGAGGAAGTTCCAGGAATCTATTTAAACTTAGTGGAACCATTACCGAAATTGTATATCTTCTAGTGAAAAAGACCAGCTCTGTTTTAGGTAGGTTAATCCCCAATCCACTTCTGCTCGCCCAACCAGGAGTGATTGATAACGCATTCTGCATCGCATCTCTGATTGTATCCAGGTGTTTTCCCGAGACAGCTATCGCTACGTCATCGGCATAAGCAACCATACCTATTTCCTCCCCCTTCAGTTCCAATAGTTGTCCATTGATTTCTACATTCCAAAGTAGGGGGAGAGGACACCTCTCTGAGTTGTTCCCCGAAAATCCCGCTTTCTAACGGAGACTTCCCCCATCTCTTTCTGCATCCTTGCAGGTGATTAATTAGCCTGGTTACAGGGTCTCAAGTAGCAAGAATCAACCCTAATTGCCTTCATCTTCACGTTGTTCAAAACGTCCTCGATATCGAGAAACGTCACCAACGAGTATTCGGCATATGGCCAACGTAATCAACTTGTTATAGTTGTAATATGAAACATACCTAACATTCTTCATTTTAATTAACTTTCAGGCTAGCCGTAGAAGAGGGCTACGTGACAACTCTCGAATCATGGATGTTCAGACCGCCGAGTATGTATCTTTGACGGGTTAAAATAGCTTGACAATGATCTGGCCACAAACATCGTTTGCTCTTACGCCATTAAACTAAACTAATTTCTTTCCGTGAGGTCGTTATTAGCCAATCAAATAGGTCATACTCTTTAGGAAGTGTTGAAAAATCCACGATACACATATTTACTTTCACAAGTATGGTAATTTCGCAAAATCAAATTCCATTCTGATTGAAATATACAAAAAATTAAAATTGTTGACCTCTACGTTTCAAATCATGATCTCTTGGGTGGTAGTTCTGTCGGCTTTGTCAAAAATTTCGAATTACCTAAGAAATATTTGATTTCTTTCTTTGTGTTATTATTATTGTTCTACCCGAAATAAAACTAACATGTAAATTGTCAGATTTAACACGGTCTTGGTACGTAAACAATCATACACCGAAATTTTTTTTACCGTATCCGCGCTGATTAAATATCAATGCGCGTGTACACGATATGATCGCGTAGTAATGTAAATATAATTACATCATTCGCATAATGTCTCCGTTTATTAAATATTTTGATGACCAAAGCCGTATTGAAAAATATATTTTGTTATGATCAACGGCGATCTTCGCATGATCATTTATAACTAATTATTGAAATTAATTTAATTGATAGTTTGCCGATTTTTGAATAATGGATATAATTTATAAAATTAAATGATTAATGATATTTTTAATGTGATTAATTTAATTTAATTTATTATTATTATTTTTTATTTTCAGTTTTTAATTGATCATCATCGCTGATTCTTCGCACCAAACTATATAATATACAGCGCGCTGGGTAGCAAACCAATCAACCATCAATGCTTAGATTTTTTGCATAGCTATATATAGGAAACATAATTGTTGTTGTTATATCATTGGGGTACAGTACGTGACCAATTATAGTTGAATTAAAATAACAAATAATCAAAAATGCACAAGAATATTAAATGGGTGGCCTCCGCGACATTATCTGGCCGACACTGTATCTATCTAATATGTAGTAGTAATCAAAATAATAATCAGCTTTGGTTCCGGAAAAGTGGCAATACCGAGACCGATCGTGATCGCGATGAAACGATTGGAGATTGATTTACGGTGAATTCAGTTAATATAAAGACAAATAATTATATATTTATTTAATTAATTAATACCAATACTCAAATATTTTATTTTAATTCGTAATAATTAACATTTTTTTTAATTTCAAAATTTTTTTTTTAAAACATAATATATTATATTTTTTGTTAAACCAATTTAATTATAATTTTTAGGTAAGAATTTTTATTTTTTATTTTTATAAAAAGAAGTAATAAATGGTGCTGAATTTTATTTTTACGTATTATTTATTGGAGTGTTATTTGATTTTATGAAGAAGGTTTAGAAATATTGCCGCCATTTTGTTCATAACATCGAATATACGAGAGTTTCATATTCAAAATGGTTGACTATATAAAGTTACCATAATAATTTTATTAGACATATGATAAGAAATATAATTTCAATTTAAGTTTGCAGATTTTTTTTGTTTTATAAGAATACGTTAAAGAGATATACATATTTTAAAATAAAATTAAAGAACCAAAATATTAATTAGAACTGACTGTATACATTTTTTGTAAGTAACTTGAAATGATTTTTAAAATGAAAGACGTTTGTATTATGACTTCTGATGTAGAGTAAAGATGTGATAGAGCATGTTTTATGTCAGTGTTTTGTATTTTTTTTTTTTGTAATATTATCAAATTGGAAATTTATATAGATTACAATATTTTATTTTAAGGTGCTTTATTGATAATAAACTATATAAAGAAATCAAAATTTATATGCCTTGATTTATTTGGTTGTTTTAAAGGGGAAAATATGATTAAGGTAAAGTTAGATGATAATGCAGATTGTGTCTGCTATTTTTTAGATAGAAAATACACCTCAAACTCCTCACAACTTCCTCAACCATAGTTCGGTATAAACTCTAAAACTTTCTGCTGATCCATCGTCGGTTATCTATCGTCGGTAATATCGAAAATGTGATGATAGAATATGTCACCACAGGTTGTTTATTTTAAATATACATTATCGACACTTTGTGTTTGCTTGCGTCAGGACCAAATCTTCATTGCTGATATTTTCGGACTGCTATTGAAATAATCTTCTTTATCGACATTTTTCGGCTGAATCCGCCTTTCTACACTTTGATTCTTTCCTCGGTTCCTACCTCTGCACCTACAACTTAATTTTGCAGCTGGGAAATTTCTAATTATTTTTTAATATTTCAACGCCATTTTGTTTATTTTTCGTTATTGAATTTTGGGTTAAATTTTATTCTTCGAATTATGTTGTAGTGGAGAAATATTTGACATATTATATGTAGTGAGAGCAAAAAGTGAAAAGAACAATATTTTTATAAATATTTTACACACATACATAAACAAAGAAACACGCAAAGAATCGTGAATTCGTGATTCTAAAATCAGAATGTGGAGAGGCCCCATGGATGAATTTAAGGTCTAGAGACACCAAGTGCGGCGCGGCAAATTCATGCATACGTGAATGACCAGTGAAAAATGTTTGGACCACTATTGAAGATTTTGACCACTATTGAAGTATGAATAGTATACTATTCGGCGTTGCCGAATTGTTTTGGCCGTGTACTTTAAAGTGTACGTAATTGCAATTTTCCTATAGAAAGTCCAAAATTTGTAATATTTTTTCGCCCTAGTCCTATAGACTTGCAGTAATTTATAATTCGTAGCTGGGTTTACGTATGACGTAAAGAATGAAACTAACTATTCTGCCACGAGAAACCGAGTAAAATAAAACTCTAAATTCTAAACTGGCCTGGGCCGATTTGAATCTGCATTTCCAACAGTTTTGAGCAGGAGAATTTCGGCCAACTTTAATAGTGTGTAAAGTTGAATAATTTCCATAATCAAATAAAAGTTATTAAACACAAAATAAAACAATCCATCTTAGTGTACACGTGTTAAATTGCTTGACAGAAACTTACTTAAACTGAGTTTTAAGATACGCCTACTATAAAAATCTAATATGATTTGGGGTGTTTTTTACTACTTTAACTAACGTTACAAGTATCTAAGAAATACTATAAGAAGTTTGCTGAACCAGTAACCAGGTGTTCGACAGTATAGAGACGACGTTAAACAAGACCTATTCGTAATAGGATGCCGAAATTGGATGGCGCGAGCGATCAATCGAGATGGATCGAGTACCATCGTGTAGCTAGAGAGAGAAAGATGCCAGTTCACAAAAAAATTTAAATGCTTTGTGATAGTTAAAACAAATGTAAATTATCGTCATTTCAAAGTGCGGACAGCAGGGTAAATAGAGCGCGTGCTTTGTTATTCGAGGGTCCCGGGTTCGATACCCGGATCGGGAATATAAAAGAGAAGGAAAATAGTTAAGTACGTCAAGCAAGTCGAGTCGAGTTTAAACATTTACGAAGCGGAAAAGCTACAAGGAAAACAGAACGATCATTTTGTATTTTACAATATAAATTTACCTAATCAATTCATTATAGGTGTCGTATGGCTTTCCACTCACTGCATTTCCAAACAAAACTCAAGCAGCACTTGCCTCTCCACAACTCCAAAACTCAAGGGCGGCACGAGTCTTTGTTTCCGTAAACGGATAGAAAAAAGAAAATTTTAAAAATCTAGTAGGTATTGAAACAAAATGTAACATCCTCCACATTTACTCAAGCGTTTATTTTTTGCCAAAATTCATTTTCATACTAATCACGTAAAAACAAAAACTAAAATTCTGACCCTAAAATTTGTTTTTCGTTTGTGATTTTTGTTTATAGGGGAAGAGGTAAGAGACGAAGAAAAACGCATCGTGTTGCCACACTGTGTAGAGTGGCACAATGTACGATAAATCATCTGTCATTTATCAGAGTAATTAAGAAAGTGCGCGTCGTATGTGAATTACGTAAATCTAAAAAAAATAGTTTTATAATAAATAAATACTCGTAAATATGTGTAAATTGTGAATAAATAAAATTAGTAGTGTAGTTAGTTTAATGCAAATTACAGTGTAATCGTATATGCATGACAAATAGTGATTAAATGTGTTAAACATAGGGCGCTCCGTGTCCGTCAGGCCAATGAGCGCTGCGCGCAATTTTAGAACTGTATAATAGCGCAACATTGTGTTGATGTTTAGATATATAGATAAAGTGAGTGACTACATAATTGTATGCGGGATTTGATGTGCAGAGCGGTAAGTCATTTTAATTTTTTAAGTCGATGATATTTTGAAGAGTAAAATTTAGGCATATTTTGATACAGATGATACAGATAATAGTTAATATTTTTCGGGGAGGAATCTAGCAGCTTCATTAAGGTTATAGAAAGCAAGTCTTGTTTGGATTAAGTGATTAGTTGTTATTGCATCTTAGCGTGGTTGCTTGAGCTTTGTAACAAAGTTGTTTTCGCACTTCTCAATGCCAGTGTTCGACAAATGTATTAAGTCAACCATTGCAACAAAAAAGAGAACCACCTGGATTCAAGATCACTAAAAGGGTATTTTGAGGCCAAAGAGGAACATTTTATTTTTTATTAATCTAATTGGAATGTTCTTTCGAATATTAAAGGTTAAGCGGCGAGGTATCAATTATTTAATAAACTTTGAAATCAAATTTGATTACGGTTACGGCTAAAAGCATTTATTTAAAGTATCCTTGGATTATCTTTGTATAATAGAACTGGTTAAAGTTTATAGCTTTTTAAGCCCATTTTTATTATCAAAAAATTATTTCTCATTTCGCATTATCATCATAATCATCGCAGACACATCACACTGTGATAATACAAAGTGTTTTGTCTGTGGTGTAAACAATCAAAACCTGAATATTAATTAAGTTCGCATATCACAAGTCACAGAATAAGATAATTGATCTTTTTGTATTTTAGTAGATATGTATATGTCTTTATGAATATGCTAATGTACGATGATACATAAAAAAGAAGCATCTTACCGACATCTCTTAAAACATTTTTAATAATTTTGCAGAGATATTATTTATGGGGTATATTTCGAGTGTGACATTAAAATATCAAGTAAATTATGGTTTCCGTCGCTGGGCATCTCGTACACCAATCACGTGGCTGCTTAGCAGCCACTATTATTTCGTTTCAGTTATATGTGAATTTTGTGAAGCTATGCTTCGAGTAGTATTCGGCCCATTTATAGCGAATCGTGGGTCCCTCAAAATTAAGATTAGGCGGCGAGTAACGAATAATGAGAAGCACTTGCGACCGATGCAGAGATACTTGGGGTAATGATGGACCTTGAGGATAACTCCAATTCAAACTAATAGTCTATATGTAAAACGAGTCGAGTTACGGACAATTTTCATAACTGCAAAGTAACATCGGATGCTCTTCTCTTCTCTAAATATTTTTCTGTCTCCCCATGGCCTGCAAGGTGTCGCTCAATCCGTCTAGGTTCATCGATCGCGCCCTCTAATTTCGACATCATATTATCCAATTGTCTTCCCCTACGAACAGTGGCTGGTTCTTGCTGGAACACTTTTTTAATCATTTATTGTTATGACTTGTGTGTTTAATCATTTGTTATTGTGTATAAACTCAGACGTTGTTAATTTACGCATTGAAACGAGTTTCTCTACTATTCCTTTATATACGAGCTATTGTTGATGGATGCTGCTAATATTGTACTGCCAAAATTTTTCCGGAACCATCCTCATGGTGAAGCACTGGTCAGTGGTTGATCGGTTGGTACGAAGCCTGTACTGATATTCGCCGACGATATTTTCGGTCGAGAAGGACGAGTCCGGCAGGTTCAACATTAGCCAGTACTTTGTAGCCAGTGTTCAATAAAGCTACGCCACGAAAGTTTTCCCACTTTAGATGGTCGCTATTTTGTGCAGTGGATATATGAGCGCGGTCTTCCAGTACACCGGCAGCTCTTGTGGGTCCCAAATAGCTAAGGTGGGATCGTATAATTAATGTAATCCTCCGTGTTTAATTTATTATTCCATCAAGAGGATTCCATCAAGACCGGGTACTTTCCCATTTTTCGATCTACTAATAGCTGCTTCTACTTCCTCTGCTGTGGGATCTTCGAAAAAACCTCCTCACTCGGCGGAGCAATTGTTCTAATATGGGTCACTTCGTCCGTACGGTGGAGCAGATTTTGGAAGTAGGTTTACCATACTGAGAGAACATCAGCCAACTTGTTCTCAGTTCTCCATTCCCGTCTTTGATGGCTGTACTTCTTGGATCTTCTTTAGTAAGACCCCTGGCGTTAGTAAAGCATTATCTTAAGAGTCCTTGTTGAAAGAACGTTGATATTTTCCCATATGTTCGCACTTTTTTGTTGGAGATTTTTAATCGTAGCATCAACCAGCCGCCCCTGATCATCGAACCAATTATTGCGGCATCTCTGTGGTTTCCTTCCGATAATGTTTTGCAGCGTGATAGTAATGGCTGACTCTATAGCGAGCCACTGCTCCTGAATGTTTTTTTTTGGTTATCAATTTTATTTATTTATTGAACCTTTTAAACATGAAAATAACCATAAGTTGTCAAATCTTAATCTCTAAGGTAATTATCTATATCTGCCGGAGCAGAATCTACTTCTGATCAAAAAGTAAACTTTATAATTTTATAATCTATGTTGTTACAGCCATCGTTTTCTTCTTTAATCCTAAAGATATAGGAATATCTTTTAGATTTAGATGCTAGTTTCCCTGCATAGATAATCCGCATCTTTTGTAATTCGTCTTTGATAGTTAGAATGCTAATGTCCTTATGTATATTTAGGGTGCTCCTGTAATCATTCTGAGAATTTTTGACTGTGTTCGTTGGATAATATCAATATTCGAATTTGAGGTTGATTGCCATAATTGACACCCACACGACCAAATTGGTTTAATCATTCTGTTATAATACAGGAGAAGTTTGTATACTTGGCATTTTATCAATTTTTAATTTGATATGGTCCCGTTCCATTGCAATGTGTTTTCGCCAAGTTAACCGTCGGTCCAGACGCCTAGATATTTTGCTCCATTTGTTTGAAGGATTTGTATTCCGTTCATTGTGACAGGCGGGCAAGTAAGCTTATTCAATGTGAATGTTACGTGGGTTGATTTCTTTTCATTGACCCGTATCTTCCATTGCTTTAGCCATATTTTGATGTCATAAATATATTGTTGCAGAGTTTCGGACGCCGTTTGTGAATTTTTATGGCTACATACGATTGCCTTATCATCTGCGAAAGTAGACGTCATAATTTCCGAAGACGTTGCTGGATCTAAAGTGGAAATTAAATATAACGTTAGGCCAAGCACACTACCTTGTGGTACTCCAGCCAAAATGTTTTCGTGCCTGATTTAGAGATATTGTATTTGCCATAATATCTGCGCTTTGACAAATAGGACTTCATAAGTTGGCAAATTTCTGGCAATTTAAAATTAATTTTATGAAGCAGACCCTCGTGTCAAACTTTATCGAATGGCAACATCCAAGAAGACGGCGGAGCAGTAGTTTTCTCTTCGTAAGCTGTCCTTATTTCTGTAGCTATATTCGGTGCACTTTCGTGCTCGACTCTGAAACCAAATTGATGATTAGGGATGACATTTCGTAGTTCCGGTTTAATATTTTCGATAATAGATTTTTCGAATACTTTCGAGATGATATGATCCTTGCCAGGCTTCGGAATCATTTTTATAGTTGACAATTTCCAGCACTCAGGGATATATCCTGACTCGTAAATTAAAATGAATATTTGCGCCAGTCGCCCAAAGGCACACTCAGGTAGTTGTTTAAGTATTTCACCTGTAATTCGATCATACCCAGGGGCTTTCTTTAATTGAATTTGATGTGCAATAATAAACTTTACTAGTAGTTTCTTTATCTTAATTTTTCTCACAGGTCTGATAACTACATTTCATGGTTGAACCACCAATAATCCAAGGTTTGGAGTGAATAAACTTTCAAGGTGATCACCAAGGCTTTAGCTTTTTCCCCGTCACTACATCTTGAATTTCAACCAGTTAGTAGGACATGGCTTTATCACTTTGGAGGAGCCGCTTCTTGGTTTGTATTGTTAATCTTATCCATGCAAGTTAATTTTTGATGAGGTAAGAATGTCCGCGAGAGAAGGCCTTCTCCAAGTATCCAGAGTATCCGCTAGCACGGCGACTCAAGTGTTCTCTTGGCCATTCATCCTTCGGCGCACGTGTCCCACTTTGGATTGATGATTGTTTTACTAAGGTTTTCTCTTCTAGATTCGTTAAATTCTGTTAGACAATGTAACTTTGGGTAGGATGGTTTATTCACCCGTTTAAACGGTCTTGCAACGAAACTATATATTCACAAGAGCTCGAGAAAAACCCCCAGGTTGGTTGGCCCTTTCCAGCTAGTTATATGGAATATTCTAGTTTTTTGAGTGAGGACATGCGAGGCGCGTTTTTCTATTTGACTCACAGCTGCGGTTTCAGCGACAATCCATTCTGACTGATTTTATGTCCTTTAGATGGAAGTGTAAACCTCTCAATTTGATTCCCTCCCTTTAAATTGTACTAGGTTGATCTAGAGCCTAGAGCCTTTTACGAAACTGCAACGAACTGCTACAAAGTGCTTCAGCAGCGCACTGAAGATTCTCTTTTGTATCCTGGACGTAAAAGACCATAGGAGACTCCATCTATTGCCACCAAAGAGAACTGTTTGGCGGAAGTCGCTTTTAATTCAAAATGTGTTAACTGCTTGACCGATGGTTAAACCTTGAACTTAACCTCCTTAAACCTTTCTAAATTAACTGCGATAAGAGGTTGGTCAGCGTATAATAAAATATTTAAAAATAATATTTTCATTTTAACGAACTTCGATTAAAGCGCTAAAATTAATTTTTCTTAGGTGGAAAGTATCCCAGAATTAGGCCTTCTGATGAACAGATGAACAGATTCAGATGGCTGATATCACCGCAGAAGTGTCATTACGTCATGACTATGGGTGATATTACAGGACACTATCTCAATGTAAAATGCGCGGGCAAACTTACTACCTCGTTATGCGAATATATTGTCGTAGCCTAATCGTAGTTATAAAGAAGGAAGAAACAGTACTCCATGTGCTTTGCACCTGTTTCTAAGCTAAATGAAATGTATGAGAGCTGTCCTCCAAAGTAACTTGACAAGTATCGATAAAAATCGAAGGTCAGGGTTGTTCTTTGCCACTTTGGCACTTTCTATACCAGTTCTTTAGGACCGCCTTCTTAACATAATTTAGACCCTGCAGAGGTGTGTTTGGCCACCCATGGGTGTGTTCGGCCTTCTTACAACTTTTTATGAAAATTTGCAGTTCTTTCTATATAGAAGCAGGAGAGTGAATAGATTTGTATTAAACTTGTTGGGTCTTAAACTTATGAAGGCTACATCGTAAAGGATATATTTTAATAGGTGTATGTGTGTTGTTACTGTAATTTAAATGGCTTAGTATCTGAATGAAAGCGACATTACAAAAGTCAAATTAAATCTTTATCGTAATTTATTACAAATTCTGGGAGAGTTAATGAAATTGATACGTTACAAGGATTGTCACTCAGCGTTTAGTATCCTAGATAGTTTGGCTGATACCACGGAGAGAGAGCTCACCCAGAAGCAGAAGAAGTGCATTGGCCAAGAAAATCGTGAACTGCGTAAAAGGAGTAGAAGCAATTATGCTTGGGTGCCGGAATGATGACGGGACCTCCGTTGGTTGCGGTTTTAACGGAATAGTGTTATGATCTCTTATTTATTCATTCCATCCACATTTTAAATAATCATATTGGCATGATCTTGGAGATAATACCTTCAATTACATCTAAATAATTTAAACGTGAAGCCGGCTTTCACATTTTATTTTACGCTATTCTATTAATAAAACCTTGACCTGTGGTGTAAACATTCGCCCTGCTATCTGGAAGCTCTTTAGGAACTGGCATTGATAGTGCCTCTAATAATGTGAAGATGGAGGCAACCATGAAAGGAATGTCTCTAGCGAGGTGGACCACTCTGCATGCAGATTACTCAATCATATACTAGTAAGCAGGAATGTTAACACGTCCTTTCCCTCATCCTCTGAAACAGGCAATCGACGGATTCCTATTAGATGGTGAGAAGGGAGCGGGGTCATGATCTATGCGGACGATGTACAATAGCTGTCACAAGGAAAAACTTAGACACGATTGAGGAGATAAGGTAGAATGTTTTTTGGGTGCAAAGGAGGTCGGTAGATAGCAATCCAAGCAAGAGCTGGCCCTGTTTACTAAGATAACAACTTCGGAATGTTGCTGTTCTCACCTTAAATGACATATTGTGCGAGATTTCTAGCTACTATTTCGGAGAGTAAGCTGAGTTGGAAGCCTTGGGAAAAGATGGAGTCTGAAACCAGAGTTGGTATACTTGCTCTATAATGCAGTAGTAAGACTCGTATATGCATAGAGTGAGTATATAATGGCCGGCCTTTACAAAAGTTACGCACATACCAGTTATGCGTGGCTTAGCGATTATGCTTAATTTTCTTTGGTTGGTATTTTCATTATGCAGATGGGGTCTAATAAGGCTACGCAATTGTCAGCGATAGATTAGTGGAAATGTCTCGACAAATGGATTCGGACAGTTTGCCTTTATAGAGAGTTCTGGAAGAGCGTAATTCTTCACTGATGGCTCCAACCTAGATTATAAGGGTATAGGAGTTGCAGTATTCTCCAATTTATGTTGACCGCTAGAATTGCGTTAAGTTGCCACTCATTTCTCAATGAAATGGGTGAGCATTTCAATTCCCTAATAATCTGGGTCTACGGGCACTCGGGCGTACATGGCTACTACAGGGCGGATAAACTCGCTAAGCAGGGTACGACTCTCAAATTGAGATCTGGATGCGCAAGGGTGAAGAAGCCTTGCAACACAATAAGGCAAGTTTGAACTTAGAACTCTCAAAAACGTTAACTTTCCTGCGATAAGATTTTAGAACAGTTGTATTGATTCCACGTTTTTCTTGAAAATTCGGAAAAGGCAGGGCCTCGCATCCAATGACTCCTGTATAAGCTGCAAAAACATGTAGGTGGGAGACACTATAGTTAATTTGCTTTGTTCCTGTTCGGCATTTACGTACAGAAGGCACAAATATTTGGACCATTCGTAATGGATAACCTGTAAGATTTCGAAAACTGTAAAGTGCAAGAAATTTCACACTACATACGTGGCTCGGAATAGCTTATTCAAAGGTAGAGAACTAGTAAGATTCTGTGATATCCCAACGGACAGTCACTGGTGCAAGTGTGTGTAAGCAGCCACCAACACCTAACCTAATCCACACAAGCAATAATATAAGTATTTCCATACTATTAAAGTTAGCCGATAGTTTCCAGCCTAAAGTAAAAAAATCGATAATGCAGATAGTGTCTTTGCTATATCAGCCGATATTTTTCAGGTTTGAACCAGGTTTCACTTGAATCTATTTCCAACTTTAAACGGTCAATATTTAGGAACTTTTAAATTTTGTGTGTGCGATATAATCAATCGACTTTTCCCGGACTCCCCACATGGAAGTTGACCTGAAATTGTTTCCAGGTGCGAGCATCATTAAGACCTTTGATTTAAATCTATTTCCAACCATGACACTTTAAACGGTCAATATTTAGACATTTTCAAATTTTGTGTGTGCGATATATTCAATGGAGTTTTCCCGGACTCCCCACATGGAAATTGACCTGAAATTGTTTGCAGGTGCGAGCATCATTAAGACCTTTGATTTAAATCTATTTCCAACCATGACACTTTAAACGGTCAATATTTAGAAATTTTCAAATTTTGTAGTCATATATTTATTTGCAATTTCCCAATAGTAAAATGAATTTTTCCGAGCAACTAAAAATGCTATTAAAAATATTATTTAGTATTTTTTTATCGGTTTTAGTTGCATTTTTTTTGTAGAAAACAAATATTTTTGGTATACGAAAATACTTTTGGCTGAAAAACAACAGCTGAGAAATGTCGGCTGGGAAATGGCGTCTGAGAAATATCGGCTGAAGCATATTAATATTTTACATAACATTTTATATTTTCGGCTGAGATAGCAAAGACACTATCTGCATTATCGATTTTTTTTTATTTCGGCTGCATACTATCGGCTAACTCTAACAGGGTACTACTTCCTAAACAATTACGACCAAATTTGTTTTGGAGGACGGAACTATATTTCTTACATGTGAAATGTACCCGAAAGCTTACAAAGTTCATTTTAGAACTAATAAATTCGTTCGTTGAATTTTAAAATTATTTAAGCATAAGACATTTACTCATTTATTAAGTTTCTTACTTATGAAATAGCACGCGAGCGCCACAAGTGATTAGCGAGTCGTTGAAACTTGCCCTTCATGCAGCCAGTTTCATAAAATTTGTATACTTTAGGAATTCAAATAATTTTTCAAAACTTCCTGCTATTAATGAGCTCTTGCTCAAATTGAAATGAATCAGTTGGAGGTGGATTGATCAAGTATGAATTGTAAATATAATTCGTTATTACTGAACAGAAAGGTGTTCATCATAACACTGCAACCATCCGTTATAATCAACTTGCTTTTTAAATCTACATTCAAGGTTGTACGTACGAGCGGACCGGACAGTTTTATATGCTCGCTGATGTCAGCAAGTAGACATGAGGTCCTAAAGTTTCGTGCTACGATTGCTGTGCTAACCCTTTCCAATAAATATTTTATTCATTCACAAACTGTGCACATTACATATCGTACACGTGAAACAACAATTCAAACCAGACCACCCGCTACACAAAATGACAGGCTCAAACGACAGAACGTTTCATAACAATCAACTTGCAAAGCAATCACAAAACGCCAAACTGTATATGTTGATCTTATCTTTATAGTTTAGATTAGATAATAATTATCGTCGTCATATAAAAACATTTCCTATATGTTGTCGATCAATGCAAAGCTTTCACAAAGCTGTATATCACATCACAATCGAACTGTTTGTTGATATCGCTAAGAAAAAAAACGTCGAAACTTAATCAATTCCGATTATCTTAAAACACAGAACGATAGATTTGTTGTATTCGTACTTTTGAATTAGTTTTTGCTGTAAATTTTTTTTTAATTTTATTTCATTGAACTAATATGGATGTTATCCATATATGGCAAGGCTATTTGCAAGGCCTTGAAGATATTTTTAAACATAACAGTCTCACTCATGTATGAGAAACATAAGATTGCGAGTTGTGTTGATATATTGTCGTTTGGATTGGAAATTGACTTTTTGTTTTCATTCCAGTTGATTTATCGTAAACTGCTTGTGTGACTCACATTTTATTCAATTTGATTAATTAATTTCCTTATATAACGATTTTCAACTGAGATAAATATATGTCAACGGTAAGAAAGTCACAATAGTGAACGGAGAAGATAATTCATGATATATCTGAATATACAGGGACGCAACATTTTCTCAGGTGAGATCGCCAGGAAAAACACGCGTTTTTCAGGACCTCAAAATAGGGAACATTTCATTTTGGCGAGGGAAATACGATGACCTCGTATGTGCAGATCCTTCTATATGTCGACTAGGTGGTTATGCTATCGAAAATGTCTCAACAAGTCTAGATAATTTTACGAATCTGTTGTTATCAGTTTTGACCAGATCGGCTTCGATTTGTGATTTTTTTTTTTTTTTTTTTTTTAATCCATGCAATCTTTTCTGGGGCCGAAGCACTCCTGCTCTTTCACGGTTGATTTTCCCGTCTTACTTTACGCATCCCTGCCAAATCGAAGACGTACGGCTGTAGGACCGATTTAAGTTACCATCTGCGCATTGCATAGCTCCATGCCAGCCTATAGTACTGGACATGGAAGATAGGTCGGCCCATGAGTTTTGCACGCCGATAGGGGGTCGTAGTTGTGTTCCTTTTAATCACAGATTACAATCTGTTGATGAAAATTTCCTTTTGCATCCTGCCCCTATCGGGATTCGAACCCGGTACCTCCCGATCCAAACGCCAAAGCTTTAACCACTGTGCCATTTGGTCGGTATTGTGATTTATTTGCAAACTGTACACATCTCTTTCTTTTATATAAACTGAGCACCATGCTTTTTACAACCCTTGATTTTTAATATTTTAATATTGGCGTAGATTCGATATTCAGCTGCCATCCTCGTTGTTATATATAGTAAAACTGGATTTTCCTTAATTACCATTGATCCTAAATAAATATTAAAAAGTCTTTAACATTCTCATATATTTGGCTTTAACTCCGTTCATCTAAAGGCCAATTCGTTCAGCTGATAAACCTAATGGAATTATTAGTATCTCTGAATGTCACTATTTCAGGCAAAATAATGAAGTTGCTGTTGGGCTTTAACAATCCTAAATCATTCAAAAGCAAGGGCGATTTTTCTATGTTTACCCTCTGTCTGTTAAATGGACCATGTCTTGTCATATACCATAGTCGGAATCTTGAAATGATTGGCGATCCAACTTGAGTACTCCGAGATTTTTAGTTTGTCTCGGCAATGCTTTGTTCGAAATCAGTGAAGGTGTTATCTGGGTGCTCCCTTGCGCAGAGATCAGCTTCCTAAAATACCAGGCAAGAAATAATTCATAATGAAATTAAAAGAACCATAAGACGCAGACTGAAAAATAAAATTATATTAAAGCCTTACAAATACACACAAACTGTATAATTCTAACCCCGCTATAAAAGCCAGTTTTTCTATAACGAACAAAAGTACTGCAAGCCTTATAAGCCAAACTGAACTATCAAAAGTACCAACGAAAGGTGTTAAATGATATACAGGTTGTCTACCGGAAAGATTTGTTGATGAGATTAAAATCACCACACAAATTAACTTCTGTAATCTCGCACAACAACTCAACATTTGTTGATGCCGAAACCCGGGAAAATCTACTGTAATTCAGCTAAGTAGAATTTGTTTATTTTACCTAATTAACACGAGCGAATTAAGTTCGTCTTCACGAGGTTCGTCTTGCGAGATAAAATCGCAGTATTTATTGTTAACGGTATTTATAAATTAACATAAGTGAGTGAATATTATTGTCGGTCACTACCGTCACAATAGTGAATTGAATTAACCGGTTACAAATAATGGCTGATCGATTGGAACGTTTGCGGGGTCGAGTGCATTCCCAAATGATTAATATTTTACGATTTGCGGAAAAGATAACGGAGAATACAACTCTCGAGGCTATTAAAACGTTGTTAGAAAATTTAGAAGTAAGGTATGTCATGTATTATAAAGCACGAGAGCTGCTAGGACAAGCCTGTCCTGTAGTCGTCATGAACCAAGTGGCAATGAAGCGAAACACAATATAAATACCACACTAGAACAATTTTTTGGCCAACAAAAAACATTTTACGAAGGCATTAATACATCACAACACGTGCGGTTACCGAAAATTAATATCGAGGCCTTCTCCGGGGATTATAAATATTGGGCATCTTTTCATGGCCTCTTTAAATCTACAGTGTTTGATAATAACAGTATTAGTGGGGTACATAAATTACAAATGCTAAAGGGTGAAGCGTCGGCTTTAATCCGGCATATTACCATCAAGGAAAGTAATTACGCGGAAGCTTGGGAGAAATTATGTAATCGATACAACAAAATAACTCGTATATTGACATCATATGATTTATGTTTCCAACATACAAGGTTATCCAGAGATACCTTGGCTCATCGAGCTCGTGGTAATTTCAATTTGAGTCGTGCTTTTAAATCAGGAATGAAGCCAAATGTATGCCTACCATTGGCTGATTCATTCCACCTTCTTTGCAAGTTAATCGCCATCTCTTCTATTTCAGTTTTGTTGCTATATTGATTATGTCTACTATCTGTAGCCTGTACATGGACATCTATTCCATTTTAGGTACATTTTCTTAGATAGCACAAGTGCGCTCGTGTCTAGAGACAATGTTCGGTAGGCCTTTGTTACTCCTAGCAATATATGCATCTGATTACTTTTCAATGATCTGACGTGGTGACAATTTAACCTGTCATACCAACCAGCCGCAGCATACGTGAATAGCGTCTCCGCCACACGTTTCTAAATTACTACAGGTGTTTTGTGATTCAGTCCCCATCGCTCTCTTGACACTCTCGCCTAGAGTTGAATAGCTTCTTAGCGTTTTTACAGACGTTCATCTAGGTCAACTCCTAGATATCTCACAAACTTCACCATTTTAATGTTTTGACCGTTTAAAGATATTGTTGGGGGTCGACAAGAGTCAAACTTGCCGTTTAGCTGCAGCATCAATGTTTTCTCTGCAGATAGTGACATTTTATTTTTCACACCATTGATACATTTTGTTAATTGCGATTTGACCCTGACGCTGAAGTTCGAGTTTCAAGTTGCCATGCACCAGAATGACTTTGTCATCCGCGAATACAATTTGGTCCAAGTCATCAATCATGCTTGTGTTAAACATGATATTCCAGACTAGAGGACCTAGGATAGAGCCCTGACGACATCCTTTTGTAATTTGTTTAGATACAGAACCATACATATCTTTGTTTACTGCGGATCGGTTACTTGCCACGTAAGGTTATCAAATGCTCCGCTGATATCCAAGAATATACCTATAACATCTTTCAAACTTTGGGTTTTGGCAGTGTTGATTAGACGGACTATCGCATCTTCAGTAGACATGCTACGTCGGAAACTGCATTGTTTGTCCGGGAACAGTCCGCTCTCTTTAATTCGCGGTGTAATGCGAATAGCTAGTAACCTTTCTAAAAGTTTCTCCATAACCGATAGCAACATTATGGGTCTATAAGATTTCGAAAAAGTGGACCTCTATCGCCAAATTTCCAAACTTTAGGGAAGTAACCAAATTTTAAGCAGCTGTTTAATAATTCTACTATGCTAGGCCCAATGATGGGCCATGCCTGCTGCAATATTTCAGCGTTAAAGTTGTCAAGTCTTGGTGACTTGTTACGCTTAAAGCAAGTAAGAGAACTAGTAACCTCTTCCCACGTAAATGGGGGTCTTCAGCATCTGTGGATATCCAACTGCTGTTGGTCACGATCTCGCGCATTTCTGCTTGAGGCTCAGCTTCATCTGGCACAAATGAGTTGAGTAACTCCAAGCGTGTGTCATGCCACGTATCAGTGCCAAAGATTTGTATACAAGGCCCCGGGGGTCTCTATTACCACGTTCCGTGACGTACCGTTGGAAACTACTTTGCTTTGCTTTAAATACTTCATGGAAGTATTTATTTCTTGCCCCTCGGAAGAGAGTCAATTTCAACTCTTTTGCTCTTTCGTCCATTTCCGCCTGGTATGCTCTTCTAAGCTTATACATAGAACAGCTAAGTTCCCTTAGATTAGAGTTTCACCAACTATTTCGTTTCTTAGCTAATCTCTTCCTAGGAATTGATTTGTTGCAAACACTGGTTAACTGTGTTGAGATCAGCTCCACACGAGCATCAATTTCATCTATCGAATTTACTTCTGGAAGTGCTTCTGCACTGTCCCAAGAGCCAAGTGTCTAGCAAATAGACCCCAGTCAGCTATCTTAATGGCAAATCTCGGCGTTTTGCTACTTGCAAGCGGACTATTCTCCACTTTTCTTCCATTTTCATCGGTTAAACGGTCATGCCACATTTTACTTCTAGCATTGAAGTCTCCGGTGATCATTACCTTTTTGTGTTGCCCCGATAAAGAGCCTAGGATCGTTTCGATTTTGCGCAGATGGTACTCGATCGGTTCACTGTTTTGAAAATAGGTAGAATGAACCAACTTCCGATGATATTTCAACACATGTATAGTGGCTATCACAGAACTGACTTAGCTTCACCATGTTCATGCTAATACTATGAATACTAATTTTGGGATTCTCAGAGCATCCAGTTGCTACTCTGGCAATAGCAGGCATATCGCTGATTTGACCATTGACTGGGTGTGGCGCTTGCATACATAATATGTCTACGTCCTGGGTGAAGATGCGTTCCCATATCTCTGATCCAACTATATTAGCGCCCTGCATGTTGAGGTGGGCGATACGTAGGTTGCTGTTACAATATTTGGTATTATGATTAATCATCTTACTTGTGTTTAATCTCAGGCGTTGCACAGCACTTTTTTATGCGTTACATGAAACGCGTCTTACTTGGTGGTCATGTGATTTTTGCATTTCTTTGCAGCTTTCGCAACTGGCAGGTTTGTCTTTATTTGGACATCCCTTATATCCACGATCGTGTTGTGCACAGTAAGAGCAGGTCTCTGTGCGTGCCCTTCAGTTCTTTGCAATATGACCATATCACTGGTACCTAAAGCACCCGGTCTGAGTCACAAACTCTCTCACATGACATCGTGCCCAGTCCACGTGCAGTCTTCCATCCTTTAGCAACATGTTTTTGATTGCTGGTTCTACTACCACCCAGTGAGCGGTCTCTTTATTTCTCGCACCAGTTCTATATAGAGCCTTAAAATCTTTTCGATCCAGGCAGTTTTAAGCATTAAGCAGTTGTGACCATGTCGCCATCAAGCTCGGAGCTGACATCAAAGATAATTACCTTCGGTAATAAGTTGATAGGTACTGGTTCGGTGGCTACAAGACCCACGCCTTCCAACTCTACGTTTTTCGTGAACGCCTTCAAATCTGAGGAAGAGTCAACTGTAACCGCTACACCATTTGGGCCAGCGTTTGTTACATAGTGAATCTTAATGTTTGATCCACTAGGACGTATGATTTTCTTGATGTTCTCGTTAGTCGTTTGGCTGGAATCATTATCTCTAGCTGAGATAATTATCCGTTTTGTTTTTGTCTTATTTTGCCAACGCCTACTGTTTCTACGTTTCTTGCGTTTTTTACCGACCATTTGCCGTGTCCCTTCATTTTCATTTGGATTAGTTGCAACTTTTCCTGTTTTGACTGAATTGGCACTAGGAACTGAATCCTGTGCTATCGTATGCCGTAGAATCACGGCCCACGTATTTGTATGTCGGTAAATAACCATACACCGATAACTCCCTTAATTTTAATCTCAGCTATTAAAGACTGTAACATTTCTGGACACGTTATTTGTAGAATCGATTCTACACCGTCATAAATGTAATCCGCTTCGAGTCAAGGAATCTGAAAAATATCAGCATTATCAAAAAAACTCTGCATCGAGCACGGCCTAGTCGTAATTGAGTACATCAAGATGTTGTTTTAACGGGACTTTAATACTACTTCAATACCCAAGTTTATAACATTCCTTCCTTAAGCATAAGGGCAGCATAGATATAACGCACACATACTACTGTGGGCAAAAAGTAGTGACTTTTTAATTTAAATTTCGCGCGGAAAACCATTCGTCCAAATATTTTTTTTCTATGTTGGTATGACTGTCAGTGACATCTGTGCCAAATGTCACATCAAAATAATCATTAGTGTTTAGTATACGTCTGAAGTACAAAAAGTGCATTCGGCGATTTTTACAATGAGTAAAATTATTCAAGAAGTTCCATTAAATTTTGTGTGCGGAATCAATTTTGTGGTGCCGAAACGTTCAGAATGTTGCAAAAGGCCTTCGGTGATAATTGTATGTCGCGAGCAAGTGTTTTTCATTGGTATACAAACTGTTGAATCGACGATTAACAGTCAGAGACCTCACTGGCATCGTTGAAATATCAGAAGGATCAGTGAAAATCATTTTGAAAGATCATTTGGGCCTAAGAAAAGTGAAAGCACGATTGGTTCCAAAATCACTCAATTTTTTGGAAAAACAGCGTCGCGTTGATGTCTGTGAAACAATGCTTTCCGACTACCAGGATGTCATGAAACGTATTATAACTGGCGATGAGTCTTAGATCTATGCTTACGACCCGGAAACAGATGATTAATCGGCGGAATATCGTGCCAAAGGTGAGCCGAAGCCGAAAAAACCGCGTCACAGCAAGTCAAAAATCAAGGTAATGTTGACAGTTTTCTTCGATTATCGAGGTGTGGTGCACTCCGAATTCCTTCCGACCGGCCAAACTGTCAACAAGGAATACTATTTGAGTGTTATGTGTCGTTTGCGCGAAGCTATTCGTAAAAAGAGGCCGGAGTTATGGGTCGACAACTCTTGGTTTTTGCACAACGATAATGCACCTTCTCATACTGCATTGGTTTTACATGATTTTTTCGCCAAAAAGTCCACCCATATCGTTCCGCAACCACCGTTTTCGCCTGATTTGGCTCCGTGTGACTTCCGGCTGTTCAGCAAACTCAAACGACCGCTCCGGGGAAACCGTTTCGAGAGACCGAGTTAATTGAAGACATTAAACGTGAATCGCTACGCGCATTGGAGGCTAACGGAAATTGACTTTAACAACTGTTTCGAGGATTGGAAAAAACGTTGGCACAAGTGTATTGAGGCCGGGGGGATTACTTTGGGGGGGGGGGTGACGAAATAGATTTGGATAAATAAATAAAGAATTTTAAAATTATGAACAAAGTCTTACTATTTTTTGCGCCCACAGTATTTAACGAGACCCAATAAAATACGGTACGCGCCAAATTCGCTACTATGAATGCAATTCTCTGAGCAATGCCGTCTGTTATAATGCCGTCCGTAGCAATGCCGTCTTCGAAACGAATAGCTTATCCACTTTCATTATCCAAGTTCAGCATCCATTTCTTAAGCAAAAGAGTAGCATAAAAATACGGCGTCATACGAATAGGTTCTCAGTTCAATCGATTTTTTGGCTGTTGGATTTACAAGCTTCATATAAATATTGGGGGATTTCAGTGATTTTACCGGATTTTCCATAAAATGTCTATTGTTTGATAGCTGGTAAGTCTTTAAAGTTCTAATTTTCAACGCAGGTTTTTGACTTTTATTGAATATTTTAAAGTTTTAGGTTATTCTGGATGATAGCCAGATATTATTTTTACATCGCGGTGAGGTAACCAAGACGTAGGAACTTTGGTTACCTCACCTTGATGTAAATATAATATCTGACTATCAACCAGAATAACCCAAAATTTCATACATAAATCGCATGTATGCTTTAATTACAATAAAATTCGAGGTCACGAAGGGATTAACAATTGCGTAGCGAAATTCAAGTTCAAAGTATTTTCACTATCTTTGCAGTTGGGCCACTTCAGTCTAATGAGACGACCGAATATTTTAATTCAAAAAGTTCAATGTTTCATTAGTTCGAAACCAAAGTTCCAACGTCTTGGTAACCTCATCTCGATGTATTTTAGAATTGTACTAACGCAGCTAAAGTATATGCAAGAAATATTCATTTTTTCTTATCATTCCGTACGAGTAAGTCATTGCCATATGAAGACATGGGTTACAATTTTTCAAATGGTTTCCAACAGAAACAATAATTTTCGACATTGTCTGCATTCTCTATATTGTCGACGTCACTGTTTTAATTGTCTACATACATTCTCTACACATGTAGAATATTAATTATACACGCGGTGTAGACAATACGGCACAACGTTGGCCGTCAATAATCAATAAATATTGAAACCAATTATCGTAACAAGCCAAATTATTGATTTTTTTTGTTTTTGTTTTCCCTGATCTGTTCTGGGGCCGAAGCTCTCCCTACTCTGTCGCGGTTCGCTTATTTACATCCTTACCTTTACGCCTGTATTGGCCAATTCGAGGACGTACGGATATAGGCTCGATTTTATTAGCATCTACACATTGCATAGCTCCTTGCCAGCCTATACTGGCATGGAAGATGGGTCGGCCCGTGAGCCCCGCACTCCGACAGCGGGTCATAGATGTGTTCCTTCTCATCCCAAATCGTAATTCGTTGATGAAAATTCCCTTTACATCCTGCTCCTATCGGGATTCGAACCCGGTACCTCCCGATCCAAACGCCAAAGCTTTAACCACTATGCCATTTGGTCGGTGAATTATTGATTTTCTGACCAATTATTCTGTACCGGGTGACTGACACGAAGTGTTACCAACTTCAGACTGTCATTACTGGCAAACCAGTGATGACAGAGCGCTCAAATGTACACTAATGACAGTTCATTTCATTGTTTACAAGCGTACAAAAGCATTTTAATGGAAAATATTCAGAAAAAAAGTTATCCGCAATGGAATTCAAGCGTAATAGTGTGATTGCTCTATATAGGGTTTTCCAATAAGAGTGATATGATTTCGTTTTAAAAAAAACACACTAATTGTTAAGGAAATTGAAATGTTTTTTATTTAATGTGAAGTACAATCGATACAATTAAGTTCTGAATAAAACGTTATTCAAATGGCCTCCACGACTTCTTCTGCAGGAACGAATTAGATGAACCCAATTTTCGAGCACTTTTTCCACTAAATCAAATCGTATATCATGAATAGCATGTTCAATATTGACTTGTAAAGCTTGAAGAGAGTTTGGTTTATTGCTAAAGACCAATGACTTCAAATAACCCCACAAGAAATAGTCTAATGGTGTTCAATCACAACTTCTTGGAGGCCATTCAATATCACAATTGTTGCACTTGCTGTGTGGCACGTAGCCCCGTCTTGTTGGAACCAAATGTTGTCAAGATCAATTTCTTCCAATTTCGGCCATAAAAAGTTGGTTATCATCGATCTATAACGATCTCCATTGACAGTAACGGTGTTACCAGCTTCATTTCGAAAAAAAACAGACCGATGATTCCACCAGACCAAAACCCACACCAAACTGTCAATTTAGGTGAATGTAATGGTTTTTCATGAATAATTTGTAGATTTTCTTCGCACCTGAATGGACAGTTTTGTTTATTTACCACACCACTCAGATGAAAGTGAGCCTCATCGGAGAAGATAATTTTCTTAAAAAAATTGTTATCGTTTTCAAGTTGTCCCAAGGCAAAATCAGCAAATTCGCGACGTTTACGGTGGTCCAATGGCTTCAGTTCTTCAGTGAGAACAATTTTATATGGATGCAAACCCAAATCCTTTCTCAAAATCCGCCAGGTTGTGGTTTGAGACAGTCCCAATTCTTGAGAACGTTTTGGAATCGACAAATTGCGGTCTTCAGCAATACTTGCCTTGAGGCGAACATTTCACTCGAACGGATTCAGCCCATATTGAAAGATCATCTTGGACTAAAGGCCTTAAAATTCCATAAATCGCATGGTATCACCGATGCTCAAAAAAAAGTTAGAGTGGAAAGAGCAAAGGAGTTGCTACGCTTGCACGAAAGTGGCGTTTTGCCGAATTTGGTTTTCTCCGAAGAGTCACCGTTCGTTATTGAGCAATATGTAAACAAACAAAACGACCGGATTTACTTGCCCGACCGTTCTACTGAAAAATTGGACCAACGGATTGCCACTCGAAACCAAGCGCCGCCGATAGTAATGGTTTGGGCCGCCTTAACTGCCGAAAGCCATTCACCGCTCGTTTTCTTGGACTGTGGCATCAAGATAAATGCTCAAATTTATCGGGATCATATGTTGGAGGGAGCGTTGATGCCTTGGGCACAAAAACATTTCAGCCGCAGAGCCTGGACATTTCAATAAGGCTCGGCGCCGAGTCATAAAGCGCACGTCAATCAAGATTGGCTGAGAAACCACTTTCCGCGGTTCATTTCCACTGCCAAATGGCCACCAAATTCACTGGATGCAAATCCGCTAGATTTCTCAGTTTGGGGTATTTTGAAGAGCAAGTTTGGGACAAAAAAATGCCAAAGTGTCGATCATCTCAAGCAAGCACTTCGCCGGAATTGGGCCAAAATACCGCAGAGCCTCTTTCATGCTGCATGCAATAGCTTTGTCGGCCGTTTGAAGGTCATATGAGATGGCCAAATCGAAAACTTGCTATTCAAAAATTTAAATATTTGTGAACATTTTTTACTTTGATTCAATAAAATTCATCAAAAAATAAAAATTCTGTTGCATTTTGTTTTTTTAACACTTCGTGTCAGCCACCCTGTAGTTCTATTCTAGGTCTAAGTCGTAAATCGTGCCTTCTACGCTGGTTCGGAATAACAGCAATAATTGGATCCCAAGACGACACAAATATTTATCTAATAATATTTGAACAAACAACAACAATTGGGTGCCAAATCCTTGAGTGAGGGGCTGATCGGTTTGTAATTGTTTGTTTGTGCTACGTAAGTGTAACTAAACCGCAGCTCAATGACCTCTACAATTCCTAATATGTATGTATAAATTTAATAGGTTATTCTGGTATTGCTAACCCTCTACTTTACTATTCAAGTCCATCAGATCAGGGCTAATGATGCAAGGTTACCTATATATACGCAAATAAACTCAAAAATGGCATACATTTAGTATTTAAAAATAAACATAACCTTCCGCAAACGAAACCAATATCGTTGAACCCATTAAATTCAGAGGAACATACATAACAACATTAAATAAACTAAAAAAAAATTAACTTCCTCGAGGATTGCATTAAGTAAACATAATCGGTGTAATTAAATCGCACGACTGGTTCAATGTCGCATGCCCAAAAATGAAATCAAAAAACTTCATGAACTCGCGAGCACAACTTTCATTTTAATGATATTTGCGCGCGCATTAATTACTATGATACGAGTATACCCTCCTTACAATAATAACAAATTACTTGTTTATGCCAATTTTTATAAAATTAAAATTGCGATCCATATTTAGAACCACAAGGATAACCTTTTTTTTTTAATTTACAAGTGAAATTATTTCCTTAAAATCGGTTAAGAAAGTAGAAATACGCGCGCGTAAGAAGCATTGTACAACTGCAGAAAATGCAAACACTCCTCGAAGAACGCGAGTAACAGCGAGATACGAGATAAGAAAAATGTTGTCGTATACGCTGAATGATAACCATTTAAAACGTGGGATGCCTACTTCACGACAATAATAAATTAGTTGTGCACGGTTATTGGCATTAAAAATAGACAAACAATTTAATTAGTGATCTTGAATTCCATGAATCATACTTGTTTATGCTCGTACAATAAAAAAGTATTACAGCATATCTAGACATAATACGCTTTATGCTATATACACATAGTACAAGAGCTAATACTTAATTGGTTTCATTATGAAGGGAACCTG
Organism: Nephrotoma guestfalica; assembly: GCA_963691935.1. Lineage (NCBI taxonomy): Eukaryota > Metazoa > Arthropoda > Insecta > Diptera > Tipulidae > Nephrotoma > Nephrotoma guestfalica. The sequence continues at coordinate 83,999,661 of OY829914.1, read as the reverse complement.
CCATACAACAACAGACGCCTCCTTCAATTAAATTAATTACATTTGTGAAGTAATTAAGATAAATTCCTTTTTTATTCTGTCTTCTTATATCTTTATATTATGTGATTGGTAATCCTTAAATGGTGCTGTACAACAATAATGATCGGGTGTTTTCACAATAATTGCGTACTCATAAAATGTATATTTTGATGTCAAGGTTCGTATTATGAAGACACATAAAACTAACTCAAGGAAGTTTATTTTTGTGTCTCATTTACTTCCGATGCAATGCGAATAGTCCGCTTAAAACGATATTTGCGATGACATCTCGAAGTAATATACTTCCAATCATTTTAAAACTACAACTTCCACTACGGGTGTCCTATTTTTACGAGTAGTACTCGATTGTGCAATTTTGTGCGTGTACCGGTTAAATTTGTGCACAGACGAACGAATAAAATGGCTAACAGTTTAAGAGCGTTATATAAGACTTTGTTGGTTTTTTTAAGCTTAAAAAAATATTTATTATGCGGTGGAAACCCGAAACCTTTTTAACAAATCAAAAGTCAAAACTATGCCATTTTAGCCATGTGTTCTCTAACGATTATACAAATTTATTAGGAAAATTGTCGTTCTGTAAGAAAAACATTTCGTAAATTACGTGATGGTTTTGGTCAACCTGAATGTCCTACAGAGCCTAGTATTCGCAAAATGGTTGAACGTTTTGAAGAAACTGGATCAATTGCAGGTCGTACAGCATATGAACACCATCAGCAGTAAGATATTTTAGAAATCTTGATTTATGTATAAATTTAGGAGCGGTTATATGGATTACAACGTGTGTATTCTATCTCACAACTTGCTACATCACTATCACGCCCATTGTGATACCACAGGATCCTATCTCCTCTTTACTCTCGTTCAAACCATCCAGAGCTACTTACTCGTATATGTAGCGTAAAATATCTTGAACTCCACAATCCGCGAGTTTCAAAAGGCTGTCCATACCGTACACACCTAAGTACTTATGCCTTCAGTCTGATAGTGCCGGACACGAGCATATGAAGTGATCTAAAGCCTCTTCATCCTCTTCGTCCATACAACTTCTACAAAAGTCATTCGTCTGTAGACCCAGCCTTCTCGCATGTTCCCCAAAAAAGCAGTGTTCTGTTAGTGTCCCTATGACTGACCCTACCTCTCGTTTTCTCAGGGATACTAGTGCCTTGGAGCACCACAAGTTCAGTTTTGGCCAAATCTGTTGCGCTACCCTGCACGTGAGAGTGTTGTCCACCTCTCATTTGTCGAGGCGATTACCTTCCTCTGGAGAGTCATACCGTACCTTACTAGTTGGTCTAGCCTGCAGTTTCCCGTGACGTCCGAGTGACCAGGGACCCAGCATATCTGAATTCTGAAATACTCACTCATCTCATTAAGAGATGATCGGCAATCTAGCGCCACCCGTGACTTCAGACAAACCTAGTAACCTGACCACCCCCTGACTGTCCACATAAATTGCGATATCCCTCACGGATACCACGTTATGCTTCAACCATGTCACGATTTCCCCGATCGTCACCACTTCAGCCTGGTACACGCTGCAGTAGTCAGGGAGACGAACAGATATATTAACATTAAGCTTCTCACTATTAGCTTAGAGCCGTCCGTGAAAAACTGCACTTCCTTGTTTTACAATATTGATCCGTTCCTCCAGGATTCCCTCGAAGGACACATGGTCCGAAAACCTTTATCGATGCACAACGTTGGTTTAATATAATCTAAATTCGCCAGTTCTTTCCTTAGCGATCTAACTATCATCGAGTGGCCTGCCTGAAGACATTTCCATTGAGAGACAGCCGAGAGTGTCGTAGCCACATTGGCTATCATCTGCTTACCAAAACATTCGATTGGAATAAGGTGGAACATAACCTCTAAAGCGTGTGTAGGTTTTATCCTAAGCGCCCCGCTTATAAGCATGCAGGCCGTTCTGCGGTATAAAGCCAGTGTACCAGCTCTGGTTTCAAACTCCATCTCTTACCTATGGCGTTCCTACACGAGTAAATGGCTACATTAGCCTTATTCATCCTTTCCATAATGTTAGGCTTCCAGCTGAGCTTACTGTCCAAGATAAAGGCCAAAAATCTCGCTCGGTCAGCAAAAGCTAGTCTAATGCCGTTCATGGTAAGAGAGCTAACTACCGAAATTTTATATTTCTTAGTAAATAGTACCAGCTCCGTCTTGGAAGAGTTGATCCTTAATCTACATTTGCTGGCCCATTTCATAACGATCAGGAGTGCATTCTGTATACCCCTAATCGTATCCAGATATTTGCCTGAGACAGCTATCGCTACATTATCTACATACGCTACCATCCCTTTCCCCACTCTCTAGTTTCAACAGCAATCCATTCATCACTACACTCCAAAGAAACTGGGACATTACACCTCCCTGCAGGGTTCCTCTAACCACTCGTCGTCTTCTAATGGTGGACTCCCCCAGTTCCGAGGTAATAATCCTACTTACCAGCATCTGGTTTATCAACCTACTGAAAGGGTAGTCCACCTTCAAAAATGACAATCCTTCCATGATCGCCTCCTTTTTTACATTATTAAAGGCACCCTCAATGTCCAGAAATGCTACCATACAAAACTCCTGCGAGTAAATTGACTTCTCAATCGTGCGTAGATCGTGCAAAGCTGTCTCCCGACTTTCCCTTACAGTACGCATGTTGCGACATTTCCCATTTTCTTGACTCAATTATTGTTCGAATAACTAAATCTTCCAGCCTTTCCAAGGTTTTCAACAGAAAGGATGATAGAGTTAAAGACCTCACGTCCTTTGGACAAGCTTGTGAGCTCTTTCCCGATTTCGGGATAAAGAGCACTCTGACATCCTTCCATTTCTTAGGAATATAAACCTGTTTCAGACATCTCCCGAAGATAACCTCAAGCCAGAGGAGGATGACTACCGAGTTCCTTTTGATCGCTGCTGGTATAATCCGATCCGGGCCCGCCGATTTATAAAGCTTACAACCGTTCAGTGCCCACAGGATTCGTTCCATGTCCACGATGCCCTCCATAATATATATTGAAGGTGTTCCTCGATGAGCTCCAGGCTCCATCGTGTCATCAAAGCTTCCCGAATAATAGGTCTCCATGAGAAGCTCCAATGATTCCGCCCTTGAAGCTGTCCATGACCCGTCCGGTCTAATTAAATAACTAGGACTAGCTGGGTTAGTAGATAATTTTCCTAAGGCGATATGCCTCAGAGACCTCCTTCACTCTACAACAGAAGGGTCTCTAAGACTCTACAACAGAAGAGTCTCTCTTTGTGCCTTCCTCAACTCTTTTTTGTACTTTTTTAGGTCCTCCTTAAAGGAGTCCCAATCCTGAACCTCCCTTGTGTTCTTGGCTTTATTAAAGGCTGTTCTACACGCGCTTCGATAGGTTCCCAGTTCCGTGGTTCACCATGTCGGTTTCTGCCTGCCCTAGGCTTTATCAGGAGGCACGTAGCAATAAATGAAAGATTGAATGCCTTTGTGACAATATCAATGATGCAATCTAATTCTTCTACTGTCAGCGGAAGTCTAGTGACCACCAGCGGCACTAATTCCTTCAACACCTCTCCGTATTTGTTCCAGTTTGGCCTTATAACAGGTTTAACGTTGAGCTTATATGTTACATATCGGTGATCAGAGAATGAGTGCTCCCTCGCCACTCTCCACCCCTTGATCATATGAAAAATTGTTTCTGACGCAAAGGTCACATCTAAAATTTCCTGTCGATTTTTAACAACAAATGTTGGTTCTCGCCCAATATTGCAAACTAAAATGTTGGTATTTAATAAGTAATCAAAAAATAACTCACCCCTCTCGTTAATGTCTGTGCTTCCCCAGATTGTGTGATACGCGTTTGCGTCACATCCAAGTATAACACCTACCCTTCTTTGACCTTTCCAGCACTTAAAAGTTGATTATATTCATTTCGGACTGAAAGCCGATACTGGTAGTATTGCATTTGAGTTACACGTGTTCTAAGATTTGTGGATTCATTGTGTACATTGAGAATAGATCTAGGTCTTTGTTGCAGTGGAATGTGAATTCTCCAACGTTGATCATCGTACGGAAACAAAATTGGATAAACTAAACGTTCCAAATGTGGATCAAATGAATGTTGATTCTTTCTGTTTGCCTGTTGTTATTTGATGCAGAAGGTCGACAATGTACCAATAAATCCCGGTGAAGAGGTGGTTCACCATCTGCATTTTAAAAAATGAATATCTCTTTTGGTCATTAATGCGGTCTTGAATTATCACCATTGATACATTAGAAGGTGCAGAATCATTGTTTTTGGCTTCTTCAATACTTGCTTGCTCAACCTCATATAACATTTTGCAAGCTGCTACAAACGGATTATTTTCAGTAATAAAATTGCTCAATGTTCTTAGCAAATTTGGGTTACAACTTCTATTTTCGAATAATTGCATCCTTTGTTCAGTTGCCTCATCAGGGTCAAGTTTGTACTATTGAGCATATTTTCTCTGATCATCAGTACTTGGATGTAAAGTTCCAGCTCGGTGATAAATTGAACCGTTTATTCGAAAACAGTAAGGACCATAGCCTGGAGTGGTGCTATTTGTGCTCCCATGGATGCATACATTTTTCAAGAAATGTTTAGAATATTCATGCTTATTCAAAATAAGGTTTAAAATGGATGGCATTACAAAACTAGCAAATCTTATTAAAAATGCCGACCGAATATTTATGAGTATCATTTTCATTAATAATTAGCTTTAATGTTAATGCTTTTTCTGATGCATGACAAGCTCCTTTTGTAGCTGATAAACGGTTAGATTGCAGCATTATCTCGCTGATCGTCTGTTTCATTATTCCTAGACCTAGCAGCTCTTGACCTCATGTCGTTTATTCGAATAGTTCGTTGTTTATTCGTCTTGGTGTTGTCTATTATTAATGTTTGGTTTCTCATCAGTGCCATTAGATGATTTTCGTTGTTATTTATTGGTTATATATTGGTCAGCTTTACGTTGAGTGAGAAGTCTAAACATGCCACCAAACATAAGACCTATACCGTATCTCCCAAGCCCCGTTTTACTCGCCGCCGTTCCTTGTTGATTGTCAGTAGAAGCTCGTTATCTGCGACCAAGTTTTTGAATTGCCACTGGAGTTGTTGTAGGATTATGTTGCATCTTAAGTTAGAGAGCTCCTTGCAAGCTGCTTCCAATTCGACTTGTGCTTTCTTAAAGGCTTCTATCACCTCCCAGTAGCTCGTCATGTTGTAATAAATTACTAATATCCATTTCGTAGCTACCACCTCGAGTTTACCTAGATCTTCGAAGTATATGCCTGTTGAATAGTTAAATGAAGTGACTTTAATCTGGGCTTGCGCGAACCCTAGTAGACAACCAGTTGAGTGCATTGCTAACACTAGATGATTTGCCTTTCCTCGTCTTTGGGGCTGCTTTCTCAATTTTTGAGAAATCATTTCTCAATTTTTTAGGCTGATTTTTGTGGTTGTATTTTGTGTAGTATCAACCAACTGATTGTCCTTTTTGTGTATTACCGACTGGGCAGGATTACTATTCTTGGAGTACATGTTCACGAGGTCTTCAGACTCGTTAGTTAATGGAAGACGGCATACTTTCGTGAGATTCCTCTTCAACATGTTGTTCTTATATTTGAGTGTAACTACCCTGACTAGTCCATCTTGTCCCGGATGGTGTGGCCAATGCGTAGGGGGTAGCTGTTCATCTTTTAGGATTACTAATTCTCCCACCTGGAGGTTAGGTTATTCTTGTAGCCATTTTGGCCTACGTTGTAATCGTGAGAGATAGTCCGTGCGTCATTTTTTCCAAAAGCTTTGACTGAGCTTGGTCAGAAAATTCCACCCGGTCTTGATGCCTTCAATCTCATATAATAGCTCTCCCTATTAAAAAATGCGCCGGACTTAAAACCGTCTTGATCTGAATCGTTTGAGAGAGGGGCTAATGGCCTGGAGTTCAAATATGCTTCTATTTGAGCTAAAAGTGTTGAAGCTCCTCGAAGGTTAATGTGTGAGTTCCTACTACTTTCCGGAGATGTTGTTTCATTGATTTGACTCGGGCCTCCCACAAACCTCCAAAATGAGGACCTTCCCGGGGGCAAGAAGAGCCACTCAGTTCCCATCTGTGCCACTTTGTTTTTAATTTCACCTTCCTGTTGTTTCAACGAAGTAGGTCCCGCAATCATTGAATATTTTCAAACAAATTCCTCTTCTTGAAACGAATCGCCGATATGCGGCTAAGAAAGCATCTGTTGACAAGTCGCTTACAAGTTCTAGATGGATTGTCTTTGTGGCTAGGCATATAAAAAAAGCAATGTACCCTTTTCTTGTTTTATTACAGCGGCCTTTCCACAATTTTATACTAATTGGACCGGCATAGTCTACTCCGCTGTTTGTGAACGGTGGGGCTGGTGTTACTCGCTCTTTTGGTAACATACCCATTAGTTGTGTTGTTGCAAATTTCTTTGCTCTGGTGCCAACTATACAATTATGTATAGTGTTACGAATTGTATCATTGGCATTTATTACCCAATACTGCGCTCTCAAATATGATAACGATGCTTGATTGCCTCCTTGTAGAGTTTTTAAATGAGCTCCTTTGATGAGCAACCTTGACAGCTTGTGGTCTTTGGGCATTATTATTGGATGTTTTTCGTCAAACGATATGTTTGAACTGGTTAGTGTTCCACCTACCCGTATAGTAGACCATTTCCGTCGATGAAGGGATTCCATGTTAGTATTATGCTGTCCTTTGGTAAATTTTGGTTTGATTTTAGTTTCGTAAGTTCTATTTCAAAGGTTTCTTTCTGTGTGACTTTGATTATTACTCTTAGTGCTTTCTTGGGTTCCTCTGGGTTGACCTGTGATGCATTTTTGGTTTTAGTCTTTGTATTTGATCAAAACGTAGACAGTATGCAATACTACGAATGAGTCGTTGTAGCGACGACAATCGATTGAATTCAACCACTGGTTTTTCCACTGTTGTTGCAAATGTGGTTATTGACTTGCGTTCCATGCTGCCTGTTTCTTTCAGTGCTTGAGCATAAACATTTATTGTTGGATAGGTTGAACCTTTCAGTCACTGCAGCCCTTCCCACCAAATCCTGTGGTTCAATAATTGCACAGGGTTGAATCCTCGTGATGAGCAGTCTGCTGGATGTGCTGGATTGTATCTCTGTTATTCTGTTGGCGACAAAAGTTTTATGATGTTGTGGCTTTCCTTTTATCCAACCTAGAACTGCTGTTGAATCACTCCAGAAAAATACTGATAAGTTGCTGTTGATGTCAAAAGCATGTACCACATTTTGTACTAGTTTTGAGAGAAGCTAGTCTAGTCTTGGCAGTGATATGGTTTGGTTTAGTGGTGCAACCTTTGTTTTGGCAGTAATTATTGATACTGCATTGTTTATCTTGAACTGTTGTAATTCTAGCTTGTAGTTTAGCCATCTATTTTCAAAATTCAAATGCAGTGTATCATCCCATCCTACCCTAGAAGCCCATAAATCTTGAAGTAGGATTTTTGCCTGAATCACTACTGGTGCTAGCCGTCCTAGCGGATCGAAAAGCTTGGACGCTTCTGATAGGATTGTTCTTTTAGATACAGTTGTATTTGTATCTGGCATGGATATTTTAAATTGGAACGTATCTGTTGTGGAGTTCCAGAGTTGCCCAAGTGTTTTTACTGTGTCATTAAATTCTATCTTGTGTAGTCCCGTTTCTTTTAGGTTTTTCGGAAGTTCTGCTAAAACTGCCTTTTCACTGCTTGTCCATTTTCTGAGGTTAAACCCTCCACTGGAAAGGAGGTTCAATAATTCCTTTTGCGCGATTATTGCTTCTGTTATTGTATTGGCTCCCGATAAGAGGTCATTTACAAAGAGATCTGTTTGCACAATCTTTGAACCAATTGGATATCTTGAAACTTCATCTATGGTTAATTGTTGTAATGTTTTCGTAGCCAAATAAGTTGCAGATGCCGTACCATATGTGACAGTTTTTAATCTATAACTATTCATTGGTTTATTTGGGTCTAATCGCCAAGGTATTCGTTGATAATCTTGATCTTCCCTGGTACATTGATTTTTCTGGACATTTTCTCAATGTCTGATGCGAATACATAACGATGCTTCTTCCATCTCATCAATATTGTGGTTAGGTTGTTTTGTAAAGTTGGACCGACGTACATCATTTCGTTTAAAGACGTGCCTGGTTGTTGTGCTGTCTTCTTTCATAACGGAATGATGCAGCATGTAGTAAACACAAGAACTATCAGCTATTAAATCATCTTTGATCAGTTCCATGTGGTTAAGCTGCAGATACTCGTTCATGAACTTATGATAATGACTCTTCAAGTCTTCATCGTTCTTGAATCGTTTTTCCATTTGAAGCAATCTAGCAGCTCCTTTGGCTTTAGAGTCTCCCATTGCCACTTCCCTCAGTTTGCCATTGTTGAATGGTATTCTAACGTCGTATCGTTCATTCTCTGACCTCTTGTGGGTCTGCTCATAGTGTTTTTCACATTCTTCCTCGTCAGCAGTTAGGTGTCTTTCCGGGTGTGGTTCTTCGGCTTCCCAAAAACGTTTTAATTGCTTATCTACGTCTGCTAGTGTGACATGGCCTTTTAATAGAGATATCGATACACTGCTGTTCTGGGTTAGGCGACCTGATATTATCCATCCTAATTCGGATTATTGGGCTATACACTTATGAAGCGGATCTTTCTTTATTCCTTCCAACAGTATTTCTCCGTAGATGTCAGCGTCTATTAAAAGATCAATAGGTCCGGGAGTATCGAAGGTAGGATCGGCTAGGATTACTTCCTTTTGTAGTTGGCTGTCTAGATCCAATATGTTTTTGTCCGGAAGTGGTTTGGTAATAGTTGTTAAGACTAGACCATTAGCTTGTATCTTAAAGATCGATAGAAATCTGGGACTGATGTTTATCATTATCTGTTGGTGCGATCATCCCTTTGTTGCTGAAATTCCGGAAGCTTCGGCTAGAACCCTTGTCCTTGGTAAGCCGAGTTGTTGTGCTGCTTCTTCCGTGACAAAGGTGGCCTGTAATCCTGGATGTATTAGTGCCCGCAACTTACTGAAACTTTTACTATAGCTGTTGCTATGAGCACTGGGTCACAATCCTTGTCGAACCGGTTACGGTTTTTTTATGTGTAGCAAAGTATGGTGGTTACCCTTGCAGGTAAAATAATTTGTTGTCGTATGGTTTTTGCTTAGACAATTTCTACACAAATTGTGCAACATAACCATTCGATTTCGTTCGGAAGTGCTCATATTTTTACAGCATTGGCATACGTCTGTTCGATGGTTTTGTTGACAGCATAAGCAAATAAAAGTTGATTGTGCTGCAGCTACGAAAGCATGTTTTAATTGTTGTACTTGATACATGGGTTGTTGTATTGGTATTGACTTATTGCTACCGATAGACTCCAAGGATTGAAAACGCCTTTCCAGAAATTTCAAAAACTGGCTTGTCTCTTGGAATTCTATTGGGCTCTCAAGAGAACTTTCATATATACGTGATTCGTTGTCCAATTTTTTTAACAAAGTAAAGATGATGAATGGACTCCATGTGTTAATTCTAAACCCTATATTCCTTATAGCGAATAGACATTCGTTTGTTGTGTCGTGTAAACTTTTGATCGCAGCGGCGGATTCAGTGTTGATAGTTGGTTGACTTAATAAGGTATTTAACAGATTCGATACAAGTAATCTTTTGTTGTTGAAGCGATTCTGCAGGATTTACCTCCAATGGGTTCCAAATGGCTTACTAATTTTCCAGATGATCCTTGAACGCGGCTTTCTTGTGAGCTGATTGGTATTATGAGCTAGCTGTTTGAAAGTGTCAGCGAAACCAACCCATTTCGTGTACTCACCATGAAAATATGAGAGTTCCACTGATGGTAGACGAATTTCGAAAAGTTTCACTTTGCATTGTTCTTCTCCTTCCAACAATGTCATTAGTGATAATACGATTCTGTCATATTCGTTGTTTACGTTTTCGTAGTGTTGTTTTACGAAATATTTTAAACTAGCTTCCTGTTTTGCGGACGCATACATGCAGATAATTTCATGTAGCTCCATGATCTGCATCATCTTTCTCTCCATATTCTTTAATTTAAGCCGTAACGCAGGTCTCGATCTGTTGTTGCTTGCCAGTATGTCTTCAGATGTGTGGATTTATCTATATAAGCCTCGCATTCGGACGTCTTGTTTTAATTGTTGCACAAATTTTTGAGCTTGCTAATGTTCAATGCTTCTTGATGATTCAGACGATTGATTAGATGAAGCTCCATTTTCTTGGCCGTTGTTATTTGACTCTTCAGGTTGGGCAAAGTTGTATTCGGAGGATTCATCTGGAGTTGGTGTTGACGGCAACGTTGACGCATATCGTCAATATATTTTGTAAATCTTTCTCGTACTATTTGCCTACCTTTATAGTATTGGTGTATTAATTCCAGTTCAGGTTGGAATTCTCTTATTTTGTTGTCTACATCGACGTACTCGTTGTACGTCTTTTTTAGAGAACTTATTGGCTGCTTATTGTTGTTGGGGTAGCTCGAGTATCCAATGAAAAATTCCTTTACAAAGTGAATTTTATTGTTGATTTTTCCAATGGATCGAGGAACCAATGTTTAGCAAGGTAATAATTTGCGGCTTGATCACTATTTCTAGCTAAATGATGAGGTGAAAACAAAAGTAACTTGTTGATTTACCGGGTGTTTCTTTTAAACTGAGACGATCAAATATCTCGAAAAATAGCCACTCTACGGAAAAAATGTCCATAATCAAAATTTATTCATACCGCGGGAGAAATACATTAGTGAAAAAAAAAATAGTCCCCCACCCCCCCCCCTCCTCGCTTTGTAGGTGGGGCGGGGATAACTTTTAAACTAAGATAGGAAGCCATATTTTTTATTGCAGATACGGATTCTACGACTAAAAGTACGTATGATTTGAATAAAATATTTTGTTCGGTTCATGATAGATGGCGTTGTAATCGACGAAATTCAATTTTTTCAATTTCTCCTTCTTAGAACACACGCATTCGATTCTGCAATACGTTTGAAATAAAAAACCACGTTTTCATTGGAAATACTCGAAATTCGTCATCAAAACCATTTATTAATGTAAATGGCAGGTGAATAAAATAACTTTAGCTTAAAACAAGTGTTCAAAATGATGGCCTGCGACTTCTATGCACTTATTAATACGCATTTCAAATGATTGTACACAACTGAGAAGTGTGTCTGGTTGAATTTCAGCACACGCATTTCTTATTCGCTCAATCATGTTCTCACGTGTTGTTGGTTCTTGTTTGTAAACTTTGTCTTTGAGATAGCCCCACAAAAAGAAATCTGGCGAAATAAGATCTGGTGATCTGGCAGGCCAATTTACTGGACCAGCTCTACCAATCCAGCGACCATTGAAATCACGATCAAGTATTTCACGTGCCACCACCGAATAGTGTGCAGGAAAACCATCATGTTGAAACCACATGTTCCGTCTCACTTCTAAGCTCAAATTTTCAAGTAATATTGGCAGTTCATTTTCCAAAATGTTTCGGTACATTTGACCATTCAAGTTGCCTTCAATAATGTGGGGGCCTATGAGTTTGTTGCCAATTATTCCACACCACACGTTGACAGTCCAAGGACGCTGATGTTCAACTTGACGAAGCCAGTGCGGATTTGTAACACTCCAATAATGCATGTTGTGTCGATTAACCGTTCCATGGTTTGTAAAAGACGATTCGTCAGAGAACATTACGCAGCGAAAAAAATTGGGGTTTTGTTGTATTTGTTCACGTGCCCATTGACAAAAAGTTACCCGATTTTGGAAATCAGCGCCATGAAGATCTTAGTGTAAAGACACATGATATGGATGATACTTGTGCCGTTTTAAAATTCTCCAAACACTGGTGAGGGACAATCCGGAATCGCGAACTATTTCTCGTGTACTAACATGAGGATTATGAGCCACTGCTGCCAATACAGCAATTTCATTATTTTCTCCAGTGACTGTTGCTATACGGGTCCTCTTTTTCGGCTGAACATTTCCATCAGTAATAAATTGTTTGATAGTACGGCCAAATGAAGCACGTGAACGAATCCTATCCGGAAAACGTTGAGCGTAAATAGCAACAGCATTTTCAAGATTTCTGCCAGCTTCTCCATAAACCAGAACCATTTCAATTTTCTCTGGCACAGTTAAACGCTCCATTCTAAAGTATTTTATCGTTTATTTTGCAATTACGAAAAACATGAAGATAAGAAACAACACAAACGTTAAATGTGATTTACAAAACTGAATAAATTGTTTTGATGACGAATTTCGAGTATTTCCAATGAAAACGTGATGTTTTTTTATTTCAAACGTATTGCAGAATCGAATGCGTGTGTTCTAAGAAGGAGAAATTGAAAAATTGAATTTCGTCGATTACAACGCCATCTATCATGAACCGAACAAAATATTTCATTCAAATCATACGTACTTTTAGTCGTAGAATCCGTATCTGCAATAAAAAATATGGCTTCCTATCTTAGTTTAAAAGTTACCCCCGCCCACCTACAAAGCGGGGGGGGGGGGGTGGTGGGGGACTATTTTTTTTTTCACTAATGTATTTCCCCCGCGGTATGAATAAATTTTGATTATGGACATTTTTTCCGTAGAGTGGCTATTTTTCGAGATATTTGATCGTCTCAGTTTAAAAGAAACACCCGGTATATCAACAAGTTACTTTTGTTTTCACCTCTTCATTTAGCTAGAAATAGTGATCAAGCCGCAAATTATTACCTTGCTAAAAGAAACACCCGGTATAATTTTATCCTACTTTATGATGAACCGATGATGAACCGATAGGATTCATCCCTTAAGATTAGACTATCAATTAAGCAATTAACCTTAGTGATTACCTAGTAAACAATTACTAGGTAATCACTAAGATTAGTTGTAACATTATACAGAAATAAAGATGTCTAAAAAATTACAAAAAGATATAAAATATAAAAATATGTCTTTCGCAAAATATTATTCACATGCATGTTGACAAATCTCCGGGCCAAACCGGTCTTGCAGTTTCGCATTAAGTGTTTATACTTATTGAACTAACTGGCTTTACCATTAAGTGCTTATACGATGATATAAATGTAAATCTACTGGAACAGCTAGTTAGAGAAACGTTAAAGTTTAGCTGCAAAGACAAAGAAAATGTTTATCTTGACGTATCAATCGCAAGGCACTAATCTAAATGTAGCTGCGTAACAATTAATAAAATATTTCAGCGACACTACATGTTTACTAAATTTTCGAGTCTGGTAATTTTGATGTCCGGTGTCATATAATCGGTTGTCGTAAATAAATCATTCGAATCGAAATTGCGATTTGATGAATTAGGCCTGTTTTAGTAGTATACCATAAACGTACTGGGCGGTTTTCAGACTAAAGATAATTTATCGTATTTATTTATTTAAAACAACTTGATATTTAGACAAATAATTCTTAACATTTTAACACCTACACTTGACTTTTAATTTCTTATAAATTTGTCGCTAATTTTTATTCTGCTTTATATGGTAATCTAATGTACCAAAGATTATTTCTATTATTATTAATTTTTCCTATTTATAGAATACATTCTAACAGCTGCACCACTATAGTGGCAGGTACGAGTATATCTGTTGGCTAATAAAAGTGCATGACTAATTAGGTTCTACTGTATTTTAATTATTATTTGCATCCTTTCAAACCGTATACAAAAAATATAATGTTCTCCATCGGAAATTTGCATATTATGCGGTATCGTTTAATTGATCGATTATCATAATTGAAAAATGAGAATGAAAATTTATGGTCTATTGTCACGAGTGCAGCACATTTTCCATTTGCATAGACTCTGCATATTACAGCAATTACGGAAATTGATTGAAATGAAAAATATGTTGTCGCGGCTATTGTGTGTCTTTCAAAATGGTTTGCATAATTGCTTTGCTATATAGAATTCCTTGAAAACTCATTTTATACGAGCATATGAGAGCATGATACTATCTTAGAATTATTGTTTGTAGAGATCATAACCATTTGTGGCTATATAAATTACTAAAAGAACAATTGTTGTCGCGGTGTTATATGAAAATATGGATATATTCGATTTAATTGGATATCTATGTCATTAGGTTATTAATGCTTTGTGTTATTTATGAATGACTAAACTAGATAACCTCCGCTACATTACGACATTCATACTTGCACATTATAATCTACATCATATTCTAGAATTAGCATGGCATTTATTCCTGAATATCAGTTTCTGATATTTGCTGCGATATGTGCGCCCTAGACTTTTGAGTGTCAAGTATACGTTCAATATTTCTCAAATTATTGATAAATGGATTAAACCTAACTCAACATTTTGTTATCAATAACATATGACTACATCATTTCAACGTCAAATTCTAGAAATTAGACTTTATCTACTGTTTTATAGTATAATTTTGTACCTTGCACACGATAAATCTATTAATAGACAAGAGTGGCTTACTAACTTTTGACAAATCTAATAAAGCCATAGTACATCCTATTAACGGGTGTTTTTTTAAGCCTGAGAGAACTTGAAATTGTAAAAATGAAACAAAAAATTAAATTTTTATGAAAAATTTACTCTGGCAAATCATCATGAATAGACTCACATGCACCCAACGTCGAAACAAGTGGCTGGGATGGGAAGTAAAATTACGTCCCTCAGTCACAAGGTGTATGTCTCAGTTGGATCTCGAATTTCAAACCATAATATAAATTTGAAATGTTACCAAAAATTACTGGTGATTTGCCTTTGCTACCCATAAAATTCGAAACTAAATCATTACCGTCGTATATAAAACTTGCAGATCCCCACTTCAATATTCCGGATCGCATCGACATTTTGATTGGAGCAGAAGTCTACCATGAACTGTTCTCAGGAAAACCAATCAAACTAACTGAGGATTTACCATTATTCTATGACACTGTATTCGGCTATGTCCGTACCGGAAAACCCAAAATAGCAAAATACTCGGATTCTTTAATTCAATATCAAAGGTCATTGTGCTCTTTTGAGCTACTCGACTCACGTATCCAAATGTTTTGGGAATTGGAAAATATTACTTCTAAAAATAACTATCCACTCGAAGAAAAATTGTGTGAAGAACATTTTCTAAAGAACTATAAAAGGTTAAGTTCTGGAAGATATTCAGTTGCCTTAAACGGTCAACAATAAAATATCAGAACTTGGTTCATCCAGTGAAAATACAGGTCGTCAATTTTTTAACGTTGAGAAACAGCTTAGCAAAAATCCCGCGATATACTAAGGACTTCATGAACGGAACATGGAAGTTATTAAAACTCCGAGCATCATCGATTGTCAGTTTAACAACTCCTATTATCTTCCTCATCACTTCGTTATAAAATGTTCAAGCACGACCACCAACGTGCAAATCATCGTCACAAATCTCATTAAACGATTGTATGATGGTCGGCCCAGTTGTACAAACAGATTTATTTTCGTTAGTTCTTCGCTTCAAAAAATACCAGTTTGCATTTTCCGCTGACATAGGTAAAATGTATCGTCAGATTTTCATTCATGAAAACCAGCGGGATTCGCATTTGGTGGCGCGATTCTCCGTCTGAACCATTGAAATGTTATAGACTTCGTATGGTAACTTATGGAACTGCTAGAACTCCATATTTTTGCAACCAGGACCGTGAATCAGTTGGCAATTAACGAAACCTCGTTCGCTGAAGCATCGAAGGTCTTGAAAGATGATTTTTACGTTGATGACATACTAACTGGCGCAAATAGTCTTCAAGAAGCATTAACATTAATGGAAGAATAAATAAAGTTCTCAGGAAATTTTGTTCAAACGTTCCAGAGCTAGCAGATGACAAATCAGCTAACCAGTTGTCTTTAATATTAGGACTCTTGTGGAATACTGCAACAGATAATCTAGAAATGTCGTTTGAAAAATTCGATTCTCATAAAGACACAAGAACACAAAAAAGAAAATCTTATAGGAAATATGTCAGTCAAAATTATTCATGCAGGAATTATGAACGTTACCAGAGCTGAAATGGGATGGCCAGCTTCCAGAATCGCTTGTCGACAGGTGGGATAATTTCAAAGAGCAATTAGTACAGCTGAATCGAATTTCTGTCCCTCGAGGCATCCTATACCACCCATATACCAGCATCGAGTTGCACGGGTTTGGTGATGCAAGTGAGGTTGGATTTGGGTGTGTATTCTACATCCGCACAACTGATCAATATGGAAAACATCGGGTTAATTCCTCAAAATCAATTTTGATTTAATTTATTTGTGGTCGGATTCTGAAATCACGCTTCTTCGAATAAAATCAGAACCTCATCGTTATGCCACATTTGTAGCAAACAGAATCACTCACATACAAGGATTATCTTCAACTAATAACTGGCATTATGTTCCTACATCTTTGAATCCTGCAGACTACGTTTCACGAGGATTATTCCCAAATGAAATAATAAATTCAACCATGTGGTGGAAGGAGCCTGAGTATTTACATAAAAATAAAAGTGATTGGCCTCAAAGTGAAAACAAAACATTAAATTCGGACCTTGATCCAAAGATTCGAAGACCCAATCACACGCATATTGCAACGTCACAAAGTAAGTTTAATTTAATTCAAAAATATTCGTCACTTCTAAAATTCTATTTCAATGTGACTGCTTATTTGCTTCGATTTTACAATAATAGTAAAACTAAGTTGGGTGAATTCCGAAAATTAGCGATACCGCATATAACCTGAAGAGCTAAGGTTATTCTTAAAAGGTTCAAATTGAAGAGTTTGCTGAGAACGTTAAGTCACTTCAAATTAACAATTGTGTCAACAATAAAAGCTCATTAAAATCAATTTCTCCATTTTTAGATCCTAATGGAATTATTCGTGTTGGAGGCCGAATCAAAAATGCATATGTGATGCAAGATCAAAAATATCCCATATTACTTCCACAAAACCATTATTTTACTGTGTAGATTGTTGCATATTGGACCTCAAGCACTGCTATACAACTTAAGACTAAACTACTGGATTATTTCTGGTAGAAATATATGTAGAAAAATATATCACAATTGTGTTCGATGCGTTCATGCGACTTGCCCAAAGATAGAGTGCAATCCACGAAACCATTTTCAATAGTTGGGATAGATTTTTGCGGTTCGTTTTGTGTAAAATATTCTGTCAGATCAAAACAGAAAATTAAAACATATATTTGTTTATTCGTTTGCTTCACCGTCAGGAGTTCATCTGGAAATTGTTCCAGATTTGACAACTCAAGCATTCTTAGCGTGTTTGCGACGCTTTGTATCACATCGAGGTATGTGCTCAAAAATATATTCCGACAATACCACCAATTTCGTCGGAGCGCACACAGAGTTAAACGAACTTCGAGAATTTTTCCTGTCCCAGTCTTGTCAAAGCGAAATCATGAAGTTCTGTTCTAACAGTAACATGGAGGGGGTTACTATCCCATCACGCTCACCTCATTTCGGAGGTTTATGGGAGGCCGCAATTAAAAGTACAAAATATCACTTGCGGCGTTCAAGGGAACCTATTGTCTTACGATGGATGAATTTCATACGTTAGTTGTTCAGATAGAGGCATGTCTAAGTTCGCGTCCTCTAACGCCAATGTCAAATAACCCACTAGATATGTCGGCACTTTCCCCTAGTCATTTTTAATTGACTCTAGAATGACTGCTATACCTGAGGCATCATCACAAGTAGATTAGCAC
Source organism: Nephrotoma guestfalica (assembly GCA_963691935.1). Classification (NCBI taxonomy): domain Eukaryota; kingdom Metazoa; phylum Arthropoda; class Insecta; order Diptera; family Tipulidae; genus Nephrotoma; species Nephrotoma guestfalica. The sequence goes on along the minus strand of OY829914.1, from coordinate 83,981,816 downwards.
GATACCAATTGCTGCAACAAGCCCTACAACACTTCTGGAAAAGGTGGCATATTGAATATTTGTCTGAACTACAAAATCATTATAACCGATAGAAAATTTAAAAATTGGTGCATTGGTCGTCTTGCATGATGACAATCTTCCTCCAATGTGCTGGCCTCTTGGAAGAAGAACTGAACTGTATTTTGGTATCGATGGTCGAGTTCGAGTTGTTACAATAAAAACGGCGCACAGATGTTTAAGCGTTTTGTATATTTTGTTGCCAAAAATTCAAAAAAAATGTCAAAACAAGAAATGTTCGATGATTCTTGAAATTTACTACAAAATATCAAACGCAGGTGTCGCGTCGATCACACTTTTCGATATTATTACAACACTGAACTGAAAAGAATCTACAGGAATTCATCCACCATGTTGACGTTTTGAATTGACGTTTTTATTCAGTTGAGTCGAGTTTTTAAGTTTGGCTTAAACACAACAGAAAATAAAATAAAAATTGTTTTTAAATAAAAAATAAACCTAATTATATTGTCGAATAAAGGCAAATTGTATTTATAAAGGGTGTATTTATAAATATTAATAAAATAAAAGTTGTGATATTTATTATTACAAGCACCATTTTGTGCATTTACGGCTGATAATTACGTGTCCAAAAACTTCAACCATTAAAGACGAACAATATTATCAGTTTTTGGCAACGAAATTATTAAAATTTACTTTGAAAATCAGTCGTCGATTCGCGCATTTATAAACGACTTCGAGATTTTTTATGGCGCACATAATCGTCCATCTGAGTAAGCCATTCGTCGAACTTTGGATAGATTTCGTACCTCATACTCTCTAGAGGATGCAATAACATTACATCCAGAAAAGTGCACTGTTTGGTGTGGTTTACACGCTGGTGGCATCATAAGACCTTATTTCTTCAAAAATGAGGCCTGGGATCGCGTTACGGTCAATGGAGATCGTCACCGCACCATGATCAATGTTTTTTTTTTTTGAAAATATGGATGACATTGATCCGGACGAGATGTGGTTGTTTGTGTAATTTTTTACAATTTCAAGTTCTATCAGGCTTTCAAAAAACACTCTTTATAAACAAATCTTGCATGCGTGATAATAATTCGAATATCTCCATATGGATGAGGAGAAATTATCCAAATGTAAATTAGTTTCATAGCGTCTTCGTCTGCAACCGCAATGATCGCGAAACATTTAAGAGGTTTTGTGATGAAATCAAGTTACCAAAATTAAGGAAATCTGAAACGATTGGCTGTTATTAAATACTTGGGTTTCTGGCCCATCAGGTTTCTATATAGTGTTACTTCAACTAACGCAGAGGATGAATCTAAATATTTCCACAGGAGGGTCAAAGGTCGTCCGATACAAAACGAGAATATAATAGACAGACTCCAGATCATTTTCTCTCTCATTTTTCTTTATGGTATCCTATAATGATTAACTTGCAAGCACGGTATAGTCAGCCTTACTTAACTGAGAAAGCTGTTTGCGAAAATGTTTACAGCTTTTTGCGTTACCGGCAAGATCGCAGAATCATCATGATTTATAAGAACTCTGAGGCTAAGGTCAGAGTGTGCATTTCTGTTTGTAACTGTATAATTCATCGATTCACTGTGCTAGTTGAAAAAAGTGACTAGCTGGGCACCCAGGGGATGAACTTAATTCGAGTATGCTGAATTCAATGATGCAAAAATTTGTCAAAATGGACACTCATTTTCACGTTGATAGCTCTTGAACCATTAAGATTTTCGTTATGCTTTCTTCAGCAACGTTGTTTCGCAAATCATGACAAACAACTTTGCCGAACATATCAAGATCGAAAAACCACATCCACCATATATGTGTGTTTTACTTAGGCCAAGGTTAGGTTAGGTTAGGTTGGAGTGGCTGCTTCTCACACTTAGACCCAGTAGTGGCCCGTTATGATACCACAGGATCCTATTTCTCCTTTATCCTTCTTCAAAACCATTCGGAGCTATGTATGTAGCGGAAAATATCTCGCACTCCACAGTCCGTGAGATCTGAAAGTCTGGCCATACTGTACACGCCCAAATACCTATGCCTTCTGCATGATAGTGCCGGACACGAGCATAGGAAGTTATCTAAAGTTTCTTCGTCCTCTACGTCCATGCAACTTCTACAAATTCATTCGTCTGTAGACCCAGCCTTCTCGCATGTTCCCCAAAAAAGCAGGGTCTTGTCAGTTTTGGAAAAGCTTCTCACATAAGATTACGGCTCCTACCTTGCCGTCTAGAGATACTCCATCTGTGCAGAGATCCGTATACACAGGTTAGGCTAAATACAACTGGAGGTCGGCATACTTAGGCCAAACAGGACGCTCATTTTATAACTTAAAAACAAAGGAGGTGCCAAACAGCAACGCTTAGCAACAGTAATAAACAGCTTCAAAATAAATTATGTAATAGTTGAAAAAATAAACCGAAGAAGAAATTATTCTCGAAATCGATATTTCTTAAAAAGTTAAAAAATTGGCACAATAAGTAAGAACTGAAAACTATAATATACAACTAGGAATAAAAAGTTTTTCATTTAAATATTTAAAGTGACAAAAGAACACAAAAATTAAAGTGAAAATCGGCTTGTGAAATCTGGTCAAATAAATAATATGGATCAGTGTTTTAAACTCAAGTGCTTTTGTTATGTGTGTGGAAAATTTACAATTATGGGCAATCGCCGCAAAATAAGTGATGAAACCGCTGATTTATATCGACTACACTTTTCACAAAATGTTATTAGTGGTGTAAATTGGACGCCGTTTTTTGTTTGTACGGCACGCATTTTCCATTTGCATTGATGACAAAACACTGGAGCCGCAATGGCATTTGGTGTCCCGATGAAGTTCCAGTTCCGGAAAGATCAAACTTAACTGAAGAATATTTACCACCAACTTTTGAATTTGATGAAGCTGGAGAAACATCAATATATCAACCATCAAATGTCCCTGTGCCATGCAATCACATTTAAATCTCGCAATATCGGTTGTATATTATGGTACGACGCCTGAAACTATCGCAGCGGCAAGCCATTATTTTGTCACAAGATTTAAAACAACTGAACATTTTAGCACCAAATGTTCGGATATATGGAGCAATAAACCGTCAACGAATTTTTTCATCTCACTTGAGAATAATTTCATTCCCTTTACAGGCTTTACGGCGTAGAATACTATCCCGATTTCGTTAACGCCCGCAACGAATGTAAGACCCTTAATTGGTTCCTTTTCAATAATTACGTAGTGCAAATCGAGCAAGTTTTGACATCCAATCCCAAAAAATTTTGGAACTTCATTAACAGCAAGAAAAAGATATCTGGTTTTCCGTCGAATATGTATGTCTTACCAGACCTCCACCGCCAGTCAGCCATCCGACATTTGCAATTTGTTTGCCAAATTCTTTGCTCATTCATATTTTCATACTATATGTGGCTAGTTAAAAATTCTCCGCGTGTTTGCCTTCTCTCGATAGCCGTGGATTTCGTTGTCGCTTCGTTAATACGAAGGCCAATTTGACCAGCTGTTATTTCTAACGGAAGAAGATCTTGTTTAGTTGAGAGACAGAAGTCACACCCAGGATGCCTGTACGCTAATATTTGTAAGCTAATATTTGACTTGATATGTAATATAAGCAGCTGAGCTATGTTAAGCTGGTGTATGTATATGGCAGATTTTTACGATTAGTTGAATAGAATTTGGGCTATTGGGTCTCCTTGCTCTCCTGATGTTATTACGAATGAATCTGAAAGCTTGCCTTCGATTATCACCTTGCTTTTAGAGCCATTCATTAATACTTTAATAATTAATACTTCTGGATGTTATCATAAACCGAAAATTTATGAATAGAAGATGTACAGGGATGTACATCTTCTATTCATAAATGGAAGTGGTAGTCAACATTAGAAATCGAGTTGAGCCAAATGATTTCACATACTCTGCTTTGATATTTATTGATAAACATTTAAAGTTGCTTGAATATATCGTGATTCTCTCGAGGTTTTGCATCTCGAGGTTTTGCATACGCGAGCGCAATATCTTGTTTTATTTGAAAATGGACATCTATACATGGCTTTGCTAATACGTGATCGTATATTATTAGCTTTAGCGATGTTACTAGGTGCGTAACTAAATTTCCGGTTTTTTTTAAATGAAAAAGGGAAAATTTCAACAGAAAAATTAAAAAATGGTTTATTCAACCATTTATCTAACCGATTTTACACTTCTTCGAAACTGGCCAAGTGTAGCTCTGCCAAGTCATGCGCCATCGGTCGGAACAAGTGATAATCAGATGAGGCCAGGTCAGGCGAATAAGGCAGGTGTGGTAGCAGATCCCACCTCAGCGATGGCACGTTATCGTACTGCAATTTCACTCGTTCGTGTCTCGTGTCTCATTTTGGCCGTCTTTCGAGCAATGCATGGTTCAGATTGATGAGTCGCTGTTGGTAGCGTTGTTCATTGACAGTTTTGCGCTGTTTCAGCAGCTTATAGTCCGCGATTCCTTTCTGGTCCCATCAAACGCAGAGCATTATCTTCTTTCTGAAGTGATTTGGCCATGTCATCGATGTTGATGCTTCGCCAGGTGAAGCCACAAAATTTTTAGATTTGGGCTTCTTAAAAAAGACCCGCTTCTCATCGCCCGTAACAATTCGATGCAGGAAGCTCTTTCTTTCATGCCGTGAAAGCAAAATTTCGCAAGTGGCGATTTCGAATTTCCATCTATCTCTCAGTCAACTCATGCGGCAACCATTTTCCCTCCTTTTGAATTTTTCCCATAGCATGTAAACGTTTGGAAATACCTTGGCGAGTCGAGTTTAATGCCTGCGCAAGTTGGTCTTGTGTCTGCGAATCATCATCATCCAATAACACGTGCAGCTCGGTGTCTTCAAATGTTTTTAGTCTCCGGAGCGCTTCTTGTCCTCAATGTCGAAATCGCCAATTCTGATGCGTCTAAACCAATCGTTACATGTAGTTTTCGATGATGCAGGTTCACCGTGGGCCTCCTCAAGCAAATGATGTGCTTCAGCTGCATTTTTTTTAAGTTGAAGCATAAAATCAAAGCTTACCGCAAATACTGTTTGTTTGGCACAAAACTCGACATTTTCATTCTTAGAAAAAATATTATTGCGTTGCGATATGTGCTGGTACGAGGACTGTCGTAAAATTTTTTAGAAAAAGTAATAAAAATTAAAAATTTCATCAAAAATTGCTTTGCTTTTGAAAATATTCGCCTTTAAGATCTATACTATCATCGAAGATGATAGATCCAAGACATGGTTTTTGAACGCTTCAATTGCTTCTTCAAGGGATAAAAATTGTTGTCAATCTTATCTTTGATTGTTGGGTACAGGAAGAAGTCAATGAATGCCAAGTCGGGGCTGTAAGGCGGATGAGCCATCAATTCGATCGTTTGAGTGGTCAAATACTCGCTTGTTTGATGTGATGTGTGTGAGCACGCATTTTCGAGATGCAAAATGATTCGCCATTTTGGGTTGTTTTCTCTCAATTTGTTGAAAACCTCGAGCAAACAAACAGTCGTATACTAAGCTGAATTTACTGTCTTTTGATTTACAAGAGCCACAGTAGCCACATGACCGGTTTTCGTGAACAACACGCTACCATTTGCTTCCCAACGCTCCGAGCTCGCACAACTTTTGTTGGTTTTTCTTCGAATTGGAAGATCCAGACAGTCGATTGCCCTTTTCTGGCTCATACGCATATATCCATGACTCATCACCTGTCACGATCTTGGATACGTTTTTGGTAGTACCTCCAACGAATTTTTCAAGCAGTTGGCGGCTCCAATCGACACGAGCCTTTTTTGTGCATGTGTCAACAAATGTGGAATCCAACGTGCACATAGCTTCCGCACCTTTAAATGTTCATGTATGATCGTATGTACGCTGGTGTTACTAATGTCTGACAATCCTCTTCAATCAGTTTGCTCACAGCATCGATGTTTTTTGACACAACAGCTGTTATTGGGCGACCTTCACGCGGCTCGCCTTTGAGTAGACGTCGTTCGCGTTTAAATTCATTGTACTAATTATAAACACTTGCCAAGGATGGTGCTTCGTCGCCAAAAGTCGAATGAAGTGATTCGAAGCATTGTTGTTGAGTTAGCCCATTTCGAAAATCGTAAAAAATCATCACACGAAAATGTTCACGCGATAATTCCATTTTTTCACTGAATTCAATTGTTCAAGTAAATAAAAAACAATGTGGCGATGCAAACTGACACATGACTTCTGAGAAACATAGCCTCCAAAAATGTTACACTTGTTGACTGACATAGACATTTGCATCGGAAATCACTAGTATTACCATTTTCTAAAAACTTTTACGGTAGCCTATATATTACAACTGGTTAACTGGTTATCGTTAACAACTGTCCACGCTATGAAGAAAACACAACTTCTGACATAAATGACAACTCGAGGTGTCGCTAGCACCATCTATGTGTGAAACCCGGAAATTTAGTGGCTCATCTGATGTTTTTAGAATAGGTACTCTCGATCATGACGTATTAATTTTCTTGTTCTGCATTCTTTGAGGTTGTATTTCATTTTCACGTGTCTTGCACGTGCGGTATAAAACTTCTATTTTAAGTTGTCGATAGTTGAATGAATTATTTGAATCATTTATCAATTGCAGAATCTTTGATTATAAAAACACAAGGAAACTTTTTGATCCAAATTAAAAGCGGCTTAGAAAATAATTAATAGTATTTGGAAGTGATTGAATACCTTCACTTTTTTCTATTAACTTCCAGGTTTCATCGCATTTATATAACTCTTTATGATTTTGTACGATCTTCTATATATTTTCTGCTAAAGTTTTACAGGCAGACTCGATATTTTCTCATGAAGCTTTTGGCATAGGTTTCGGAATGTTGTTAATGGACAGGTCTTGGGCGGAATTAGTTTTCCCGTTGCTGTTTCTAATGCTCCCTACATGCCACGACATCCGATAATCTATATAATTCTGCTGATGAGTAAGATTATGATATTCCTAATCCAAGTCTTGAGCCTCGTCGAAAGAATCCAATCTGAAACAGGTTTGGAGTCTTTTAGGAATGTTCTAATGTTACGTTCTAACGTAAATGCTGTTTTTTCTTTTGAAATAGTTACAGTTTCCTTTAAATATAATTTTTCTAAGTAACTCCCTAAACAGCAACCAAATGTTAGTCGTCTGTATCAATATGTTGGGCTAAATTACACAATTGGCGCTTTCACCTCCACCAACATGCTGTTTGTACTAATCGGTATCGCAGTATAATGGGCACAATCAGATCCGCCAACTGTTGGCAACGTGTAGAGTAAAATCAACAGTTAAATATCATTTTTGTCATCATAAAATGTTTATGATACATTTAGCCATCAGTATTTTTGGCTTTTATGTATCGCAGCATTTCGCAAAATTAACACCGAACAATAAAATCCACATGTTGGCGGAACTAATAGCGCCCAATGAGACAAGATATCATCATGATCTGAATGAAGCCGATTATACATTAAATATATTGTTAAGATTTCGCCTATTGGGCGTAATTCAGCGTAAATTGGTGTAATGACATTTTTGTGTGATTAATATGGCGTCTAGGTTTAAATAGGAGCATTAGAATTAATTTTATAGCAGTTTAATGGTATTACAGATTGTAACATATTGGTTGCGATTGTTCGCGGATAATGTGGAATGTTCGGTATATAAATAGCGGTGCGATGAGCACCAGTGTGAGACTTAAGTTAGTCATTGGTGAGTCTTGGTTAATGGCTGGACTATAGATGGAATAAAAAGAATTAAAAAAAACGTAAGAGAGCGAAAGAGAGGATTTACATGCATTCGACTATAATGAGAATAATGAATATAAAAAGAATAACAGAAATTGCGTTTCATTTTTTTTCATTTTTGCTGTCACTTAAAAAGAATAACCGAGCGATAATTTTCGCCCAAGAATAAAAAATTTAATAACTGCAACAACAAAACCCAAATAAATTTTAGTGCGTTGAATATAATATGCATGTTTATCTTTTTATATAAGGGGATTTTATATTATTCGTGTGTTTTATCTTTTCTATTTATGAAATATTCTTGAATATATATACTAATATGAATATAATATCAAAAATAATTTTCAATACACTGTAGAATTGTATTTTTCTAAACCTAACCTAAAAAAATACTTTATCGAATTGTGGTGATTTAAATCGCATATAAACAATTTTTATAATTTTAAAAACATATATTTGTTGATATAAATACGTTTATACTCAAAAATATTGTAGTTTCATTCATAATTGTTGGAAATATATCACAAAAATATATGAATGAACTTAATATTTCAAGTCATCTATGGCCGTAACGTCAAATTGGAATAATAATTTTTTGTCTTCGTTTCTTACGTTATTTTTTTTATTCTTTTTATTCTATCTATAGTCCAGCCATAAGACACGATGCGCGATAGATTAAAAGCGAAAGTCAGTAGTGACTAGTGACTTATAAATTATAAGTCTTGTTAAAGTGAAAAAGTGCTGTGATTTAAAAATAATTGTAAATGGTGAATTAACTATGAAAATTATTTGTTTTAGTGTTGGTAGCCAATAGCGGGAAAGGTGGGAATATTTCTTGTATATTCGGGAATATTTCAATAGTGGTAATTGTTCAGCGAATATTAGGAAATTATTCAGTGATTATATCCAGTATTTTCGCCAACATTCCGGATGCCGTGTAAATTACGAGACTTGGTGTTGTAACAATCAAAATTTATAATGGTGTTCACAATATACTGATACGAACCGGATTAGACAACGCAAATTCGTAACAACATCAACGAAATTTAATGTTGGCAAAAATGTTACTTAGCGTATCCGTGTTATCAGCAGCGAGTTGTTGTAACATTACTTTTTTCGATACTATCGAAATTTTCAACTCTATCATCACGAATAAAATTTAACTACGTTTCTTTTTCAATTACGTTATTTCTATTGAGCTCTCTAACCCTACCACTAAAACACTATATCTTTTTACTATTATTTTATCACCTACTGATTTTGTGAGTAATAGTTTATCGAAACAGAAAAACGGAGATGACTATCAAATTTATTCTAGTAGACTGCAATAGCAATAGAAACATCATAATTGGAAACCGAATCATTCTACATCATTCTACTAAAAGACACATGAAATTGTATACTTTCGAATATAATTTTTGAAAAACAAAAAATTATTTGCTAATAATTTCATTTTGAAGCGCATTTTTCATTATTTTTTAATTTGTTGGTAATGTTATACCGCATTGCATATCTATCATGATATTTATAATATTTAAATGGACGCATCTCATTTCTATACTCTATCGTTTACACGAAATACGAACAGTTCGCTTATAGTTCGTTTACATTAAGTTAATTTGCTTTAAAAATATTTGCTCTTGTTCAAAACAGTTAAGGTTAAGGCGGCTAGATGTCACTATGACCAACAAAAAGAAAATTTGCAAAAACTGTCAAAAATAAAATGTAAACAAAACATAAAATCAGTCGTCGGTGCACAGAGAAATGACGTAGACACAAATAAAATTTGTTTGTCGTGATATAAAAAAATATCTCTTAAGTTTATTTTTAGTTGTTTAATAAAAATATGAACATTTATTTTTGTACCTAGTTGATCAATCTCAAATCCACATTACATATTTATAAATTATTAGATCTCATGTTGAATTTGTGCAGTTGAAAGTGAATATCGTACCCGACTCCAAAATGGAAAGCGTTAAATTGAAAAGACGTGTTAATATTTTACTCATTGTTATCGTTATTTTATTAATATTTATGTATTATAATCATAGAACTAATTTTAAATATTGTTTAATTGATAAAACGGTTGCAGCAGATGAAAATGTGCCTATAATTTACGCGGTAACACCGACGTATGCGAGGCCAGTTCAAAAGGCCGAACTAACAAGGTGAGACAAAGAATTTTTTTGTATTATATTTTATTACAAATTTAATTATTGGTATGAATTAATCATCGTTCACCATCGACCTTGATTGTTAAACCAATGTTTAGTTAAGTTTTTATGAACTTTTTATACTTGTGTTTATCTAAAATTTCTTATCTAAACGATTTTTTTTTTAATTTTAGGCTGGCGCAGACAATAATGTTGGCTCCTAATGTACATTGGATTTTAGTGGAAGATGCAAATATGACCTCAAAATTGGTCGAGGGCATCTTAACAAAATCCAAATTGATCGATCGAAGTACACAGCTCAACATAAAAACTCCAGATAGTTACAAATTAAAAAATAAAGATCCTAATTGGAGTAAACCACGGGGAGTGGAACAACGCAATTTGGCACTTTCATGGTTACGAGATTACTACAAAACTCGTCAATATAATCACGCGCTACTCTATTTTATGGATGATGATAACACATACAGTTTAGAATTGTTTGAAGAAATTGCAAAAATTAAACCCGGTAAGGTTGGAGTATGGCCAGTTGGCCTAGTTGGTGGCCTAATGGTGGAAAAACCAATATTAAATGAAAACAATATTGTGACCGGCTTCAACAGTATGTGGCGTCCCGAACGACCGTTTCCAATTGATATGGCTGGATTTGCGATCGCACTAGATTTACTCTTAGCTAATCCAGAAGCAAAATTTAGTTTTGAAATACCCCGAGGCTATCAGGAAACTGAAATTTTGCGCCATATAACGATGCTCTCAGATGTTCTACCGTTAGCCAATTTGTGCCAGGATATACTTGTATGGCATACTCGTACTGAAACTCCGAAAATGGATTCAGAGAAAAAATTGTTGGCGAGCGGCCAAAAACCTTCAAACTATGGTATGGAAGTTTAATCAATTGAATAATTGTAATATTTTGCTTCTAAACTATTCCATGATTTATTTTATTTAAATTACTTATGTATTTTTGTAATAAATTAAGTTTTATACGAATTAATTCATTTGGTTTGATTGCGAAAACCAGAAATTTCCGTGGCACACAATCGTCATATGATAAGCCATACTTAAATAGTAAAACAGACTCCTAACCTTCAACGTCGGATAAATAGGTTTTACATAACGTCTTTTGGTTTTGCGGGAATAAATTATGCAAGTTTTTGTAACAATAACTTCCAAACTAAAGTCCGATAATCATATTAGTTGACCATTAGGTAAGTGCATCGAAATTCAAGTTGCTGCCCAATATAATTGAACTATGTTTCAGCAGTTACAGCTAATCGAATCCAATAAAAATAGAAGATCCTAGAATTCAGTAAATATTTTATATTTCATGTTCAAGGCTTTGATGAATGAAATAATTAACTAGATAATTTTATTTTTTATTAAATGTATGATGTCGTGGGTATTTCGCGATGCAATATGTTTCCTAGACATTCCCGGATCCGAAGCATACTTCAGGAAGGTAATGGAGGTGGCATATGTGTACAAGAAAAAATTAAATGTATGGAAGTCGTGAATGAAAAAATAAATTTCTTATGTTAAATATAAGTACCTAGGTAATAGGAGCCCGGTTGGGAGGTCCAAACTAAAGTCCGATAATCATATTAGTTGACCATTACTTCCCGCTTTGTAAGTGCATCGAAAATCAAGTTGTGGCTCAATATAATTGAACTAAGTTTGTTTCAGCAGTAAGAGCTAATCGAATTCAATAAAAATAGAAGATCCTAGAATTCAGTAAATATTTTATATTTCTTGTTCAAAGCTTTAATGAATGAAATAATTAACTAGGCAATTTTTTATTAAATGTATGATGTCGTGGGTATTTCGCGATGCGATATGTTTCCTCAACATTCCCGGATCCGAAGCGTACTTCAATAAGGTAATGGAGGTGGCATATGTGTAAAAGAAAAAATTAAATGTATGGAAGTCATGAATGAAAAAATAAATTTCTTATGTTAAATAAAAGTACCTAGGTAATAGGAGGCCAGTTGGGAGGTATTATTAGATTCAAGGGACTCTAGATAAAAATATCTTGATATTTTATCAGCAATTGCATTTTTGTTTTTAAATAAAAAAGAACGATGCTTAGAGCATTATTAGCTGATAGGAATGAACTTATAGATAACATTTCTTTGGATGATGTCTTATTTACAGATCACAGGGTAATCAAGATTGAACTGAACTTACACAACCCACAATATCACAAACCAACTGCATATAACAACTTTGGAACACTAGTCGAAAATTTTGGCAATTTATGATCAAAAATTACGTGGAATATAAACATCTAACACCTGTGGCATTATTCTGACTTTCCCTGGAAATTCTAGCATATCTAGCATATAAACCGAATTTGATTCGAATCGACTAAGGAATGACAGCGAATTCTATTTGGAAAAACTTTAAGAGTTTCAAATAGAATGGCCAAAATTCTCAGATACGATTTCGCCAAAAGGCGTTTTAATTTAAATCATTTTAGGTTGTCGTAATTGCGACTGTTTGTGGTTTGCTATTTTACTCGCACGCATTTAGAAATTCGAGACCCAACACGTAATGATTATTTTTGTATATTTTCAGAGAAAATTTGTGAAAATTAGTTTGAGTCGAAGTCGTAGGTCCTAGTTTCAAAAGTAATTTTCAAAAGAAAATTTTCAATGAAATCAAAATAAAAAGAAACATTATAACTTATGTCTCGAATTTATAAATGTGTAGGACTAAAACAACAATAAAAAATCATGATTAAGACAATCCAAAATGCTTTAAATGAAAAAGCCTTTTGCCTTTGAAATAATCCACGCCATATCTACTAACGGATAATAATACCAACCAGCCGTAATATGATCCAACCAAGCTGTATAGTTTGAGGAACTCTATAAGGTTCCAATTTTGTGATCTTAAAACATGACCCAGCCATATCGATTTTGACGAGTTTATAAGTTCTCTTATATACTCGACATTATTAAACGAATTTTTGATTCGTTACTGCTTCTCATTCTGTTTGCATCCACTTAATCGATTAGTCCAAACGTCTCACAGACATTTACGCTCCGCTAAATTAATATCCTAAATAGTCATTAAAGATGATAAGTAATTAGCGTAGGGTGGCCCAACGTACTCTTTTCTGGGGTAGTATACCTCTTTTCTCACAACCAATTTGCAAAATACTCTAATTCAAAAATTTGAAATGGGGTACAGCAAAATACCCGAAACCGATCAATATTATTTACATTTTTATGTTTTTGTACATTTAAATTTACGAAGCATCTAAAAATGTTCAATCAGTTCTCTTGACCGCTTCGAACGTTATGCGACATTAAATAAATTTTTAAAATCTGCGACTGCTATCCGCAACACAAAAATTTGTGACGTAATGTTATGACTTAAGCTTGACATTGCTTCTAACTAATGAACGGCAGTATAAAATGTCCAACATCCGACCCTCCCCCACCTCGAATATACGCTAATCACAACACTTGAACAGACTTTGACTAAAAACAACCAAAGAATTGTAAGATTCCCAGTATCTAACTCATGAGCTCACATACCAAAACCCTGTACAACATTTTCATACCGACTTCCATACCCCTGATATCGCATTGCTTTCCCTGTTCTTTCCAGCTAAGGAGAAAACGTCGAGTGTTATGTTTGTGTGTGTATGCTGCGCATTCACACAATCTCAAACAAAAGTCGTCGGCTCGTCTCCAAAATAACAAAACCAAAAAAATTTGTTTCGCAAAGAAATAATTTCAAAAATAAAACGAGAACTTAGACGAATTTTGGAGAAACCCAGTTTTCTATAAAAAAAAATCTTAACTTCCGATCAAATTCCAGAAAAATTCATTGGACTAATTAACATAAAACAAGAAAGTTCGTATGAAAAAGTATCATAACGAAAACCGGCACATCCGCCCAATCAACAAAAAATCAACACGAACCATTCCTCTTCCAAATTCAATCCAGAACATTCCCGCACCTACCAGGGCTTTTGCAAATCCTGCATCTCCCAAAACATATACACACAAGAACAAGCACCTACAAAAATGGTTTCTATCGAAATTAGTCATTTGCGGAAAATGATCAGGACCAGCCTTGCTACAACTTCAATATAGAATAAACCCATTCCAAACCAACTCCCTCGCAAATGCTATACCAAAATACTGCCAAAAACGAAAACGCTCCAAAGGAAGTTGCCACCTCCCCCAACCTAATAAAAACCTCTAAGTATGAAGTTATATCCTGAGCAGTCAACCCACCTGGGACGCAGTCAGGCTGAACTATGGCGAAATAACTGTTTAATACCAAAATCGTCACTTCCGCGTAAATTTTGGAAAATGATCCTGACTAGCCTTATTACACATAAAATCCAAATTCCTTCCGCTCTTAAACGATTCATCGCAGATGATCTATCCAAAACAATTGAAACGAGAAAGCGTAAGCCAGGATAAGATAAGCTGCTATATCCGGTGGGCCGACCTCCTCCAAAACCCCACTTGGCGACCCCCAACACATGAAAAATGCCCAAGTATGAAACTTCATCAAAATAAGTAAATTCACTTGGGCTGCAGAGAGGACACAGATCCGATATATAGACAGACACCACATCGAATTGGATTAATTTTGAAAATACAACTTTCAGAGTAACCTTACTCTTAAAGAGTATCTCAATTTAGGAATTTTAGTCTAGTCACTCTAGATTGAGAGAAAAATATTTTGCGACACTGTTGGGGCCGCTTCTGTTTATTAATAGGTTACAATATTCTCGCGTTTTTATTGATGTGTTAATTCTGCGAATATCCTTTACTGAAAATACATTAATCGCATATACCTAAACCGGTCTACGGCGCCCTATTAGGTAGTTATCGTGATTAGTTCAACTTGAAAGACGTTGTTATAGTCGGGGAAACAGCAAGAGACGTTTACTTTTATCTTAAGTTCATCTATAACACCCCACTAACCCCCATTCTATATTTGACATCCTTGAAGTACTGAATGTGTTTCACTTTCGTAGTCTTCTCTGGTGGTAATATCCGCTATAAACCTCTACGCAATAGATGGTCGAGCGATAGTGAAGTCGTTAGAGTCTCAATTAGAAGATGTACCTATTATTTCTTGATACTTGATCTGATCCGATTAAGTCCTAGTCTCGTGAAACATCAAAATGTTGGTAGCGGTGCACCATAAAATGTGGTATGTTATAACAGTTTAATTTAGATTTACAGTCAACTGACCAAATTGGAGGGAATATATGCGCTTTGAGTGCATTCTCTTCTCTCTCAAGGCATCGACAGCAACATCATCCGATAGCGACCAACTACTGGTCAATAATAACCTTTCACCCTTACTCATAAATCTGCCACCCAGATTAAACATCACGATGCTGCCCTCCAGCATTTGGTCAATCCAACCTTGAAATTTGATCAGTGATTATCAATCGTGTCGAGACATGAGCACGAACGCCTCTGGTCTGATGTTATTAAATGGTCTAACCGACATTGTCCAGAGTGAAGGTTTGATTCGTTGGCTACCTTGTAGGCTGTGTTTAACAAAGTATCCCACTAGAGGTGTGACAGTATACCCGATCTCTCTTTTTATGTACAGATTAGAGCATTCATCTATCCACTCTTTTGGGATTTTTTCCTAAGACCATAATTGATGAAATGACTTAACAAAAACCACGCGCCATAGACAAGATAGAGTGATAGGATCATTTCAATATTGTTATCGATTCCATGCAAGGAATGGCATTGCTACGTGGATGGAAAAGAGTTCATAATTTGTTCTTCCTCACAACGATATCTATCTCTTCAGATGGGTCTTTTATATACGTGACTTCTCCTGATTCCTGAATAGTAGCCAATTAATACCTAACTAAGTATTATTGATCTTTAATGAATATTTACTTAAGATGGATACTGAAATGTCAGTAATCGCTTATTTTATAAATCTCCACTGATCCTCTGCCGAATACGGCAGTGTTGATCTTTCAATTATTCTCGATATAGCAGACTCAAACTCTACTCGTGATAAGAAAGCCTATATTTTGCTGTTTGTGCTGTATGTACTGGTCATTATTCCATTGTTATTTAAAGCAGCGCGTGTAGAGTGAGGATCGTGGCAACTATAATCTATGATGTTAAATGCTCGTAGTATTGTACCTATAGTATTGTACCTATAGCTGAATGAATGCCGCTCTTTCGGTTTAGACCAAGCTCATTGCATGCGGTTCAAGTTTTAAAACGCTAATTGGTTTAAAAAATAAATTTCTGGATCTAATGTTTAAATTTAAAATTAGAATTATGCCGAAGGAAGTTATAGCAATTACGGTTGAGATAAAAATTCCGACAAGCTCTGCAATCGATATACCTAATTTCCTGTTTATAGCCCGCGGGTTATTTGAACAAGTTATATTTTTGCGATTCGAAAAGTAAATTAGAAAACAATATATCTATTGGAAATTCTAAATATAGTATAAATAAAGAACATTAATTTGCGGGTTAGGTGTGGGTTATACCCAGCACCGCAGTCCCGGGTTCGAAAACTCGATACTAGTATACTAGTACAGAAATAGTTTGTGAACTTAACGAAAAAAACCCGGCCAATTTATTCGAGATGTTTAAAGCTTGAGTTTTCCTGCTTTGTGTTCATAAAATTACATCTAAGAATGAGAACTATTTTTATTCAAACCCTTGGTTAAACCACAAATAATAGGTTGATGTTTTAATTTTCATGAATTCTCGCTACAGTAACCTTTCGGGTCATGTCTTTTGGTGCGTGTAGTATCGGAATTCGCAAACAGACTCATTTTAACTAATTTTGCTCTTTCGAATGAACTTTTTAGAAATTTTACAGAATTTGAAAAGACTTTCCAAATTTCTGTCCTCATTATCATTCTACGTTTTAAAGTCGAGCAAGTTTTTTGTCAAAAACAAATTTTCTAAACAAATTATTTGATTTGGGGTTCGATCGTTCTAAAATTTAATTTACATAATTATTTCTCCTCAGAAAATTAACTTGAATTTTGTTAGTACAAAATTATATTGTTTTGAAGTTGTTTGCTAACATAACCGATCATAATCATGTGGCAATAAATTGCATCATATCCCTAATGAGACACAAATCCAGAACTCTCTGATTACATGCCGCAGTAGTTTTAAGTACCACGTCACTCTGGTAGTAGGCATTAATAAGCTTCAATTCCTTCGGAGATTGCTTTTCGTTTATTTTCAAAACCGAGCTTTAAGTCCATTTCCATAGTTTTATTTCTTCTGTTGATAGTACCTTTACTCATTGCACCGGAAAATAGGCCTTAAAGAGGAGTGAATCAATAAATACGAGTAGCGAGTAGTAATTAGGACTAAACTGCATATAGTCTGCGGGTACCAAAATTTAGTTGGTTCCTGCTTAGATTTTAGATGCACATCCCTTATCGCTTATCGTCTATCGTTCTGGCACATTTCTAGAAGACTAGAAACTGACCAACGGTTTAAAACATTTTAAATTCAGATTGCTATGTATATCTTTCATATTTCTTACCGTTATTCTAACTGTGTATGAAAAATAACAAAATTAGGTTATCGATTTTTGATGGTATGTCACATTAGTTCCTCAAATTACTCGTTTAAGAACTGTCCAAGTTCGACAACAAGTGTGGGACATGTCATATGTTCTTTCTTAACAATGTCTTAAGCGAAATATAGAATTAGAATTTTTTAATCTTAATTGAAAGAAAATGTTTTTATTACATTATGCCTCGCAAAAATTTATCTCTGACATATTAGATACGATCCATCTCAGACATATCATAAACGATTAAGCTGACTTGTCACAAATGAACATTAGTCCCATTTGCTGCTAAATATCTATATACATTAGTGCGTTGTCAATGACTTTCCTGCTGAGTAGGAACATTAACGGCTTATTTTTCAAATATTTAATTGATAGAGCTCTTGTGTATAATTTAACTTTTTGGTTAAGTTCAAATAAAGAAAATTAAATTTTTATTTAAGTATTTATTGTTTTACATTTGGATTACAACTAACTTATTGATTCTAATTATTTTATAAAGTATGCTAATTTAACATTATGTTGCCTATGTAGATGCAGACCATTATAGCGGACGCAATATGATACCCTTGTTTTTATACGGCGCGTGTTTACTCTTCCCCTCTTAAGTTCAAATGTTCGCATTTGACATTTTGGTTAGAAGAACGAAGCTTCGTAGAATTTCCTTTTAAGGCGTGGTGAAGTTGGTGCTTGCCGTTTTTACCTTCGATGTTGTTAGGCGCATTAGAATTTTCGGATTCAATTTCGATTCCTTTCTCGTTACTTTTAGTAGTAATAATTTTTGTTGTCTTCTTTTTTATTTCTGCTTTACGAGAATGATGACTATGATGATGATGATACCGGCCGAGATGAGTCCGTAGCTGGTAAATTGCTGGATGAAAGTTTGGTGATGAAGGAGTTCGATTTTATCGGTGTTGTTGACGCGTATTTCCCTCATCATTTGCAGTGATAGAATTTCTTTAAACTCTACTTCTGGTGTCGGTTATAAGATGACTGGGAGTATCTTAATTGTTGATTTCTCTTTTGAGATAAATATTCCATTTCCGATGGATATGGTGGCGTTCTTGAACTTTATCAGTTAGGTACCATTCATTGTTTGTGTTTCGTTGTTGACGTTAAGGTCTCCTTCGAACTGATTGAGCAGGACTAGGTCTTCTGTTATTTCTTCAATCATCGGTATATGTTGACTGTTGGTTTGATGACATTTGGAAGGACGGCTTCGGGGCAGATTCAGCAAACATTTTTTTTTTAAACAACTTTATTGATATGGCTACTACAATCTTAAACATTATTAATTCATTAGTAAGGTTGACATTAGTACTTATGAGATAAGCATACACTTGTGTGGTCTGCTGGACCAGTGTCCAGTTCCCTTGGTTTATAATTTTCATACGGTTAGCTCATGTGGTTTGATTCGTTTGAGCCGCCTTACTTCGTTTGTACTGTCCAGTAGTGGTACGGCCTCAAGATTGGTGTGGGTAAGAAGTCTCTTCTCATGTTTTATGGCACATTCGCGGATAACGTCGTCTATCAATTGCATTTCTAAATCGTTGTGGATTTCCTTGTTAGTCACAAATCGGTAGGCGTTGGTGACCATTCGAAGAAATTTATTTTGGCTTCGATGTATAATGTCTCTATTGGATTTATGTGTACAACCCCATAGCTGCGCACCATACTTCCATATTGGTTTGAAGATAGTCTGGTATACCAGTCTTTTGCAATACAGGTTCATTTTGGAATGATGTCCAATTAACCAGTACATTTGACGTTGTTTCAATCGTATCTGTTCAGCTTTTTGTCTCACGTGATGTTTCCAGTTGAGACTGGAATCTAAATGTAGACCAAGGTATTTTGCCGATTCAGCCTGCGGCACTTGCACTCCTTTGAGGTGTATATGAAGAGTGTTATTTTTATGTCGGAGCGTAAATGTCACATATGTTGATTTGAACTCATTCAGTGCGATTTTCCAGTCAATTGTCCATTTAGTAACGTTGTCCATTGCTCGTTGAAGATTTGCCACTGCTCTTGGTTGAGATTCGTCTACTGACATAATTACAGTGTCGTCAGCGAACGTGCCGATGAATGTTTTATTCGTTGTAGGTATGTCCGCAGTATAAAGAAGGTAGAGGAGGGGACCCAATACGCTTCCCTGCGGAACTCCCGCAATCGCTGGATAAAAGTCAGAACATGTTTCTTCATGAATGACTCTGAATTGGCGATCAGAGAGGTATGATTCAAGCAGCTGGCAATAGTTTTGTGGTAAAATTTTGCTCATTTTGAATGTCAATCCCTCATGCCAAACCCTATCAAAGGCCTGGGATACATCCAGAAATACGGCGGGGCAATATTTATTTTCTTCTAACGCTTGCGCTATTACCGCAGTTATTCGATGGACTTGATCTATGGTGGAGTGGTTATTCTTGAATCCAAATTGGAAATCAGGAACGTTTACCATTGGCTTTAGACGTTTTAGTAGCAGTTTCTCGAACAGCTTTGATAAGGTCGGAAGCAGTTAGATTGGTCTGTATGATGTTACTTCTTCATCTGGTTTACCTGGTTTCTTTAGCATAATTATGTGGGCCATTTTGAAGCATTTGGGTACATACTTCAATCTCATACAGGCATTAAATAAGTATGTGATCAAGATAATTGCTTTACGTGGAAGTTCCTTGAATAGACCCGGTGATATTTCATCAATTCCTGGTGCTTTTTTATGATTAAGATTTTTGTCGATTTCTTTAGCAATTTCCATTGGCGTGATCCTTTTAAAGTCCTGATTTGGTTGATAAACAGGTGTTACATCAATGTTGGATTGAATGTCATGGGGTTGGAACACTGCTGCTAGGTGTTGAGCAAAGAGTTCCGCTTTTTCTTTGTCTTGTCGAACCCAACTGCCTTGAGCATTCCTTAAAGGTGGTACTCGAACTACAGGTCGTTTAAATCTTCTGGTTGCTTTCCATAACGAGTAGTCTTTATCCATTTCTGGACCTAGTAGTTATCGAGGCAATTCTGTTTGAAATTTTTGGTTAGTCTATTGACTTTGTTACTTATTCGATTAAAAGTTGTCTTGTCAGCGGGATTTCTGGTGAGGTGTCATATTCTCCTCGCCCTTCTTCTTGCCTTGATTTGTTCCCTGATTTCAGCCGGGTATTTGACTTCAATCTCCGCTTTGCCCTTTGATTCAGGAGTAGCTAGTCTGGCAGCCATTCGAGTGTATTCAATAAAAAAGTTTGTTTGTTTTCCAATTCTTCATTGCTTTTGATACTAACTTTTAATTCAACCAGCTCTTCCAATTTTTCTCTGAAGATGTGAATCTATTAGTAAGGTTTTGCTTTTTCTGTTTCTTTATTACTGTAGCGCTTACTGACAGCAGTACAGGAATGTGGTCAGATGTTAGGTCGTAAATTCCTTCGACTCTAGTGTAACTTAGAGGAATACCTTTTATGATGAAGAAATCCAGTAGATCTGATATTTTTCTTGCATCCGTTGGCCAATACGTTGGCCCTATGGGGACAGATATTCGCATTTGTTTTCATGAATGGCATTGAACAAGATGTTACCTTTCCCAGGAGAAATAAGCCTGGAACCCCAAGCTGTATGTTTTATATTGTAGTCCCCTCCAATAATAAATCTTGGACCGAGCTTATTGAAGACGTTATTCAATTGTAACTTCGTTGGTGTATGCCGTGGAGGACAGTACGCTGCTGCAATATTTAGATCTGCGCCATTATATTGGATTGAGATAACAGTTGCTTGCAAATAGTTTTCACGAATATCCTCTTGTCGATTGTGTTTGATATTATTTTTGATTAGTACAGCTGAACCACCTCTAGCTCTTTCACTAGGATGGGTTGTCCAGTAGGAATTAAAACCCCTTATTCTGATAAAGCTTTTGTTGGAGAAGTGCGTCTCTGAAATCAGCGCAATATCAATGTTGTTTGTATGGAGAAATATTTCCAGTTCGTGGGCTCGTTGGTTGAGCCCATTAGCGTTCCAAGCTACAATGCGTAGGAACGAGTTAACCATTTGTGAGTATGCTGACTTTTTCGCTTGGTGGATAGATATAGGTTTCCAGTTTTGCCACCCTCTCTGCTAAATGACCAAATGACTGTTGAATTTGGCTAAGCATTTTAATAATTTCAGTGTTATTTGACTCGTTGGCGATTTGCGCATAGGATAATCTAACTGTGGATGGTGTGATTGTTGTTTGTGGCTTAGCAACTTTGGTTTGTAATCGCTGCACTGCGCTTCTTCTGTTACTCTGTTGACTTTTAATTGTGTTCTGATATACACGGCATCCTTTATAATTTGCAGTATGCCCTTGTTGTTGATAAAGAGCACAAGAAGGCGCGATATCTGGTGTTTTCTTGCATTTTGTCGTGTGGTGATTTTCCGCGCATTTAACGCGTTTGGTTTGACGATAGCAAAAGCCCTTGGTATGTCCAAGTTGTTGACAATTCGTATATTGTGGAATTCCCCTTGTCTTGTTAGGTGGCTCAATTATAACTATACAGTACGCAACTTTCTTGATATTGTATACTTCTTTATTGTTGTCTTTTTGTTTTAAGTCGATGTAAAACAATGGAAAGTGTTTCCTGACTTTTACACCATCAATTGTGACCGTTTTGTATATGTTGGTAATACCTGCAACTTCATGTCCCATTTTTCTAAGTCTGCTTTAATTTCATCGTGACTAATAAAAGAAGGTAATCCTCTGATAACCACTCTATAGGCCTTTTCACTCTTCAGCTGGTAGGTGTGATATTGAATATTTTCTAGTTGGTTGCTAGATTCATTTTTTAATTCTTCCAGTAATTTTTTGACATTTCTGTAATCATTTTCATTTTGAAAGCTAATTCTAATGTCACTATTTGAGAGCGCCTTAAAATTAGTTGATTCACTAGTGTTTTTTTATTTTGTCTAAAAAGTTCGAAATTGTTGATATTGCTCACATTAATGGGTGGAGGCAGTGGTATTTTTGGGTTTTTCTGTTCAGTGTTACTGTTCACACTTTGTGTATTATTGTTTGAGGGGGTTTTCGTTTTTGTGCGCCTACGTTTCTTAGGATTTCTGTTATTAGCTCTGGAAAGTTCTTCTTCAAGTTCTTCCTCATCTATGAAATAATCCTCTATACTCAGAGCATTAAATCTATTATTCTGTTGAGAGACTGGAAATTGCTGCAGCAACCAGTTGAAATTATTTGAATGATGTTGACTTGTTGATGGCTGAATATGGTTGACAGGCAGGTTGTTAGCTCGTGCTGAATTCTCAGCTTTACTATTTTTAACCTTTTCTTTTAGTGTAGAGTTTTCTCTCTTAAGTTCAGCAACTTCATTGCTCAGCTGCGTGATTAGTTTCTCCATTTTCTGAAACTTGGATAACAGATCCTCGCTGTTTATAATGTTTGTTGATGCACTCGGCATTTGTAATGAAGTTCCTTTTTCAGTAGAGACCGCGTCTTTTGCAGTTACTGTGGACGCAGTCGCTGTTGGCACAGTTGTCTTTAATTGTAGTGTACGTCTACTTACATTTGGAGGCGGTGATCTCAACATTTTCATGCTCTTAGGAAAGTTGTTCCCTTTATTTTCCAAGGGTTGGTTCCCCCCAGAATCTATGGTACTAGAATCCGAAGAGCAGATGGAGCGGCCCGGTTGATTTGATGCTTCTATAGACGCATCCGTCTCGTTTCCTAATATTATTAGGCTATTATTTTCATCATTATTTTTCATCATAAATTTTTATTTTATTCCCACGAGTAGCACGAGAAATTAACGGTCGCCTATGACAGAGCTCTGTGTTATCATAAGAAGGCTATGGGTTTAAACCGAATGACGCCAAATTCGGAGTTCACATACTAACGACTAAGCACTCTCTTAGCCACGCAGCCATCGGCGTATGTAGTACCACCTTAGCTTTGGTGTGCTATTTTTTGGTCCGCCCCGAGTATTTAATTTCCCCGGTACCTACCATATCTGGCAAGCATTCCCCTATCCGCCACCCGGGGAGGCGCCTGATGGGGGTAATAGCAAACCACACACAGGAGCAAACATGACGAATTAATATTTCTAAAATATTCTTCTGATTGCAAATTGACAAAAAATTAATAGTTCTACAATCATTTACAATACCGTAAAATTTATTATGATTTTTTACAATTTTTTCGTATTCTATTTCGGGGACCGTGTTATTTTGTTTGACTGGTTTTAATAATAATCTTTAGTAAAGTTCCATGGTCGTTAAGGGGAGGTAAACAATATAGAGTAAGCATAACCTATCACTAATAATTTTGATATCTGCAAAATCTAATACCTCTTCAGGAGTCGCGTATGGCAAATTTTCTTTCTCGATTGATTCTACAGCTAATTTAACTTCAGAGTTTAACAAAATGAGAGAATTTATAATTCCCGCTTTTGCCCAGTGTATTGCATATCTCTTCTTTCATTAATCTTAACTTATACTGAATATTTAATTCCAATTTGTATGTTGGTTTGTTTTCTTTATGAACCGCGTCTGTAATTATATTTGCCATTTTGGTAATGTTATTTATCCTATCATTATACAACTAAGGTTAATAATAACCTGTTTGTTGTTATTCTCTAAAATATTGTTTATCTTGCTCGTAATTATCTCGAAATCCTCATGGTCTGAATTTCCAGCGATCCATTTCCATGTCGGGCCGATAAAATCTAAAGATCGTTTGCTCCTGTGTGTTTTCAGTCCGTCTAATAGTTTTTGTAGTAGAGTTAGCACGTGGTGCAGATATAGGGGTACAGAGGATGTATTGTCGTAATTTCCTGTGTCACTATAGTATTCATCCTGTTTATAAAGTTCTGGTGGTTATCTAACTCAATTACATGAATTACCGGTGTTAATGGATATTATTTTGGAATTTGAGTAGTCGAGTATTTGAACTTCTGCGGATGCTTTACTTATGACAAATCTTTAATTAAAATGTTTTTAGGATTTAATATTGCTCTTATGTACTACTCTTTCTGACTCTGTTAACACTGTAGTGTTCCAATCATCGTTTACTACTTCTTGCTTATATCTAGCAGTTAATTTGGACCCTGTTCTTATATTATTCTTGACATATATTTGCCAGGTTGATAGAGTTTAATAGGTTTACGTTTCTTGTTATGATATCTAATATCTTGTTCTTGCTTTTGTTTTAGTTACAAATACGGCATACAAACGTTGAGGCGGGCCTGTTCGAATTCTTCTGGCTAACATTTGGACTGCTACCGTAGAATGCTTCAATTGGGGTTTTTTTGTTGAGTGTATCGAGTAATTTTACTCGTTGGCGGATCTTTCCTCTTCCTTCGTAATTCCTCAAAGATTCTTTCGATCCTCTCCGGTTTGAGACACCTCATTATCTCTGAAACCTTTCAATTTGGTCATTCATCTCACTCTTATATGGAGGTGTTTTAAAGACTTTTATTTTAATTCCGACTTCCATCATCGATATCTATAACTACAACTTCCAGTACGCCGAAGAAGAAAAGTATATCCCGAAGTGATTATCTGTTGTCTTCTATAGCCCTAGATGGATTGGTTTGCAGAAGGCTAATTTGCTAAATTTATCTATCGATTATAACCAAATTATTTTTGGTTGATTAAATGTCTATATGGACGGTATGTCCTTCGTCCGTAATGTCTTGTACTATTACACTTCAGAAATTACTGAGTGTAGCGAACTCAGTAATTTCTGAAGTGTAACGGATATACCTCTTAAATTCTACCCATTATTGGTTCTGTAGTTTTTCATCCGTTTATCGTAGTTGGATTTAAGTATCTTTTAAATATCTGTATGATGTCGGTTGTTGTGAAATATGGTTTGGTTATGATATGACGCTGGTAATTTGGGAAAGGATTCTGTATTTGATAAGAATGCTCCTATGTTTAGTAGGAGTTGATTCCAAAATACATTGACTGGAGTTTCTACGGTGGGTATCAGATCGTAAGCAGAGCTGTCATCGCTATGTTGCGTTGCGGGCGTTGCATTTGTCTCAGGAAAGTTAGCTATTCTGGATAATACATCCGCTACTATTCTGGATCGCTACCAGCTATTCTGGATAATACATCAGTCCTAGCTTCGTAAAGGAAATTTTTTAAAAATGTTAAAGACCAGATGATTGCCAGCATCTCTTTTTCGTTTGCTGCGTAATTCTCTTCGGTCTTATTTAAAGTTCTTGAAAGGAATGTGATTGGCCTTCCTTCCTGAGACAATACTGCACCCAGTGCGAAGCTGGAAGCATCTGTGGTTAGTTCAAAATCTGTTTGGAAATTAGGAAATGATAATAATACTTCATTGGACACGAGGGAGTTTTTTATCTTACTAAAAGCAGTTCTTTCCTCTTCAGTGAAAGTTACTTGTTTGGGCTTTGAGGCGGTTTTAGACACATCCCCTCTCAGAAGTGCCGTTTGAGGTTTTGCTAGTTTTGCGTAGTCCTGAATAAAGCGGCGATAGAACCCTGCCATCCCCAAAAAGGATCTGAGTCCCTTTACTGTTTTGGGGGTAGGGAAATTCACTATTGCCTTTACTTTCTTTTTATTTGCCTTAATTCCGTCATATCGTATCAAAACAAATCCTAAGAATTCCACCTCATCTTGCAGGAATTCGCATTTGTCTAATTGGATTTTCATGTTGGCTTTCTCTAGAACCTTGAATATTGCTTTCATATTCTCGAAGTGTTCTTGCTCGTCTTTGCCAAATATAATTATATCGTCGATGTATACGTAACATCGTTTCCCGATATGATCCCGCAGAATGTCGTGTAGGGTACGTTGGAAAATAGAGGGTGCATTTATAAGTCCGAACGGTAGTCGAGTGATCTCATATTTGCCGTGATTCACCGAAAAGGCAGTTTTTAAATATCCGATTCTCTTAGAGGAATCTGATGGAAACCGCTCTTTAAATCTACGATAGTGAAAAGTCAGTTGTCGCCTAAGTTTGCCAATATATCGTTAATCTCGGGTATTGGATACCTATCCGAGATCGTAACTGAATTTAGTTTGCGATAATCGATGACCAGTCTATATTTTTTTCCACCCGGAGCATCTTCCTTTTTGGGTACGACCCAAACTGGGGAGTTGTAGGGGTTTTGGACGGTCTGATAACCCCATCCTCTAAAAGTTGTTTGATTTGTTTTCTACTACTTCTTTTAAACATACGGGATATGGATTAGGGCGAGAGTATACGGGATCCATATTTGTGGTACGGATTTCTCCCTTTACCGGTGTCGTGAAGGTTAACTTTTCTTCAGGGTCGGAAAAAAGACGTGGGCATGCAGCTATTATTTCATCTAGTTGTTGTTTTTGTGAATAATTCAGATTAAATACTCTAAGGGTTATATTGTTCACAGAGTTTGATAAGTGTTGTTTAAGGGTGACCTTAATATTGGGATGGATAGTCAAGAACCCTTTATCAGTATGAATAGTGGCACTAAGTTGCTTTAAGCTATGTAATAGAAAGAATTTTAATTTCCTGTCTGGACCGAAAAGGTCTGTCATAGCGTGGTGAGTTACTTTAGTACTACCCGATACAGAGTTCGTTTTCATTTGGGACAGGATTGCGTACGTATTGCTTTTGAATATAGTTTTTATTAGACCCTGTATCTATCAGGAACTTAAATATTTTCCCGCTCTTCGCTACGTGTTCTAGGTAAGGAAGCGAAGAGCTCCTTAAACTAAAAAATTGATATCGTCTAATGCTTCGACTTCTTCCTCCTTGATCGTTTGAGCGATTTATATACGACCAACATTTGGCTTCTTCAAAATGGAAGAGATATAACATTGACTTTTTGTACATGAGAGACAAAAAAATAATATATCCCAACAAAATTTTGCAGAAGACTTTTTGAGCCACTACACCGCCAAAACCACTATAAAAATGAAAATGTTGGCATAAAATATATTCGATCCGAGAATTTTTATGGCAACATATTTAAAATTAATAAAAAAATGTTAAGGATTCATAATAAAAAAACAGACGCCATAGATAAAAATGTAAATTTTGCATTTGAATTAGTTAAAAATAAATTAATAATTTTCCTATAAAAAAATTATGGCATTACTATATATGTTTATTTCATTCTCGCATATTGAATATTTTCATATAGCGGATGCTTCTTATTTACCTGCAAAAATTTGTAGAGGAAAACAATTTTCTACATGTAAATTATTCCTCTAATACTACTTTTTGATGCACCCTTTAAAAATTCACTTACTACGTATATATTAGGGATTCAATCCGGATCGAATCAACTTAGAGTTAACTTTGGATTGAAACCGATTATTTTTTTTCACATCGAAACCGAGTTGAGATAAACGTCAAAAAATTACTCTAAATACATATTACTAAATTTATTTAATTTCAAACAAAAATTAAAATATTTCAAAAAAAAAATTATATTCGCAAATAATCGTCCACGAAATAAAAATTACGTTGTTTTATTATTAATATTTTTATAAAAATTTGTTGTGTTTGTTTTTTGACTCGACTTTGTATATATTGGCGTTTTTAAGGATTGAGTTAACTCGATTCTACAAATATGGTGAATCGAATCGAGTTAACGCGAAGTTGACTTGATCCCGTATATATTGAAATTTCAATCTGGGTACAATCCGGATTGAATCCCTAATAAATACGTAGTAACTACCATATCATTTTGGGTGTGTTCTTTAAATTGCAGATTATACAAATAAATTCGCTGCAATACCATCTGTCAAAATCAAAACATTTTTTGCTCTCGGAAAATAAAAAATAAAAATAGTTATCATTTAACTGTCGCATAGAAAGGGTGATTGAAGCTTGTTTACAATAATAATTTTGTAAATTTACTGTAGTTTTTGTTAAAAACTTAACATCAAAAGTGTAAAATTTATTTGAAATAACGCGTTAATTACGAAAATAATATAAAAATGATACCAAAAGAATCAGAAACATATTTAGGATTGGATTTAAGTACTCAAAAGGTAAGAACTAAGAAGATTTTGAGATTTTTTATCTTGAGACATGCTATCGAGATGGTGTAAACTAGAAAGTAATAACTATTACTAAATATTAACTTAATTTAGTGTACTATTTAGTCTTAAATAAAAGTAACGATCCAATTTCATGTTATGAAAAGGTAATATTCTAAAAACTAAACAATAAGAGTTTGAGTGCGATTTACAAGTTTCCCACTTATCTTCTTATAATTTGCGTGTTTATCTTGCTATTGAATAAATATTTATTGATTGCATTACATCATTTTTATGCGAATGGATCAAGATTTAGTTATAAATTGTATTCAGAATGCATAAATGAAATTGTTATCACGCATTCATCATCATAAAGCTTGTGGTCGAATGATGTATTTTAGTTAAGATGTGATAAGTTCGTTTGCTAGGTGGCCCCGGGCCATTTCAAGAACCTTAGCTTACTGATAAGAAATTATTGTATTTTGCAAATAGACGGCAAAAATATTATCGTACAAGGTTACTCGTTTCCACTTATCATTCAATAGCTTAAGAAATATACAACGGGTATTCTTTATTATTATCTTGACTTATCATAAAAATACAGAGAAAGCAATGTAAGTTAAATAATTATGTATTAATTCAACCGTACCGCCCGATTTGGTTCAGTAATTTCAGTCTTATAAAACAATTGAATTACATTTGATTTCAACCCGCTTCAATTTGCCTTATTCTGGAGGTTCCTTTTAAATAGCACTTAACTCGAACCTCGAAGTATCCACATAAATATTTACTTAACAAATATTCATTTAGCTTATTGATTTTGTATTGTACTAAAAGCGCAAGTAATTCAAATACATAGTTTTAGATAATTGTTGTTTTTGTTAAATACATAAGATGTGTAGCTAATTCTAAGAAAAAAGTTGTTTGATATAGTTTCCAAACTCAGCCAAACTATCGACTGAGCTGTTATATAATTCTTATCAATCAATTCGTTTCATAGTTCAGTGCAATATACTATCGTCTCATTCCTTATAATTTTATTTATTATTATTATCTCTATGCAAATTTGATAAGATCGCTCGCTCAAAACCTTTAATAGTTTTCTGGATTAGGTTTTGGGCTTTGCTTCACAGAGCCATATTTGCCCAATTAAATAGCACGAGGAAAACGATATACCTAGATATTTAAAATCAGATTCAGTTCAAAATTCAAATTAGCCACCCAATATGCCAAATCACGATTTACTAATGACATCAAAACGATGAACATCTGGAACCAATCTTAAGATACGTACAACAATTTTTGTGGTCAAAAATTTACCTAAACGGAATATGATTATAAATTTTCCTAATAATGTCGTGCCAGGTCATGTTTTGAATAAAATTGTATTTATTACGATTTTCTAAGGTCAAGTAAATATGAACTTATAGCATTGAATTAAGTTTCTATAAAGCAGTTTGTAATAATTATCGAAGTCAAGTAAAAAGTTTGAAGTTTGTTTTTGTCAATCCATCGCGCCACACATTGGAATTATGTGCTTGTGATTTCAAAACAATTTTATGTACATATATGTGTATGTTGTAAAATCGACAGCATAGTTTTAGGGCATTGCCACGGGTTTGCCGATATTAGAATAAATTGTAGCTTCGATAAATTTCTATATTTAGAGTTCAAAACTGTTTTTTTTGCCACACAAATTAGTCATCTAAGTTAAATTGTTATGGTACACGCTGGCATGTCTAGGTACAATAACGAAACTAAACAACGGCGCGCCCATAATCCTTGTTCTTGAAAATATATATCGCATTTTATATTCACATTTTGTTATTTCGGCGGAAACATCGTAATGTTTCCCAATTTTTCGCATTGTTAATAAAGAGGAAGGGGTTGTGGTCGATAAATTATCCGTTTTCCTTTTCAGTGAAATAAAAGGTGGAAAAAATATTATTTTTCGCTTTGCATGTGGATCAAATGAAATAACAGCGGGTTAAATTTAATTGTCTGAATCAAAGTTCAGTATCAGTTATGTTGGGGGATGATGGAAAGGGGTGTTTGTTTGTGTTGTTTGACTTTTATTAGTTATTATGTCAATAGATTGAAACATTTCCTCGTCCTCATTTAAAATAGTCCTTCACATTTCTTTCGTAATATTTGTGTTCCAATTAAAAAGGTCCTTCCTAAACGAAGTTTCTTTAATCGTTGTTACTTGAATAACCACAAACCCTCACGGGGCTTACTGGTGAAAACTAAGGGTTTGCAAATAAACCTCCCGAAACTTTGTTTTAATGTTCTTGTTCAAACGACAAAGCTCTCAATTAATCGAGTGATTAGGATATATCTTCAAAGTTGTTTTGTAGCACTTAAGAAATATCATCAACAGCTCCTTGGTAGTCCCCGATCATGTTCTCTACTCTCTCTAATCACTTCCGGAACTATGTGTGACAGTTACTACGACTATGTTATAGAGCTGTGGGTGCTTGATATATTCCTTCGGTATTCTTCTGTATTTTAGTGAACTCATCAACAGCCTGTGACACAATGTTGTACATTCAGTATATCAAAAAATGTTTGTTTGATGTATTGAGAACTGGTCGACAGATACAGATACACTACTTGGCCCTGAATAGTAGATGACCTCTTGCCTTGAAAGTAAGATGATATTGCTTAGAAAAATTTAAGCACAACAATTTTGTATTTAAATAAAACACAAAATATGTAATTGAGATTTTGGGATGAAATTTATTCCAGATGCACTTAATCTCGTTCATATGCTTGTAATGGAGTCTCTTGAAACACATGTGGATTTGTTGCTCCCCAATTAACACATATTTTGCTTATTGACAAAGCCATTAAGCGAAAACTGAGCTTCATCGCTGAAGATGATTTTTCGATGAAATTCAGGATTTTCTTCAGATTTTAGCAGAGCCCAATCGAAGAAGTTTCGGCGCTTCAAATGATCCAGAGGCTTCAGTTCTTGAGTTAATTCCATCTTGAAAGGATGTAAGCCAAGAACCTTACGCAAAATTCACCACAATGTGGTTTGAGAGATTCCAAATTTCGGTGAACGGTGCGTTGTCTCACTGGCACAGGAACATCCAAAAGTGAATATTTTGACACGAATTTATCCCCTATAACACGCACAGCCTCTCTGGTGGGACGAATATTGCGATCGAAAATTGGAGTAAGCGCTCTTAAAGTTGCGACCACCGACCGACTCAGAATTGCGGTAGTAGTTTTTAATAATTTTGAAACGTTGCTCGTTCGTGAACTTCACACTGATAAAAATGTTAACCTTGACTAACGTTTTGACGTTGACAGATCATGAAAAACGTTCAAGTGTGCGTTCGCATTAAAACACAAAATTTGTATGTCCCTATTGGAAAACTCGATACTTCTAGCAGTTCAGCGTTTCTTCTGTTCTTCTAGCAAGTATAGTTTTATTTTTCTAACTGTCTTAGGAACTCTCTCTAGTTTGGAGTATAGTGTTCGATGAGAGCTGAGAGAATATTCGTTAGAGTTCTGAGCGACCATCTATCATAAGTTAGAAGCTCCCAAATGCTTTTCCTATCTTTTGAAACGAAGATAACTGATGCACTCATTCTTTCTAATTTACTGGACTCCTCCTTCTCATATATTTTTTAGGCTGCCGGGCGGATATCAGGTTTCAACATTCTCTCAGACACGTTTAAAACAAAATTTCGAAGTCAGTGGCCCTTAAGACAGCCTGGCTGTTTAATGTAATGCTTATTGAGTGACCTCTACAGTTGCAAATCCATAAGCAAGGGTTCTAAGAATTGTAACAATTTTTGTTTGAAGGACAATCGCATACTTCCATCCGATGAAAAATATAAGCCGAAACTTCATTTTGCAAGTCGTTCGAAGTCTGCAAATGCCCCTCCAGATACGGTGGTGTTCAGTAGCCTATCACAATAAGGCTGTCTAAATGCGGAGGTAAGCATTTGTAATCCAGATATTAGGAGCTGTGGCTTTTTTGTATTTTTCTTTGTGCCAGGCATGCTTTAGTTCCCACCGGCCCTCGAGATACCTGTCTCCGAAGAGAGTGGGATGGCAAGACAATTTTAAGAGATATTTTTCATACCAAATAGAATAAGGCTGCAGAGATCATAGCATTGAAAGATGCATTATAATATGCTCTCTGATTCTACAAAAATGCGCCCAGTCCCTGCTGCTACAGCAAGGCGGGTAAAGTACCATCTGAGGAGCCAGGTGCCAGTCTTTATGACTGGGTTTCTGGTGAATGAGTAGATTTTCTTCAACTGTTCCATAGTCCCTGGGAAATGCGTATCTAATAAAAACTCCAGGTTCGTGACTGGCTTTCGTAAAAGTTTCATGTACCACCTTAACATGTGTTTTCTTTCGAATTGTCACTACTATGTTTAAGAGGATCTATATAAATGTCACCTGTTTTACCATTTGTGGCTTTAGTGAGAATCTTTGCATCTCTCTCCTCTGGCATGTTACCTAACTCACTGGTTCGTCAGGTTGTTTGGGTTTACTAAAAGTTCATGCTCTAGTCATACTCGTATAACTTGGCTATTGCTTTTTGAGGCACATCATCAAGTGCCTTCTTCACTCCCCGACTATTGTTGTTCTTCCCCAGTTGGTATTTTTGGGGTTTCTCAATTTCGGGTTTATCCGTACCTTTTTAGTGTGTGCGTTTTTCCGTTTCTGAGCGCCAGATGGCCTCTATTTTATTTTATTTATAGTATACCATTTTGCCCCCAAATGGTTGTGTACTGACGTTTGGAATACCATTTCGAGTGGATTGTTTTTAACAGGACTCTAGCTGTGGCGGTACCACAGTTGTAGTTGGAATCCTTTCTCGTTACAAGTTACAATTTTGAGTCGATTGGGGAGTTTTAATTTTTAATCTTTGTAGTTGGACCGCTGCTTTGCATCCATTTCGAGTAACTGCGCAGACTTTTGCTTTGATTTTACTGGCATATTTTATGCGCTTAACATCTCGCCCGGAATATCTGTAGAAGTATTAATCTCGTGTTCATTTTCATTGGCTCTATTTTAACCCTCATATTGAGTATTGCTTTGATATTAAATTTCAATTTTATCGCTTTTGTTGAATGTGAGCACCAAAAGCGGGACCCATCTTTTAATAATCTTGGTTCCTTGGCTCTTTTCAATTTT
Organism: Nephrotoma guestfalica; assembly: GCA_963691935.1. Lineage (NCBI taxonomy): Eukaryota > Metazoa > Arthropoda > Insecta > Diptera > Tipulidae > Nephrotoma > Nephrotoma guestfalica. Next base: position 83,948,139 of record OY829914.1, on the reverse strand, counting down.
CTCCCGTTTAAGGATGTTTACTGTGTCTTCCATTTGCAGTTCTTTCATTTTGGGGCCTTTTACTATATCCTCGTTTTTATAAATGGGGTAAATACCTCTGGCCATAACTTTAATTTCTCGGTTATTTTGATCTTCGTAGGTATACCACTATTTACCTTCTTCAGTGAGCTATGCGGCTTTTCTTCAGTGAGATATGCGGGTAAAACTATATGCACCGGAATTTTTATATTGATCTTCCAAACATAATTGTCTATTCCACTAATCTATAGCCTCTGTAATGCCAATCACATTAATTGGCAGTGACACTTTTCTTTAACTTTTGCTCCGTATGCTCCGTAACTGGCGAGAATTTGACTTTTCGTTTTTTTCTATGTCTTTCCTTCTGTTAATGCATCCAATCTGTTTCTGTTGCAAGTTCCTTATCATCTATATGTAACTCAGCGTTAGTACAGGCAATTGTGTTGTTTTCATTATAACTAAGAGGAGTTTTCAGAAGTTCTACCAGTCTGGTCTTCAGCTCTTTATTTTTTTTCTTTAAGTTAGCGATTTCGTTGCCAAATTGTGATGCCTCTTTTTCTATTTAACTAAGTCTTCCGCAGAGTTTAGCATTTTCGTTTTCCTTCTCAATCGCGGCTTCCTCGCGCGTTTTCCCCTTCATCTCCAGTTTAAGAGCATAGGACGATAACTAGGCTAGGGGAATAACTCTGTTAATTCTTTTTCTTTGATTTCCACATATGACCTGTCGAGTTCTTTCGCTTCTGCTATAACATCGTTTCTTTCCACGTTACAGCTGGTCGTGCGACTTTCCTTTTCTCTTCCATAAGGGAAAGTTCAAAGGACCTGAACATTTGTTATTTTATTGGACCAAAAGCACCTCAGAATTCCTCTAAAACATTTATTTACAAACACCTGTACCTATAAATGGTTGATCTTTTGTGAACGCTCACACACGAATTTCTCTAGTGCAGAACCAAGGCAACCGAGGCATAGAAATGTATTGACCTCTTCTATTTCTTCTTGGTTTACATATATTGGTGTGAATATTAGAGCGTTTAGCCTGACGATGGTCTTAGTTTTCCTGATTTATTTTTAGATTAATGTTTTTAGTTGTATCTTATTGCTCCTGCACTTGTTGGCGGTGGGTTTGTGTGTTATATGAGAACTGTGTAATCCAGATCATTGAGCTTTTCCGTTAATCCACACTGGATCTCGTTGAGGGACGCACTATCTAAATTTCTCATGACACTATACTATTGGTAACAGAATTGGCGAGAGTACGCATCCCCTTGCCTAACTTCTTGACTGTTATAATATGATTCAATGTGTTTGCCTTTATATTGTACTCGATTATCTGCATCCCTGTACATACGAGTATCTTACATAAGTTCGATTTATTTGTTTTGGATACCCATTTCACAAAGAGTCTTTCATATTGCGTTCCTATGTATTGTATCGAATGTACGTTGGTAGGTACCGAAGAGTAGGGGCATAGAGTTGAATTTCTTTCGTTTGACTGCTTAATAATGATTATGCCTGTTGTGTTGATATGATCGGTACAACTTCGTCCTGGTCTGAACTGGCTTTGTTCCTTTCTTAATTTCGAGTTGACAGTCCGTTGATATTTTATCCATGATGATCATTACTGATTATGCTTGTGTTGAGGAGTAAAATACTCGCCAATTTTTGTAGGTAGGTGTAGGGTCACCTTTCGTCATTATCCAAAAGCCTTCTTTCCATTTTCGCGGTATTCTACCGGAAGCTGATATATTGTTCATTCCAAAGGACCTTTTATTCTTCATTTTAGGAATGACATTGCTGATTTCCCGCTGCGTTGAATGGATGTGGATACTTTCTTTGTTAGGACAGTTAGAGAGACTTTCAAAGATTTGCGTATTGCCTCCGAAATATTCCGTCTCTTGCAATTGTGCTTTCATCCGTTGATAAGATTTTCATTTTATGGTATTATTGGTGAATTTTCCAGTTGTCCTCGTCATACACATTGAAGTAGTGGAGCGTGCATGTTCTGCTTGCAGCCTCTTCTGCTGCCTTGAGAATAATATATGATGCGTACAGTGAGTGTATTTATTGCCTCTACTCACTCACTCCTTGTCATTTTCTTAATTTCTCGTGCCATAGTTCGTTATTGACGTTTTAGTTCCGACGTATGTTGTTTGCAACTTAAGTTGTCGGTGCTCTTCAATTTTCTTTCAAGTATTATTATCATTGACTGATAATCTGGGGGTTTGTGCGTGTTGCAATGTGTTTCTTGTGTCGGTATATTTCAATCTTTCTTATCTTGATGCGTTTTACATCAGCAGGCTTAATTGGAACTGTGAATGTGTCTCTGCATCTTTCATTGCCCTGATCATCAACCAGGTGTTAAATATGATGTAAATCTACTGCTTCTTAGTTGGTTTGTGACGCAGAAGTCGATGAGTCGTCGTTTCTCCTTACACACAGAGCTTACAATTTTAAATGCTTGTTGGTTGTCAGGTTGGTCTGTTTCAATTTTTGTGTTTCAATTTTTGCATTGAAATCTCCGTGTTATTTATTTTTTATCTTGACATTATTTCTGTGTGTCCTTGGAACAATCATCACTCTCACTCATATTCATCCTTGGTTGTTCGCTAAGTCTTCTGTTGGGGGGATATCGCACTGAATTATGTGGGTTGTGTTACTTTTGAATGGAAAGTCTTGCTACGATTATTCTGCTACTACTAAAACTTGATTTGGTTTACATTTTTCCATTCGTGTCTTCTTTGCTTCATCAGCTGTTTTAATATGTTCAGGTCATCATGTGTGTGTGAGCATATCGACCAGAGAGGAAAATATAATCAGATTAGGTTAGTTGTGTTGTGTGGTTTATTTTGAACCACACCCAAGAATTTCGATTTTACCACATTTCACTAATTGTGCTAGAGAGGCCTTTTTTATAATTTTCTGTTCTGATGTCTCAGTTTCCGATTCGTGTCCGTGTACGACAGCCGAGAATCGTTATTTGTGTTATTGCTGGTTTGTACTATTTCTTCTAGTATTCGTTTCTGTAATCTTTTTTTGATTTCGGATTTATGAGTATAATTGCTAGCCTCTCAGGGCGGCTAAGTAAGGTATTATGTTATACCGAGCGGAGAGGATTCCTTTAATTCACGTTTTCCACTTTCTTCTATGAAGTTTCCAAGTGGTCACCAAAATTTGCACTAATCCAAGTAATAGTTGCTGGTAGTGATAAAGCTGTTAGGGATAAAACCGTTGTCTTATCTATCTTTGTCACTCGCCCCTTGCTTGCGCGTAGCGCTTAATGTTTTACTTTTTATAGTTTCATTTTTTGTTTGGAATGTAATTTATACTGATTAGCTTTTTGTGTTTGGTTGATTAAATTTATTGTTCGGGCCTACATATTGATCTTTGCTTTAAACTCCGCTCTGCTAGTCGCGGCCACTGTGCACCAAACATTATCGCGAGAATCACTGATCACGATTTCAATTTTAATTTTTGCGATCGCGATCTTCAAATATTATTGACACACTGCAAAAGCAACTTTTAAATTTCATCAAACTTCATTCGGCATGACATTTGCATTCTGCCTGATTCCATTTGTTTGAAATCTGTTCTATTTGAAATCTGGCATGGTACAAAAAATTTCTCAATCAGATAGGCTCAATAGAAACCGGTTTTCGCTGTTTTGGTGAAACAACTTTTTTCAATACATATTTAAAAGTTCTCTAGCTGCTACCAGGTTAACACAATTATAGTTCTGGTCTATCCGATACATTTAACTTTTTATTTTATTCCTCTCATTGTCTGTTTCAAGTTTTTTTTTATGTGTTTGAGTAGATAAGATAATAATAAATTGGTTTCACGAATTTAGTTGTTTATTTTGAACACAAGCTACTGAGCCTATCTGTATTGATAAATTTTTGTATCATGATTCCTGGTACACTTAAACATTCGTTGTCTTTTTTCGCATTTCATAGTCATTGAGTTTTTAGAACTAGTTTTGCCAAAATCGTGTGCTGACACAGAAAAATGCACTTCTGATCGGAGATCAGCATATCGTTCGTTACCATTTAATTACAAACGTTGTTATCATTTAATTTCCCTCATAAGGAGCGATTTGTAACACACCCAATCACGAGAGGAATTTTCTTATTCATACTCGAAGTTTGTTCAATAAAAGAGTCTCGTTAGGTACAGGGTGGCTGATGAATATTGCTACATTAAGGAACTGAAATAACTTTTTGATTAATTCACGTAATTTATTTTTTCTTGATTCATTTGTAGGATAATTCATTTTTATTAAGTTTTCTTAATTGGTTTTAAAAATAATGAAATTTAAATGGCCACCACGCACGTTGACGCATGTGCGATATCTCAGCAAAAAATTGTTCATTACTGCCTGAAGAGTTGCAGCGGGAATTGCCCCAATTATCGTTCGAACGGATTGCTTTAAATAATTCAAATTTGTTGGTTTTGTTTTGTAAACTTCCTGTTTGCAATAACCCCACAAGAGGAAATTAGGCACTGTAAGGTCAGGAGACCTGGGGGCCAACGGAATGTAGAGTTTCTTGAAATCAGTTTATTGGGGAATTTTTGCTGCAATTTTGTCATAACTGGCCGGGCTATATGAGGAGTTACACCATCTTGTTGAAACCACACAGAGTTGAAAGTGATTGTCTTTCGACGTAGTTCTGGATAAAAAAACTTTCAACATTTTTAAGTATCGGTCTGCAGTGACCGTAACAGTAACACTGTTCTCTTCGAAAAAGTAAGACCCGACAATGCACTTTGATGAAACTGCACACCACACTGTTACGCGAAGTGGATGTAATTCCGCCTCATGGAGTATCTGTGGGTTAGAATCACTCCACATTCGACAATTTTGTTTATTAACATTTCCGTTTAGATCAAAATGTTGTTTGTTATTTGAATTTTATAAGGGAATACGTTCAAATTTGTGTGCATAATTGTTTGCAGTGACTATTTGCCGATACTTATTTGAGCAGATAAGCTCCTTGTCGAATCTCTGGGATTGTCTTGTATAGCAGCAGCTACAGCAGCGATAGTTTCCTGCATCCGAACTGAAGCGTTTCGATGATAAGTATTTCTTGCGATTAACCCATGCTCAGCAAAATTGTTTACGAGCCTCATTATAGTCCATCTGCTAGGAGAAGTGCCGGTAAACGTGCGCCTATATTCTCTTTGTACCGAAACTATACGGACTCCAATGCGTGATAGCGGCGGACAATCTAAATTCTTTTCTCAGTGTCCCAATTCTCCATTTTCGTTAAAATTAAAAATCATTCTATAAAATAAAAAACAATTGGAACAGATTAATTACATAGAAAAAAAGTTATTAATTTTTTTTTGGGTAGCAGCTTTCATCAGCCACGTTAGATGCTCAAAAACCTCAAACACATGGTCGCAACGATTCCAATCTAGTATCTTCTGAGTTGCGCTCATGAAAAAAGTGACTCGAAATGTTAGACATAAAAATTGAAACTTTTACTAATTTTACCAATGTTAGTATTCAATACAGAAACAACGCCAAAAAGGTGTAAAGGTTAGTTCCCGCATTAGCCAAATATCTGTCGTCGAGATATAAACCAACTTTCTTAACTCATGCCCTTAGCCTATTAAATTACGATAATTGAATATTGGTCCGATTGAAAATCACTACTCAATTTATTTTCTTTGCTTATTTTCTTTCAATTTCTTTCAATTCAAGCAATAAGTTCTAATTCTAATCAATATAATATGACTCGAATAATTTGCATGTTTATTTAAATTGCGCCCACAAATTATTTTACGCGGCTAATCTCTCTTTTTGGATATAATTTTTTAAAAAGACAATTTACATTATGCTGTGCATATATTTTATTATTAGTCTTGTTCAAGTTACTATTGCTCATACCGTTTAACCCGTTATTTATCAAATTTGTACGCCTAAGCAGTCGAGCTATATATATTCGACCTATATGTCTTATTAATTAAGAACTATAACCATTATAAGTGAAACGTAATAATTTTGCCAGTTATATTTAATGTTTATAAAAAATGTTTTTAATTAAAATACTCAGTAAGATATTCAGAACGTACCAAGCGAGTTTTGAAAGTTGTGTCGCCTTATGTTGACAGTGCAAACGGCGGCCATCAAATCAATGAACTTGATGATACTCTTTGACGTGTACAAGAATTTTTTATTTGTACCTAAAAGTAATAATCAACAAAAAACTAATAATAAAGAAATCAAAAGATCATAATGTTTCTAAATTCCCACCAAACCCCTTGGCACGTCGTTTTGATGTGTGCGGCAGAAATGTTATTTACTTGAACAATTATTGGGTATACAAATAACTATATGTCTTCACCGTTTTTATCAAAAATTGAGCATTTATTGTGAAAGACCGGTAGGTTATGTTTTATTCAAAGTATTGTCCATCGTTAGCCACAACTTTTTCGCATGTTTCTGGCAGCATACGAACACCAAGTCGGAAGAACTTTTCTTCTTTTGAGGTTATCCATAAATCAATAAATTTATGGTATCTTCATCTGATGTGAAGTGCTGCTCAGACAGGCGATAAAACTTCCCAATTGAGTGTTTCCTTTGATCGGCGTCACAACATGTGGACGAGCATTATCATATAAGAGAATAATTTTGTCGTGCCCGGCTCAATCGCCTCAATTGTATTCGGTAGAGAGCACCAGTATGGTTTCGTTTGGATTTAGCAACTCATATTACACGACACTAAACTGATCTCACCAAATACACAACATGAGTTTTTTCCATGAATATTCGGCTTGGTTGTCGATGTTTATGTTATCGTAGTGGATTCATTTTTCATCACCAGTGACTATGCGATAACAACCAAAAACACCCTGTCGTTTATGCCTGGCAAGCAGCATTTTACATGAAAACATCGGCGTTCAACATTTCTCGGCTTCTCTGGCATGAATATTCATCCAATAATGCTTCCATTTCGCGCATTTTCGTACACTTTCGGCCTTCCGCTACGTTCTTTGCCTTCAAGGCAGCCTCACCATATGCTTCTACAAGTAATCGATGCGCCTCAGGTACGCATTTCTTCAAATTAAAGAAGTAAATCAAAATTTCCCGCAAAATACGCTTATTCAGCTCAAAACTCGACATTTTCAGAAGAAGAAAATATATGATGCTGATACAAAATCGCTAATATTTTAGGGTTATGTTGTTAACAGATGTCCAACCTTAGGACATGACGTTTTACATCGAGTAATTTTAACCATAACTTGCTGGTGGTACCATCTTTTGTCGACCGGCGGAGACTTATTTGTATACTCAACATTTTACTTATTTCTTAAAAGTTAATAAAGATTTTAATTGTATCCAAAAATTAACTTAAATGTGGGGAAACGAGAAATGCCCCCTAATAAAGCGGTGAAAATACATATTTTTGCTACGAATGTGACGTTTTGACTGAGCTAACCATAAATATTCCGTATGCTGGCCAGAGTCTGTCTATACGAATTGTTGTGAATTTTTGTAACTGGATATGAGAAGCCAAGTAGTATATTGAAGGTTATACAATATAAGCTGAGGAAAGGACGATTTTGGGTTGATAAGTCGGTCCGTGTTGTAAGTTCCGTGGTGAAATTAATTTCTAAAATTCATCGCCGCGTTGTTGCTGTTCAAGTAATTCCTTCAGGTTAAAAGAAAAGACGGCGAGTTTTGTGAGGAGTGTTTGATTAGAACGAGAGAGACAGTCGTTTACCACATTTATCTTTAATTTTATGAAAGCCTGTGCAATCTTCGAGCCAAGAAAATTTCCTCCTAGACGAGCGAGAGCAATTCGACTAAAAATAGTATTAACCGTAATGTTGGTTTTGAAAATGTTGACAAAATAACTACCTCGGCGAGTTTTAACAGTGAAACTGTGTATTTGAGGGATCTACCTGGGACTGAGACAATGTTTAATAGTCAATAGTCTCCATAAAGGTGCAAGTTCTTATTTTTCTTTGGTATCGCATGTAATGGTGAGACTGGAGGTACTTCAGATTGCGATGTCTCATAAACTGGAATTCAGTATTCGCGGCTTTAAGTTTTGTTGCGCCATGTTGTCGCGAGTTAGCAAAAGGATAGGCACTTTGCGTGAAGACGTATTGAACTTCGTTATGCTTCATGGCATGATCGTAGAGTGTTTGTTCAAAAGTGCGCCGTATTCGTTGCTGACTGGAATGTTTAGGAGTTGGCGTATCAATTTGAGCAATGGTTGTTGGTGACCTTTCCGCCTGTCTATGCCACGACGATGAAGGGATATATGAACGAATGGCTGAGATGTAAATTAGCCATGAACAATTTCGTTCCTTAAGTGGTAATCGGGCGGTTTGCTGCGGTAAGAATACAAACGAACTTTGTATTTGTATGTCGGGGAAACGTTGGAATCGATCTAAAATTGTAAATTGTTTTCTTAATCGTTAGACGGCGAGACGAACAAATATAATTTTCCGTGGAGACAGCAGGATTTAGTGGTTTTTCGAAAACTTAAAATTAATCATTAGACCTGAAATAGAAAAGCTTAAGTTACACCCAATGTTGATCACTTTCTTTACAGTTACTATTCAGCGAAACTTCAGGATCTGTTAATCGAGGCTTGACAACGAAATTTGAAATTTTCATTGGTATGAAGTCCTATTGGAAATGATCTAAATGGAGTAAAAGTTAAGATCTTACTGGAGGGAAGAAAGGGTTAACCCTTTTTTGACTCATTTCGCTATTTCTTCCAAAAATCTCTGAAAGCAACGAGATGTAAACAGCTGATGTCAATGATAATGAATGAGGGCATGATCAGTTACTACAGTGAAATGAGCTGTAAATTAGCATGCCAGATGACTTTCATTTAATGATAAGGATTTTGTGCCATGTTACAAAGGTTCCTTTATAGATGTTGAATTGTGCGAGAAGGGTGCAATTTATTTGGAGAAAAACCATGCTAGAAATCAAGGTTAACCAAAAAAACAGAACATTTTAACTGGGATTCTGTTTGGTTTTGATACTACGAGTATTTCTTCGAACAGGAGGAATTTTGGACAGAAATCTATTGCACAATCTATTTCCACAAAAATGTGAAAATGCAAAAAATGGAAATCTACCGATCTACCAGAAACCAAGTTCTAGAAAGTGGCAGAGAAAGATTATGGCGGAGCATCTTCTTTTAATTCAAGTTAGTAGTTTAAAAAGTCATTGACGAGATGTTAATGTTGTGATTTCATTGCAAGGTGAAATAGTGCCATGCTTCTTAGATCAAGGAAAATAACCACTAACTTGAATACCTCTACGACTATTGTTACTGCTCGAGAGATATGCCCATAGGGAGGAGTTCTGTCTTCTCTAGTGTAGAGTCTTGTCGTCATCTTATTGTTAATCCAGTTAAATGACAACCGATTTTACGGTCAGGGATTTATTGATAAATATATGGATGTCTTATATGATAACATTCAAGGACGATTAACATAGTGATAACCTGTTGTCGTGAAAATTAAATATTGATGTATCCTAAAAAAACTTAGATGGGCTCTTCATGAGACCAGGGATTTTGAGAAATTTTAGTCTCCCAAAAATAGAGATCTCAAAGGAGGCAAAAATACATTGAAGGGCTATGCATACCACATCAAATAATGCACTCGAGAATGTCTTTGATGTCCCACTCTTGATTTCCGGATTAGGTGATGTAGAGTCTCCACTAATGGTGCGTGTGTGTATTACTGGAAGATATAAATGGGAACATGTGCTCCATCTCAAATTTTCAGTGATCATGTTCACTGATGGTTCAGTTAGTAAGGCGCTGGACAGCAGTCCACTGTCTTTCAGGCAAAACTTGTTGCATTGTTTCTTAATATGCATCAAGGAAAACTATAGATCGGCTCGGGATTCAAGGTACAGGTACACTTCTTTGGGTGCCCGGTCACAGATCCATGCAAATGAGGTGCCTGACAAAGTAGCTAGGGTTGGCACATTGGCCAAGAAGCTCTTTCTATGATTCAATGATCAGGACATCAGACCAATCTGTTTCTAAACTATGACAGATGCACCTTGAGTACTTTCCTATAGAAATTTTCACTGAACAACAACGTAGTTTGAAAAAGGGTTCATGAGAGTGCAGATTGCGAGCAGTCTGGTAAAGTGACTGAGAAGTCAGTTGGACCCTTTTTATATTCCTATCTCTTTTCCTTTCATGTCATATTGTTTCGGTAAACGTTTCCTTTTTAGTATCTGTTAGTAGCCGTATTTCTTGACGCAAGGTCTGATCCGGTTTAGATCAGACCTGAAAGGTTACTGCGAATTCGATTTCGGTGAATTGTTTTTCGTTATGGAACTATTCGTAAATGATTCAGGATTATGTGTGAGTGAATCTAACTAACACGTGCTTTGTGCATATGAGATTAGGAATTGATGTTGTGTACATTGGGGACATTCGATCACTGGAAAATGATTTACATCAGATAATACACCATCATCCATGACAAGTCTTGGGTTAGGTTAAACATTCACTCGAGTTGAAGAAAAAATGGCAATCAAGGAAATCAATCAAGATTATACAGTGAATTGTTGTACATTTTTAAAACCATTGATCGGATTCATATCAAATCGTTGGTGGTTAATGTTAGCGAATATGTAAACGTCTCAAATTTTCGATATAATTTGTGCTTTATCCATAACTGGAAGTATATTTTCTTTAATCACTGGGCAATGTGCTTGTGTTAACTGGAACATTACTTACGAAACTTGCATTCAACAGAATGCCAAGGCCTTTAAATTTCGCTGATCAAATGTTACATACTCTGCAACCTAACTTGCTATTAATTGTTGTTATTTTTTATCCTTTCAGTTGAAAGCAATTGTTTTAGGTACCAAGCTTGAGGTACTGGTGTCCGCCGAGGTAAAATTTGACTCAGATTTACCAGAATTTCGTACCACAGGCGGAGCGAATAGTGCGGCTGGTAAACAGGAGTAAGTAATGTTTGTCGCACACAAATGTTGTAGAACGATTCTCACATATATTAAATTGTCACATTAATAAGGTTCTACGTTCAACCGGTGATGTGGGTGAAAGCTTTGGACATGGTTCTAGATCGACTCGTTGTTCAAGGAGCTGATTTTAGTAAAATCGCCGCCTTAAGCGGTTCTGCACAACAACACGGTTCACTATACTGGTCGAAGCATGGAATCAATACATTAAAAAATTTAGATTCAGATAAATTCTTACATACCCAAATAGATGATTCTGCGTTTACTGTAACGAGGACACCGATTTGGATGGATGGTACCACAACGAAACAGTGTATTGAAATGGAAGAAGGTGTTGGTGGTCGCGATCGTATGGTTGAATTGACTGGTTCAAAGTGTTATGAACGATTTACGGGGCCCCAAATACAAAAAATCTTCCAATCTAGACCGGACAGCTATCGAAATACCGAACGAATATCATTGGTTAGTAGTTTCTTGGCGTCACTATTTTTGGAGGATATCGCACCGATAGAGTATGCCGATGGTTCTGGCATGAATTTATTAAATATTCATACCAAAAAATGGTCCGATGAATGTTTAAACGCGTGTGCCCCAGACTTACATCAAAAATTAGGACAACCCGTTTCACCAAACTCCATTGTGGGCAACATTGGTAATTTTTTCATTCAACGGTACGGTTTTGACACAGAGTGTAAAATAATCGCGTGCACTGGAGATAATCCATCGGCCTTATCGGGAATGGTGATAGGTGACAATTGGTTGGCGATATCCTTAGGTACAAGTGACACCGTTATGATGGAACTTATAAAGCCACCAAAACTACAGGAGGGTCATGTGTTAGTACATCCGACTTATCCTGATCATTATATGGGATTATTATGCTTCCGGAATGGATCATTAGTACGGGACACATTTAAAAGGTCTGAAGCTAATGATAGTTGGGTTAATTTTAGCGAATTATTAAACTCTACACCGAGAGGGAATTTTGGAAATATTGGTAAGTAATAGTAGATTATATTGATAAATAATCACTGACGCCAATGATTTAACGAAATATTTAAAATTTCTAGCTCTTCATTTTTATTCTCAAGAGATAATTCCCGACGTAAAAGGAAGTTTAAGGTGGAATAAAAGTAGCACGGCGAGTGTTCCTGATTTAGGAAAGGGCATCGTTAAATATGGTTCACCCCAGGCAGAAATTCGTGCACTTATCGAAGGGCAAATGCTACACAAGAAAGCCGTTGCATGTGATATGGGTTTTAGCTTCGGTGAAGATACTCGTATCTTAGCAACTGGAGGTGCATCCGCAAACCGAGCAATACTGCAGGTAATGTCGGACGTCTTCAATGCCCCCGTGTATATACAGAAGACAACGGAAGCAGCTACATTAGGTGCAGCGTATCGTGCTAAGTATGGACTATACTTACAATCGCAACATACGGAGGGCCCCCCACAAAAATACGATGAATATATTCGTCATATTTTATCAAACACAATCCAACGAGTGTGTGATCCGAGCAAAGATAGCCAAGAAATTTACGATCAAATGCTGCTTCGGTACCGGGAAATGGCATCGTACATGATAAATTTAAAATCCGAATAAAGAATAAGCATTCCAATATTTTCTACTCCATTCCACAAATTACATTTTTTTGCCATGCACAAATTTACTTATCGACAGATTTACTGCGGGGATAATTTACTACTTTTAGACTGTGATTTTTGTACGTTTTTTTCGATTGACATCTATTATTAAGCTTATTGATTTTGTGACTTACCTTAAGTGCAATTAAAAATAGAATAAAGATCAGATAAAGCTTTTTTACTACAAATAAAACCAAACTTTTATTTTAAAATAGAAATGTCGTACAGTGTTTTGTTTTATTTCTTGCGACCTCCGCGCTCCTTAATTTGCAGATGGACGGTTGCCCCACTCAAGAGATTATAGTAAGCAATCGTGTTATTATCCTTAAAGAACATTCCGTCAAATGAGATTTTCTGTTTAGCCGGTGGCATACCAGTTTCATCCTGCAATTTTGATTTTAGAAGTGAAATTTGATCGGCCAAACCTAAAGTGACTGCAACCACTTGGCCATTAAGGCGCCATTCATTTTTCTCCGTCATATTCGGTACTTGAACCTGAATAGTGATCGGACCTTTGTGGAGAGCCATGAATTGAGTTTCTGCAATTAAATGATCTTCGGTTCTTGTTTTCTTATTTGGCGGTTCATCATCGATAACCACTTGTGGTGGTTGTTGTGGCGGAGGAGCCATCATCGATGGGTCCATAACCGGTGGAGCTGGTGCAAGAGATGCGCCTGGTTGTGGCATTGGTGGCATGAATCCAACTGGGAATGGTGGCGGCATCATCGGAGGTGGACGCATCGGCATCATCATTACGGAAACTGGTGGTGGCATCGGTGGTGGTTGATGCTGAACTACAGCCGGTTTAGGCGGAACAATTATAGATGCGGCTTGGGTTTGCGCGTTTAGTACAGCTTGTTGACTTTGACTCATACTAGTTGAGACTTTAGAGATTAAATTTTGTTGAACCGGTTTCGGTCCAATTTTTTCTTTCTCTTCATCGGGCAATAATCCTTTAACCTTATGGATCTGATGAATTTGATCTTCAAGCGTGATGTTTGCTCTAGCTGCACGTGTAGCAGCCTCAACACTTGATGTATGACCATCCCAAGTAACCCGTTCATCTTTCTTAGTCTCTTCTTCACCCAATTTCTTACCAATGACTGTTTCCTCGTCACCAACACCGAAAATATCAGTACGCCGTTCAGCCAATTGTTTCAAGCTTGCTTCAATAGCAGAACCCGCAGCATAAACATTTTCTTGGGTCATCTTTTCGGTTGTATGCTTGTCCCGTTGTTCCACCCAACGTGGATCTAACAATCCAATTCTCATGTGCTCAGCAACCTTAGATGCAAGGATACGTTCTCCTGTGATGGGTGATATTAAGAATTCATCCGTAATCGGTTGCTTCGTGACTTTATGTGTCTGTTTAGGATCATATTTCTTAACCACCACCTTATCATGAGTTGGTGGTTGCAATGGGGCCACCGGAGGTTGCGATGTTACCGATGATCCGGGTGGACGAATATCTTCATCACTTGAAGCTTCATCCATATCTTGAATTTGATTGTTATCTCGACGATGCTGAATAAATCCGGTTCTATTTTCCATAACCGAAAGTTTCATACCACTTGGATGATCGTCATCAGAGCCATCGTCCGATTCAATTTGCATCTCTACGTCGCCATCTTCCTCTTGGTGTCGCTCTTCCATTAAAATGCGCGCGCCCACTTCGTCCGGTGTCGTAGGAGGTGGAAAATTACCTGTTTCATACGGCTGATAGTCAACAGTTTCAACAACCACAAAATCATGCCAATCAATCTGGGCATAAGCAACTGAAAAATAATAACTTTATTAATACGCAAACGAACAAATTAATTTTCCTTACTTCTCTCGCGTTCTAATTTCTCTTCCTCCCTTCGTCTTAAAGCTTCCTGATGCTTTAACCAATTTGCACGGTATTTGACCTGCTCCAAAACCAAATTAATACTAGTTCGATCCGGTTGTGACTCAGCTGCAAGTTTACTCATCAAATCTTTGGGTGGAATCAAAATTTTCGTATACTGTTCTAACAGCTTCGTAAAATACTGAAACAGTGAATGTTGTGGCCTCAAGAAATCAAATTGATAGTTTCGCTGTTCACGGTTCATCAAGTTTGTTAAAAACTGGCGACCATTACGAGCCACAAATTGGGCTGTTAATTTTACAATATCCAAGTCAAGCGCTGAAATCGAAGGTGGATCTGCGATAAACTCGAACTCGGGTGGTGGTTCCTTTGGTATAAACAGCTGTTCTGCAACTTGTTTCAACAATTCCTGTTGCTTCTGTTGGGCAGCTGGCGTTACAGACATTTTTTGGATACTTGACGGCAAACCACTCGCATCTGTTTTACCCTCACGAATATCTTTAACCTTGTGTTGATAGTACGCATGGTACGGATCGCCTGCATTCAAGAAATTAAACTTTGGATTGCCAAGCTCATTTTGACGAATTCTGGCCTCAAATTCTGGTCCATTTCGAGCAACGAAACTTGCAGTTTTATCAACAATATCTGGTTAGAAATTTTATAATTTAAGAAAAATTACGAGAATAGAAGCTGAAATTATAACAATAAAAAGATATTTTATTTGAAAAAGGATACTTCTAACCTCCGGTGGAGGATAAATAATGCCCATAATGGGCCCCGATAATGATGGTGCCTCATCAATCGAAATATCATCCTGCTGCACATGAGGCGGAGGTTCTACATCTAATGATGGCATTTTGTAATGCTAGTTGCTTTCCACTGATCACACAATACAATTAAAATACAGATTATTGCTTTTTAATTATTTATAACTTGTATATTCTCCAAATAACACGCGCTCCATTAAAATGTTCGTAATTTCGCGTACTATACGTTTGTTTGACAGTCGAGTTTTACCAAGATTTTTGACACAATTTTGCTCTGTACTATCGACATTAATTCCGAAAATACTCCGAATTTTCGAAATAATTCCCCTACTTTAGTTTCAGCGGTCAGACAGCATTTCAAAATTTTTAAATGCACGCAGTTACTTGGCGTCTGTAAAATCTCAAAGTGAGAGCTTTTTCGGGACTCAATAAACTTCAAAAATGGTGTGAGTACAATTAAATAAAATAATCATCTCTTTTGAATATTTGAATCAAACCTGTTGAGTCTAGTGTCTTAACAAATGAAGCAAACACGTGCAGGTAATTTACCGTAGCTGCTTAATTGTTTGCAATGGATTTACGAATACAATTTTAAGTATAGATAAAGATCTACGTAGACAATTCAAAGAAAGTTTAAGCTCGTATACCTGTCGTAGAGTATCATAATCTTAACTCAAGCTTTACTTTAAAAGTAATACATCTTTATGGTGCTTCAGTTATCGTTTTTTATCCAACCATTATTAATCATGTGTTGAAGCCGAGCTGGATTGTTTGCTTGTTTACATTAAAGTTTTCAAATTAACTTAAATAGGAAAATTATGTTCGATTGGTTCACTAATCTTTTATCGAAATATACAACCATATAAAACTGCTATGTGAATTTCTCATTAAACAATGAAAATCAGCTTACATTGTTCGGAGCTATTTACATTAATAAGTTGTTTAGACATATAATCGAGAAGGGTTTTGTACTGTTAAGCTATCTAAAACCAGTATACTAACAAGTCTCTAAGGATGTTTTCCAGACGCCGATTTATTCAAATAAGTCACCTTGCGAGTAGACTTATTTGAATAAGTGCGTCTACACAGAAATGTCTCCACAATTGTGTCTTGACTAATTGTAATCATAAAGCAAAATATACATAAGAGGACTTTTATTTTCAAACCTAGTGGCAACGACCACCATGTCAAGAAAAATTGTTTCTTCCATATAATAAAAATTACGTTTTGTTTTTTGTTATTACGTCACAAATAAGTCGTTACAATGAATTGGAATGACTTGACCGACTTATTCAAGATGGCGTCAAATAAGTCAATAAGTCTGTAATAAGTCGGTGTTTAGAAAACAGCCTAACTCTACATCGGATTTTACACGGCCAGTAATAATGTCATTACCTAAATTTTCTTTATTTTTGAATCAGTACATACACGTAATGACATTATTATTGACCGTGTGAAGTCTGCTTTTAGACGAAACAATTTCTACTGTCCTAGATATTAAACTATTCTGAAAATTTTACCTTGAAAGTAAACATAAAAGTCACTGCCCTGTGTTTGCAATGTAGAACAGCATTTGGTTAATCGTTAGCTTTACTCCCAAATGATGTTGGTAAATGTGGATTATTTAGAGAACAGTGGTTTTATCTATCTGACGTTTTTGTTGTTTGGTGCCCTGTTGTTGTCTCATATTTCCTTTGCCTCAGCTGCAGTGTTTCCAGTCGAGGAACGGCTTATTTCACTGATAGTTCTCACCCTGATTCTGAATTCTGATCAACGTCTTTACACCTACTATATCACCTTCTACTTGATGCTGATCAAACAGCAGTATAGAGTTAAACTGCACGGGATTCCAGGCCCAGCTAATAGCGTTACATTGTGTGCAGTTGATGAATCTAATCTCTCTGGCTTAAAATATTGTTCTGTATACAATTAGCTATGGCCACTTCCAACCTGGTCAAGGACTGTAAACATTTCACTCGTGCTCTTTGTTTAAACAATAGGCCAACGTTTGGGGTTAGGCTTCAACCAGCAAACACATAAGCGCGTATAAGTTGTACGCAGTTTAAACCTTTTCGGTTAGTGCTAGGAATGTCTAAATTGTATAGGTTTCTCGCCAAAACTAAACATCTGAGCCATAAAATGACGGTCGTAACCCAGCTCAAGCCAATTCATAACTAGGATTCATCGGGCCCGATTAAATGATTCTTTTTATCAATTAATAGTAAGAAAGCTATTAAAAATAAAGTACGTTGTTAACCTAAACTAAGTTTAGCAAAGTACGTTTCATCTTTAGAAAAACGGGATAAGGCCGAAATAAACATCATTTATAAATAAATAATGAGGCTTATCGAAGATTCATCGTGTGACGACTGGCTTGAATAGTATAATAATTTATTCACTTTGTCTGCAGATGTTCAGTTTTCGAAGTAGCTTATTGGTCCCAGCTCTTTAGGTCATTTTTGCCAGAGCAGCTATATTTGATTATACTTGTTAAGTTACATTAGGGCTTCTCTGTCGATTTTTACCGTTAATAAAAACCGGTAATAACCGGTAATAATTTATAATTTATCAAAACCAGTAAAATAGTATCAAAATTAGCTTCCGTGTTTCATGGATTAACCTAAAATGATCCATACGTGTATTGATATATCTTATACACTCAGAAAAAAGGTCACGAGTTTGCCTTATGGTAATCTAAATTACGGGGACCATTGATCTGATCTATCATTGGTAGCTAAAGGCGGAGATAGCTCTTACGGTAACGAGAAAGACTGATGTACTTATCACTCCAATGTGACTTTCTATTCAGGTTTAGCGGGCGTAGGATCCGCGGAGATCGTTAACATTTCGGGAATATACGAACTATAGGCGATGAGTGATCTAAAGGATAGGAAATAGAAATTCTTTTGAATTTTCTGTCGATTTTTTCTAGCATTTTATACTGATGTTTCTCAAATTCAATTTTTCCAAAATAATCGGTACTTTGTTATTTGTGTGAAGTTTAGCTTAGATAGGAATTAAAATTAATGGAATAAAATAGCATACTTTTGATCCATAAAGAAGATTGAATTAAGCTAAATTTTATATATCCGATTTCCGGTAAATTGTGTTACTCATATTGATTGAACTTTATATTAAAAGGTTCGATTGAATAACCAAAACTGAACTACATATCCAAACCGTAAATTTCATGTTTAAGAGTTTAATTTCTGCACCATAGGAGTTTGATACTGAACATGTGGTTTATATGCATAATAGTTGGTTGATAATGGACAAGTAGTTTTTATACGCAATCCCATCTCATAATTGTACAACATTCCTCAGCGGCAAGGCCAGAAGGACTTTTGTGAATCATCGAAATTTACCGAGGTTTCCAAGATTTGAATTACCGAAACCCGGTTTATTCAAAATCGGTGCAGCGCGTAACCGAAAGTTATACATATCCATAGACGAATTTTCAGAAACAGTTAGAGTTGTTCAATTGATCAATCAATTTTTATCCTATCTATACGAGTCCCTCCTCCTACTCAGAATACTATCGCAGAGAATTATGAAACATAGATACACAACTTTATTCATTTGTATTCGTTACGAACGACATTTTTACAGTGAGTAAATTTATATTTTGTTCGGATTCCGGAGCTCCGTAGAAATGGAACATTCTAATATCTCTAGCGTTGTTTAAAATAACCATGGCTCTTACTATTGAAATCGGTCGCTTTCGTTCATTATTGAATCTCTAGTTGACCACCTGAGCAAAAATGTTTTACTATTTGCTCATTATACGTTTTATGTGTTCTTGCATTCCAAAATTTAGCAAAAGAAAACCGAAGACGGCCGTGTTCAATAGTAAGGCCCAGGTGCATACTATCATACTATAATTTAATTTTCTGTACCAGGTCATTCAAGGATACAACAGGTAGATGCATTGCATAGCACAATCGAACTGCAATATTGAATGCCATAGAACAGTTTCCCTCTTGCAACTTGTAGCAACCATTGTATGTATAGTATACATTTATCAAGCCTCTAAACCACACGAAACCATACCATTGACGGTCGAAGGCAATGAAAATCCCAAGTCAAAAGGACTTTCTATCGTGACAATGAATTCTAGAGTCTTTGCCGAACTGATAATTTCTGATTGCCAACCAGATCATTTATAGTTAAAGCTGGGAAGCTGCATGGCGTATTATACTGACGTACCTTGACTTCGTGAGACAACAAGCTATTAAATTACCGATCGGTCTTCGTTTATCAAGCCATGCTTGAGCTTTAATTGTGTTTAACCAAAAATCATAAACATTCAGTGTGGTAGATATTCACGTTAATATACCTGAAATTAGATTTTCAACTTCCTAAAGTAGATTTGAACATACATGCTGAACATTTTAGTGATATAGTTAATTATAGCTGAAAGGAAGCAGCGGTCCCATGGAAAATATCAATATTTGTTCCAATTCCATAAACTACGAAACCAACCGCATCAGAGAAGCTGTGGCCGATAAATATACACCCACTGTATGAAACAGTCCTGGAACGAGTAATTAAAAACCAACTGGTAAATCATATCAGTGATAAAAATATATTAATTGATCAACAATCTGGATTTGGAGTGGATCTGGATTGTGAAACGGCTTTAAACGTAATTTTACATGGCTGCAAAACTCAAATAGAAGACATCAAGGTAGTTATTGTGGTCTTTTTACATTTTAAAATGGCTTTTGGAAACATTGAAAGAGGAATTTTACTTGAAAAATTAAACAAGTGAGCAATTGTTGGAAAGGATAGAGAACTAGAACTAGAGTGGATTAATAATTATCTTCAACCGAAGACAACAATATACGAAAGTTGATAATTTCACATAGTCACTAATGCAAAACAATCTCGGAGCACCTCAAGGTTCAGCACTTGGATCGTTCCTCTTTATTCTATACATCAATGACTACGTCATCACCACCACCACCACCACCACCAAAGTCAGAAATTGTCGTTCTTTAAAGACCTCGAGGTCGCTATTTATAAATTTCGTTCTTTATTTCATCTATTAGTTGTTTTCATTTGTTACACAGAAAATTGGGGATATTTTTGTGTTGCGGAGTACTAGTCTGCAGCCAGAGTTTACGAGCTTTTCGTTTCTCTCTAACTAGTTCTGTGACCTCAAGAGGATGGTTTTGTTCCCTTATGGAGTTGGTATGCGCATTAGGTGAACTTTCCTAAGCTACTTGTTGGATAGTATTCTTGATGCTTCTAGTTCATCTTCACGCTGCTTCTCTGTTCTAATTGGATCGCGGAGATTTGTTCGCTTTTTCACGAGCTTTTTCAATAAATTCCAATTGATTTTATTGCAAAAAATCCTTTTTTGTTGCAAGTTTTCGCGCTTTTATAATCATTGTACAGAGTCATGGTCACAAATGAGTGGTCAGATGATAGTCCTTCACTATTTTCAATGCATGTGCAGTCCTCTAAAACTCCTTTTGGTACAAAGAAGTCAAGATCTGGTATTTTATGTAGGCCATTAGACCAATATGTTGGTTTATCGCCAGAGTGAAATTCACAGTTGATCTCGCGAGCTGCATTATATAACTCTTTTCGTTTCGAGGTTGTAAGTCTATATACCCGATAGGTATTCTTTGCATTAAAATCTTTTTTTCTTCCTGCTATCTGTTCTGTGGCCAAGGCTCTCCCAACTCTTTCGCGGTTTGCTTATTAGGTCCGATTTTGTTACCATCTGCACATTGCATAGCCCCATGCCAGCCTATATACTGGCATGGAAGATGGGTCGGCCCATGAGTTTTGCACTCCGACAGGGGATCATAGATGTGTTCCTTTTCATCACAAATCGTAATTTGTTGATGAAAATTCCATTTGCATCCTGCCCCTATCGGGATTCGAACCCGGTACCTCCCGATCCAAACGCCAAAGCTTTAACCACTATGTCATTTGGTCGGTTGCATTAAAATCACCGTCCATGATAAAATTTTGTCCTAGTGATCTAAAAAGTCGACTTCTTTTTTTTAGCTGATGGCGTGGGGGACAGTAAATAGAGGAGATACTGAGATCCCTCTTCACTTGCATAATTTTTGTTTCAATACCGCGCTCTTCGTAATGTTTAATATTATTCTTAATAATTACGGTAGATCTATCTCTAACGTTCCCTCCTGGATGAATAGCGGTAGCATTCATAGTCACGTATTTTAATAAATGTAGTTTCTGTTAGATGAGTTTCCGATACAAGACATATAACTATTTTTTCTAAGTTTAGAATAATTCCTTGCTCTTTAGTTGTGGCGGCACTCTAGTTATAGTTGGAATCCTTTCTGTTGTAACGCTAGAGTTTTGAATCGATTGGCGCGTTTTATTTCCGATTTTATTTTATGTACCGCTACTTCACCTTTTCGGCTAATTGGGCAGTCTTTTGCGTTGTGACTGCCGACACATTTTACACACCTATCGCGCGCAATATCTTTGGATGTGATTAAAGCCTTATGGCATTTCATGTATTGCGTCGGTTGATTTAATGTTTTGTTCTCTTTCAGTGGTTCTATTTTAGCCCTCATTTTTAGTATTGGTTTGATGTTAAATATATTTTAAATTTGTTCGCGTTTGTTGAATGTGAGCATGAATAGCGGCAACCCTCTTTTAATGATCTTGGTTCCTTGACTATTTTCAATTTTCTCCCGTTTAAGGATGTTTATTGCGACTTTAATTTGCAATTCTTTCATCTTAAGGTCTTCTAAAGGGTGGTTAAATTTTAAGGGCCGATGTTGATTTTAAATAAAACACAAATTATTTAGGAAATTATTGTCAATTCTTTTTATTATGATAATATGGTATGGTTCAATTATGTATGGAACAAAATATCGGCCAAATGGCCGCCGCGACCTCGGCGGCACACCTCCACCCAATGGTCCAAATTTTCGATGACGCTTAGGCATTATTGAGGTTCTATGCCGTTAATGTGCCGAATTATCTCATCCTTTAGCTCTTGAATTGTTGCTGGCTTATCGACGTACAACTTTTCTTTCAAATAATCCCAAAAAAAGAAGTCCAACGGTGTCAAATCACATGATCTTGGCGGCCAATTGACATCGCCACCACGTGAGATAACACGGCCATTGAATTTGTCGCGCAAAAGAGCCATTGTTTCGTTAGCTGTGTGGCAAGTGGCACCGTCCTGTTGAAACCACATATCGTCCACATCCATATCTTCCAATTCGGGCCATAAAAAGTTCGTTATCATCTCACCATAGCGAACACCATTCACAGTAACTGCATGACCGGCCTCATTTTGGAAAAAATACGGCCCGATGATGCCGCCAGCCCATAAACCGCGCCAAACAGTCACTCTTTGTGGGTGCATTGGTTTTTCGTCAATCACTCTTGGATTATGATTCGCCCAAATGCGGCAATTCTGCTTATTGACGAATCCACTGAGGTGAAAATGTGCCTCATCACTGAAGATGATTTTCTTCGAAAATTGATCATCCACTGTTGCCAGTTCTTGCCACCATTCTGACCATTCACCACGTTTGGAATGGTCAAGAGGCTTTAGTTCTTGAGTCAATTGCACCTTATAAGCGTGTAAATGCAAGTCTTTATGCATAATGTTCATCAACGACGAGCGTGAGAGGTGCAATTGTTGGGCACGACGACGAGTTGAGGTGGACAGCTCTTCAGCCACACTATCGCGAACAGCAGCAATATTTTCTGCTGTACGAGCTGTACGAGCATGCACTGGTGTTTTAAAATCTCCTAAAGACCCGGTTTGTTCAAATTTTTGCACTATTTTTCTGATTGTACGCACATTTGGACGACTAAATTGACCGAAAAAATCACGAAGTGCACGATATGCATTTTGATTTGAACGCCCATTTTCATAATATGCCTGAATAACTTTAACGCGTTGCTCGATTGTGTATCTTTCCATGGTTCAAATTGAGTTAGTCTGAAATTGAGAAATGTCAAATTAAATGCAGAAAAAACTTGATGTTTAGGTGTGGTTCACATTCAACGTCGGCCCTTAAAATTTAACCACCCTTTATTATATCCTCCTTCTTACAGGTGGGATGAAGACCTTAATAGTCTTAATTTCTCGGCTACTTTTATCACCGTAGGTATACTACTCTTGATTAGTGCCACAACTCTATAGTCGCTTGTAGACATCGATTTCATTAAAGCTTGGATATTCGCAAACTCTGTAATGCCTATCACATTAATTGGCTGTGGCGCCTTTGTGTTCATTGCGTTGTTCTTGTTACTGTAGTTGTTGAGGTAAAGGCACTGGTTCAGTAGTTTGATTAACTTTTGCTTGCGAATGCTCTTCAACTGCTGGTGACAATTCTGCTCTTTGTTTTTTCCTAGGTTTTTGGTTGGTCATGGTCTTTTGTTTGTGCATCCAATCAGTTTCTCTTCCAAGTTCCTCATCATCTGTATGAAACAGCGTTAGTAAAGGCAATTTCCTGTCAGAGACGTTTCCAAAATTTATATCAATCTGGCATTCTTCAGCTCCTCATTTTCTTTCTTTAACTTAATGATTTCATTGCTAATTTGGATTGCCATTTTTTCGTGTCCGTCACTCCAGCCGGAACCATACCAGCCTAAACCAAACCAATTACGGCACAAGTAACACAATGTATTGTGCATATCATTGTGCACTAATTGTTTTTCAGCCGAAACCTTATAAAGCCAACAGAAACCTTATAAAATCAGCCGGAACCATACTACAACCAAACCAACTATGGTGCAAGAAGCACAATGTATTCCGGCCGAAAAGTCATATAGTAGTCAATGATGGACAATGCATCGTAATACTTGTACCGTAGTTGGTTTGGTTCCGGCTGATATGGTTCCGACTGGCGTGACGGACAAAATTTTTCTTGCACTAAGTCTTCTGCGTAGTTCAGCATTTTCGTTTTTCTGGTGAGTCGCGGAGATTGTTTGTCAATCCATTGAGCCGGCCTCGTTAGAGGCAGTTGGGGTTCCACCTGAGGTAAAAAATACTTTTTGTCGTGAACTCATTGCTTTAAGAACTGGTTATCGAAGCAGCTACCAAGCTAACCAGTGAAAATGGTAGTGGGGGAATGGGGAGAACCTCACTTGCTTGCTATCCCTTAGTTTGAGCTGATATATTAACCTTCTAAACCGACGGCCTTTAACCCCCATATTGTAATATAGTAACCGAGAAAATCAATAGTCACGTAGCATGAAGCAATACGACTAAGGGGATAGGGGGTTTAATTATAAAAAATAATACAATCAAATAGTAACGGTAAATTTCATTTGAGATTATTATAGTTCCACTCATGACTAACTATGTCATTATGGAGTATTGTCTGGTCTGCTATTATTTAACCATTGACATTTCGAGTAAACTATAGGAGAGTAAGTTATTTTATGAAATTAATTATGTACTTGGCTTCAGATGCAGTCCATTTGAGGTACGCGGTACCTCATTCTATGAAGTGGAGTCAAGTTTTTCGTTGTCAATATTTTATTTTTTACAGCGATACAGTTCCATCAAGAAAACATTCATAATTTACACCCAAAGTTTTGTGTGATGCCCTCCAGGCCCCAATAGAATGAAACGCGATGGTGTCCGTTTTGGATTATATAAAAGGAACCGATAGACTAATAGTCCTCTATTTGGATGTAGGCAGAATAAATGAACACAGATAAATATAGCATTCATGCTTCTAAGATGACATGAAAGATCCCACATACCGGTGAAAGTGAGTCTATTTAATATTTAAACGGTCAAACTACGTAATATTTCGTGAAGCATGAAATTCACGTAACAAACCAATAAAACCTGGCATGGTGGAAAATATTTTTTACACACCATGAAGTGGGATGCTCGTTTTCGTCGTTTAGGTACAATAAAGAAAATCAGAATACCTAAAAATGTGTAGGTTCCAACGTCAACATGACTGTTTTTGTTTCATATTCTTGTCAACATGTTGAATGATGGATGAATAGATGGACATATATAGACTGAATTATCTGGATATCATTATCGTAATACAAAATAATAATTTGTCATAAAGTTGAGTTATTTAATTTAACATTTTTATTTTTTGTATCGAAAGATTAATTTTGATGGGCATATATGATACAAATGGCTGTTTGGCAATTATAACAAATCCATACAAACTGTAACCATTTCAAATGTGTTTTTTGTTATCAACAAGTTATAAACCATTCCACATGTATTATACATACTCGTACATGCTAAAATAAAACTTTTCTGAAAAATTGAAAATGCTCACCCTCATTTTAATCTCTCGTTTACCTTCATTTTCAATTAACTATAACAGTGACGAATAATGACATGGTTATATATTTATTATTTTGTTCCACGATTTTTCCAAATTTCACACAAAGTTGTCTAATTGTCCATTATCTAATGTACGTAGTAGTTATTACATTGATATATAATAAGCATATGTAGTATGTAGTATGACGATTTCTAAAGCCATAAATTATAATGGTTGATGCATACCATCAGTCAACGATGTATGATAAGCATTCTAATATTTATATATAGTTCAAACCTATATGATAAGTATATGCACTAACCATTGTTCCTTGTTCCATCTTCTAACACTTACTTATTTGATACACCGACCTACATAAACATGTGGTGAATGGTGATACGTTCATCTTTCACTTTTAATAATTTCAATATTTTTATTTTCTCGTAGCTTTAGAAATTTCTGTATTGTCTAATAGACACCACCCCCTCGCCAACACACAAGTAAAGTAATGTATATGTATTTTTCGCAGTTATACTTGCTAAGTAAAAAAAGCTGCGAGACGCTTTCTGAATGAGTACGGTAATTTTTAATGGATATGGAATAAACTATTCCAATTCTATTTTATTTATAAATATTTAATTAAAAATTGTACATATTTAAATATAAGATACCTTACAGAGTAAACTATAATTTTAAATTAACATTTAATAACAATTTGTATGTGTAACAAAAATCATTTTTCCAATTTATAATAAATCAATCAAACGCAGCTAGGAAATAGCGGATGAAAAAAATATTTTCTCTGCATTGAGAAACCAGCGCAAATGTTAATGAATTCATTCATTGCAAGGAGTACAATTAAATTAATTTGCATTTGTTTATATTTGGTTTGATGAAAAATTGTAATTATCATCGTTACTCTAGAATCTTTTTCAATAGGTGAGCTATGCAAATATTAAAAAGATACGAGGGTCGTGATGTAACCCCGAAACAAATAATCCCGGATTTATTTATTCGGGGTTACAAAGGGTTGTCCAATTGAGATGCAGGATAATAAACGCACGATAAAACTACAAATATTTTGAAAATCTCACGGTTTTCTTATTTTGTCGAGTAGTATTTGATTGTGCAATTTTGTGCGTCTAACGGTAAAATTTGTGCATAATGTATTTTGGGAAATAATTTTTTTCCCCTTTATTAATTACAACTAAGACTGTGCTCATCTAGCAATTTATCTTTCAAATTTACAAATTTTACATTTCTTAAATAATTCTGGTTTGTTGGGGTGAAACCCAATATAGTTACTCCCAAAATTAATTAAACCTATTTAAAATATAATTTTAATTTATTATGTTTACTAGGTCAAGTGGCCTCGTTCTTTGAAGTCTTCTTTCAACGACATACATTTCCATGTTTCTGGAGCCTTATTTCGTGTGTATATTGTATATTGTAAGACCAGAGCCTCTACCTATGAGCCAATACATTTTTCTGAACTTAATATTAAGTTCTTATTTTTTCTTTTTGACGTGTTCTCTCCACTTGAGCTTGGCATCGAGAGTCATGCCCAGATATTTAGCTTTGTTTGCATATGGCACCGGTCGTGAGTTAATTACTATCGGTAGATGGGAAGCCTTTTGATATGTAAAGTTAATATGCGTGGATTTCGTCTCATTAAGATTGATTCTCCAGCGCTTAGTCCAGTTACAAACCTGAACGAGTTTGCTCGTTGCATCAGCGACATTACTTCCAATGTCCATGATTGCTGTGTCATCTGCAAAGGTGGCTATGGTTCATTCATCTGTTGTTGGAATATCCCTTGTATATAATAAATACATGATTGGTCCTAAGACACTCTCCTGTGGGACACTGGCTTAGTAGATTTTCTTTAGTTCGGAGTATTCATATTTCACACGAAAATGTCTATTGGATAAATAAGATCTTAGGGCATGGCATAAAATTGCCTCGGCAGATCTCTATGCAGCTTGAATTCCAGTCCACTGTGCCAAACTTTATCGAGTGCTTGGGTGACGTCCAGAAATATGCTGGAGCATACTTTTTTGCGTTCTAACGTTCTTTCAATAACGTTGGTGATTCTATGCACCTGTTCAATTGTGGAGTGCTTTTCCCTGAATCCAAATGGATGTGGAGGTATTAGTTGTCGGTCCTCAATTATTGGTTAAGTCTTTTTAGTAATAATTTTTCAAAGAGTTTTGACATAATTGGCAGCACTGAAATTGGCCTGTAAGATTTTTTATCGTTAGGTGGTTTATCAGGTTTTGCTATCATGATTACTTCTGCTACTTTCCATTGCCGCGGAACATATTTTAACCGAAAGCTTGCATTGATTATGTGTAATAGCTTACGAAATCCTATATCTGGTAGAGCCTTGATTATTTGGCAAGTAATCAAGTCATATCCTGGGACTTTTTTAACATTCATGTTGCTTTTCACTTCTTCTTTTAATTCTTTGAGAGTTACTGGGCGTATATCAAAATCGTCGAGCTTTTGGATTGACATTATATTTTCATTGGCCGTTTGCCTTGGTAGTGGTTGGAAGGTATCCTCGAGATACTCCACAAACAGATGAGCCTTCTCTTTAGGACCTCTTGCCCAGGTTCCATCCTCATTTTTAAGTGGAGGCACTTGCATTTTGGGTCTTTTGAGTCCCTTCGTCGCCTTCCACAGAGAATAATCAGAATTTTTTCATCGGTTAGGCTAACTACATATCTGTTGATTGGTGCATTTTTAACTTCTTTAAGAAGAGATTTGAGACTGTTACCTAAATTGTTAAGAATTGTTTTTTGTTCTCCGGTGTTCTAGTTATTTGCCAGGTTTTACGTGCCCGTCGTTTTTGTCTTACCAACTCTCTAACTTCCATTGGGTAAGGTATGTTAAGCTTCTTCTTATTTTGTATAATGGGGATACTTGCCAAAGCAGCATAGTGAATTGCTTCATTGAGTTCTACTTCATCTTCCAACTGGTAGGGATTTCTTATCGGCACCTGAAGATTGATCCTTCCTCCAATACCTCACGAAAGATATCCCAGTTTGTTTTTGAATTTGTTAATCTGGGGGCACTCTCCCTTTGAATTACAATTTCACTGACTGTCATGATAACCGGAGAATGATCCGATACTAGAGAATTAATGTCGTCAATGTGAATGTAGTTCTGGGATATACCACTTGCTGCATACAAATCTATTAGGTCAGGTATCTTCACTGGGCCAGTATGTTGGGGAACCATCAGAGTAAAATTCATATTTTGATGTCTACCCTACTTGAAGCAATTCTTTAGATTTTGACGTCGTAAGTCTAGATCCCCAATAGGTGTTTTTCGCATTAAAGTCACCTCCATTAATTAAATCACGTCCGAGCGATTTAAATAGTTTAAGGTAGTCTTCCCTTTTCATGTTATGCCGGGGAGGATAATATATTGCAGAGACAGTACTGTCTGTGTTTAATTTGGATCCTTACAGTAATGACTTGCATTGTTTCTTCTCGATATTTGATTCTAAATGGTGCTTTATATTTTCTTTTATTAGTAATGCCGAACCACCTCTTGCTTTTTCCGCTGGATGAATGTCGATTTTTTCTGAATTTAAAAATATTTCTATTTCTGGAATATGTTGCATAATGCCATTCGCATTCCAGATTGCTATTTTGAAAGTTGTGTTCTTACTTACCATTTTTTGTTGGATTGCGTTGAGGGAGTTGCATTTTCTTCAGTTGATCAAGTATCATGTTGTTCAGATTACTTTGGTCATCTAGCCGCTTTGTAATAGCTACAATGCTGTTTATAATGTTTTCCATTATTTGGTTACTTTCAGAGCCCATATGTTTGCTTGAACCCAAACCTTTCACTACCTGCGCAAATGAACTTCTTTGCCATGTATTGCTTGGTTATGGGTTTTGATTCATCTGATTTGATATTTGAACCCTTCGATTTTCGTGATTTTGCGGTTGATTTCTTGTTTTATCTCTTAATTTTTGTAGTTGTTTAGCAACCTCACAGCCTCGATAATTAGCCGGATGTTGGCCCTTACAGTTTGTACACGTGGCTGGCACATCTCTCCCTATTGTATATGCCTGGGTAAAATGATTACCTGAGCATTTTACGCATTTTGGATCCTGGCCGCAATATCTTTGGGTGTGATTAAATGCCTGGCATTTCTTGCATTGAGGTATGTGTGTTTTGGTTTGTTTTGAACATTCTCTTTGTTGTCAAATACTAGCATAAAAAGAGGGAGTTCTCTTTACTGATAATTTGGCTTCCTTCCTGAATTTCTGTTCTCTCTTTTTTAACAATATTCACAGCATCTAGTATTTTAAAACCTGGTAAGTCTTCCATTATTTCTTTGCTTGAGCAAGTGTGATGCAAAACCTCTTGCCATGACTTTTATAGGTCGGGCCTGTTTGTTTTCGTAAGTGAACCACTGATACTTTTCAGCATTCATTTTCATAGATAAGGTTCTATAAGTATCTGAGTCCAGAGTATTAATTTTCCAAACATCATTATTTAACGCTGTTACCTTATAGTCTTTGTCAGTAACCGATTTCATCAGTGACTGAATTTCTGGGTAACTGGTTACACCCACAATATTTATTGGTGGGGTGATTTTTCTTTCGGTTGCACCAAATTTGGTGTAATGTTTTTACTACCTTTTGGTTGATTGGCTTTGGGTAGAGTATCGTTTGAATCTGGACTAGATTGTCCCCTACCATTTAATTGCTCAGCCTCAGGTGACGATTCAGCTTTTCTTTTCTTACTCTCCCTGGACTGTTTTTTCTTCTTTGGGATCCAGTCCGTCTATCTTTGTAATTCACCTTCATCAGTGGAATAGATGAGTTTGTCTGGTTCAATGCATCCTAGCTTGGTAAATAATTACTCCATATGCTCTAGCCTCGCCAAGAGATTCATATTCTACTTTTCTAGGTCAATAGTTGTTTTACTAGATTCGGGTATTTGCAAAGTAAAATTTCCGGTGGCATCACTTATTTCGTGTAATGTTTGTCTAGGTATAGCGTTAGAAAAAGTATCGGCTTGGTCAGCTACCGATTTGCTTCTATTTTTCTTTATCGGTGATCTTTGTAAATTTGGTCTTCTCTGAAACGGATTTGATGTTCCCTGATAATGCAATAGATGGCCCTCCCCAGCATCCATAGGGCCAGTCTCCACAGAGAGTGGATTTACCAAAGTTGATATTGGTGTACCACCTGGAGTATTATTTTCTTTTGTTTGTACCATTGCATAGTTTTGATTGACTAATTAGCTATTCTGCTTCACTACTACGAAGGGATTGGGTACCGCAACCGTTCGTTCTACAAAACATAAATGGGAAATAATGTGGGAGTTCTGCCGTGATTATCACACCAGAAATCCCATCATTAATAAAAAGTGGGATTTCGAGAAATCACACATACATAATTCTTCAAAAATGAATGTTTGAAATTAGGGTTGAAGGAAAGGTCTTGTATGTGCGATTCTGGCTGATGGGGAGTAGGTACAATCAAGGAATTTGATCTGAATGTTCATTTCAACTAGTTTAAGTGATTTCATTAATAAAATGCGCGATTTTCAAAAATCATTCATTAGGTGTATTTCAAAAGTTTTAAATATATGGTTGAATTAAGGGCTTTCTATTCCCAATTCTGGTTGATATGGAGTGTGCCACTAGTGAATCCTGGTCTTATCAAGTTATGTACATCTATTCTAAACATTGTGGCTAGAAAACTACGACTTTTTTTCATAGTTGATCTAAAGGGTATTTTTTTAAGCGCGATAGAACTTGAAATTGTAAAAAATAACACAAAAAATCCAATTGTAATCAAAATTTTTTTTATTCGAAAGATCAATACATGGCATTAATATTTGAAAATGATTTCGGGCATATGGGCACCGCGACTGTTCTTGACGAAACGCATTCTGGACGTCCAATTTTGGGCCACTTTTTTGAGCACTGCTGGCCGTATGTGACGAATAACACGAACAATGGAGACCAATTGACATGGCACGTAGCGCCATCTTGTTGAAACCACATTTCGTCTGGATCAATGTCATCCATATTTTCAAACAAAAAATCATTGATCATGGTGTGGTAACGAACCCATTGACCATAACGCGATCCCCGGCCTGATTTTCGAAGTAAATTTGAATAATTTCATAGCGTTGTTCAAGCGTGAGTCTATTCATGATGATTTGCCAGAGTATACTGAATCTGCCAGAGCATATTTTTCATAAAAATTTAATTTTTTGTTTTATTTTTTACAATTTCAAGTTCTATCAGGCTTAAAAAAACACCTGTTACTTTAACAGATTTTGTGCATAACGCATGTAAATGAGCAGATAAAACCGGTCTAGGAAAAATCCTGACCAATTCTGGAGGAGAACAAAATTGATTTTGGCATGCACAGTTTTGCACAATTATACTAAAGCAAAACATATATTCCAATGATTAAACGGATCTATGGAATTTCTGGTGCGATAATAACGTCAGAAATCTCACATTATCTCCCAAAATACATTATGCACAAATTTTACCTTTAGACCCACAAAGTTGCACAATCAAATACTACTCGACAAAATAAGAAAACCGTGGGATTTCCAAAATGGGATTTCTGGCGTGACTCACACATTTTTGAATCAAGTTGGGTACTTTATTATGATCGATGCCATTTATGTATGAAAATTGATATCACTCAAATGTTCACCACGGCTGGATTTGCAAACGTCGATATTATGGTCAAAAGTTTTGTGAGCATTGTCCAATAGAAACGTTTCTATGGCATTTATCTCGGCAATGATGTTGTTTTTTAGGTCTTGTGTGGTGGCTGAGCTACCAACGTACACTTTTCAAAAATCCCCATAAAAGGTAGTCTAATGGCGTTAAATTGCAGGCCAATTCCTCGATATTTTCACGCGTAGTATGGCAAGTTACACCATCTTGTTGAAAATAAACATTCAATAAACAGCCCAAGGATGATGCCTTTTGACCGCAAAGCACACCAAACAGTCACTTTATGAGGATGCAACGGCTACTCTTGATATTCACATGGATTCTCGTTAGCCCAAATGCTACAGTTTTGCTTGTTTACCGTCCCATTCAACGTGAAATGTGAGTGCTCTAAACTTGCACCGACCAAATTAGCCCGCCTCAATGACTGTACCATAATTTGTTACACATTTATTACAATTTGTTACAAAAGATCCCGATTTTATTATAGTTACCGTTTTCGAGGAACGAGTGGTCGATTTAGCTTACAATTAAACCTGCACCACCGAAATTGAGACTTGTGCTGTAGCTATGATATCGGGATGGTTCTTGGGCCAGAATTTATCACAAATTAATTACATTGAATGAGTTAGTTCAAGACCACCCCTATAACTTGCCTAAGAGTAAATTTCACCCCACAAATTATTTATTTCAAAAACGTCAATTTAACCAACTTTAATAATTTTTTACACCAGACTGCCAACAGATTTTGGAAAAATATTGCTCTAGAAGTCTTGTCGAGAGTAGGTCAACCTTATCCAGGTGTGTAATAAATTATTTTTGTGTCAGGTTACAAGGAATAGGCTTCAAATAGGTAATTTAAAGGTCGATTTTACCACATTTAATAATTTATTACACCAGACCGCCACCAGATATTAGTTTAATTATTGCTTTATAGAGGGCTTTCCAGGTTGGAGCCAATCCTATCTGAGGCTTTACAGGTTGGGGCCAATTCCGTCTAATCCGACACAAAAATAATTTAATACACAAGTGAATAGAGTTGAGTTGCCCTTCACAACGACCACGAAGTAATATTAGGTTCAATATCTAGTGGCGGTCTGGTGTTATAATAAAAGGTGGTATAAAATCGACCTTTAAATTACCTATTTGAAACCTTTTACCGTTCGGAGCCAATTCCGCGTATCCTGATACAAAAATAATTTACGACACACCTGGATAAGGTTGACTTGGCCTCCGCAATGTCCAAGGAGTAACATTTGCTTCAATAACTTGTGGCGGTCTGGTGCAATAAATTGTTCAACGTGGTAAAATCGAACTTTAAATTTCCTATTTGATGCCTCTATAATTTGGAGCCAATTCCGCGTATCATGACAGAAAAATAATTTACTACACACCTGGATAAGGTTGTTCTGCCCACTTTTTTTGTAGTGCTCTTGAATAACTTTAACACGATCTTCAATACGACTCCATAGCAATAAATTGCAAACATTTACTAAGAAAATTACATGAAATGACAGAAAACAAACATGGCGTGTTTGCAAAATTATTTTTATTTTCCTGCGTCTCATTTGGACAACCCTTTATCTTCCTAAAAAGGAATCAGACCTGAGGCACAGAATATACAATACTACATAAACGACAGTTAAAAACCATTGTTTGTTTGACAATGCTCCTCAAGTAGTTCCTATGTACGCCAATAGATAGCTATACTTTTGAAAAAAGATCACGTAAACATTAAAAAAGTTTAGAAGTGTAAAAATAAATTCTCTCTCTTAGACTATCTGTCAAATTGGTTGTGTCATCATTTGTCAACCAGTGAGCGAAACAGTACCAATGACGGCTGGGAAAATGGCGTTAATGATGATTCATCGGAAAAATATGCATTATGCAAAATATGTGATACAAGTTTTACCCAAATCCGACCACTTCAAATACATTTGTAGGGCCATACGGATGTAAATTCATTTCAAATTGTGAATCTACACGCGAAACCTTTTTGTTCGATTTAACCAAAATTACACCAAATCGAAGATCACGATACATTAACCCGATACGTTATTAATGATACGTTATCAAATGCAATAGTGATCCATACGGATGAAAAGCCTATGCACAATTTGTGGTAAAGGTTTTTCCAGGTCAAACAAACTTGTTCGACATGCGTGTTCATACCGTCGTTCGGCCATATAAGTGTACACATTGCGATCGAGCTTTTACTCAATCAAATGATTTAACACTTCACATTCGGTGGTATATTGGAGTGGGGCTGGGGATCGGTTTATTCAAGATACTGCATTGCAAACACATCGCAGAGTGCACGGCCATTATGAAGAAAACCAACCAGCGCCATTTGCGAGTATCAGTGTAAATAATGGTAATCTGTATACAAACGCGAATCGAGTAAATCGCATTGGATATATTCCACTAAATACTACAACGGCACCGACTAAAAGTTCCGTTATAAAGCCATTATTATCAAGACGTTTCAAAAAATGTATCTGAGTCTAGCGAACCATCGCCATCCATCAATATTGTCGAATTGATGAATGATATACATTCACCAAGATCCCAACTCTTATTTAGCTCGACAACTCCTAATCCGATCGGGGATCCCCAACCTGCAAATCTAGTGGGGAATAATAATATCCATAATACGCC
Source organism: Nephrotoma guestfalica (assembly GCA_963691935.1). Lineage (NCBI taxonomy): Eukaryota > Metazoa > Arthropoda > Insecta > Diptera > Tipulidae > Nephrotoma > Nephrotoma guestfalica. The sequence continues at coordinate 83,913,236 of OY829914.1, read as the reverse complement.
ACCTAATTCAAGAAATATTTAAAATTTTAGAAATCAAAATAAATACAAAACTATAATTACATGTTACGACTATTAAATAATAAATAAAAAATATAAACATTTCTATTTATTTTATATACAAAATGAAGAAGTGAAACGTCTCATAACATTTCAATAGTAATTGCAAGTGACCGAACATCCTTAATATTTCGCTGGCATATACATTTCCCAGTGGTGGAATCCCCTTCGTTCACCTCAATCACTTCCTTCATATAGAATACGATTTGTTTCCAATGGGTTGGTTTGCATGCGGGCGATGTGGGAAAACGAATCGCATTCGGTAACTCAAAAAATGTATCAAAATATCCAACGATTGCGGTTAATTTTCCACCCCTTGTAACATTTAATTTAAAATCGAATTCGTATATGAAATTAGGGCAGTTTGTAAACACCGTCATTAAATAAAAATCCGCTATAATATTCGATCAGGTAAGAAAAGAACACATTCTGATTTACAGATTTCTATGCTCGTCTCCTTTAGGACTTCGTTTTTCATGCACGACATATTAAAGGAGTACGCATGTGCCAATAATCGATAAATTCTGTGTATCGATTTGAATCATCTTATCCCATACAATACTAATGTTACATATATTCAGCAGTAGGATTTAACCGTCTTTTAAATGCCGTTTTCATGCATAAATTACGCTATTGAGCATCCCTTCGAAGAGTAAAAAATATCCCATCCACTCAGACACAATTACATTAACTTTATTTATAAGAAGTTCACAATCCTCAATCCAACCCTTCACCAATTTAATCAATAATATCAGAATTATCATTCATAGTTTCTGGAATTTCTCCCAGCAGGTTGTGATATTAGTTAGCCAAGGTGGACTAGTTTTTTTTTAGCAACCATGGCACTGATTGTCATAATAACAGGCGTGTGATCCGACATAATCTCCTCGCTGCTTTCTAGGTATATATAATTTTCGTCTATATCAGTAGGCCAATGATCAATTTGGTTGATCTTTAGAATAAAAATCGCGACTGCATAGCCTTCCTGCTGCAAACAGCTCTCTTCCTTTTTCAGAGGTTACTCTTGCTTGATCCCCAGTAGGTATTTTTTGCATTAAAATCACCTCCGATTATGAAACTTGATCCAAGTGATTTAAATAATGTATATCTGGGGGAGAGGGGGGGCAATATATTGACGATACGATTGATGTTTTCTTTTATAACCACCGACGATCCTCCTCTTGCCCTTAATGCTGGTTGAATGGCTTGGAAACAGCTGTGTCCATATATGTTAAGAAATGAAATTTATGTAAAATGGGTTTCTGATACTAGGCATATATCTATTTTTCAGTATTTAGAAAATTTTTTAATTCAGGAATATGTTATAAAGGGTTATCCAATTCGAGGTTGATAAAGTAGAAATCTGTATACCGACATCTGTCAAAGATAAACGTCAAGTACGCTGTCATTTATTTAGTTGACATTCTGCCATTTAAGAATATGGAGCATTTAACATACGCAAATTGGGTGTTGGAAAAACAGGCCGTCGAGGCTGATTTTTCGAACAAAATTTTCTTCAGTGATGAAGCTCATTTTTCGCTTGGTGGATACGTTAATAAGCAAAACTGTAGAATTTGGGGCTCAGAAAATCCACAATTGATTGTAGAGAAGCCATTACACCCGGAAAAAGTCACTGTTTGGTGCGCATTGTGGTCTGGTGGTGTGATTGGGCCGTATTTTTTTGAGAACAACCATGGACGAACCGTTACCGTCAATTCTGAGCGCTATGGCCGCATGTTAACAGATTATTTTTTTACGAAAATCGAAGATTATGATCTTGACGATATGTGGTTCCAGCAGGATGGAGCAACCAGTCACGTAACACGAGCAAATCGAGATCTTTTGCAAGAGAAATTTCCTGGACGTTTGATTTCGCGATTGGCTGATGTCAATTGGCCTCCAAGATCCTGTGATTTAACGCCTTCGGATTTCTTTTTGTGGGGCTACGCGAAAGATCGTGTTTATGCAAACAATCCTCAAACTCTTGACGAATTGAAAACTAATATTCGTAAGGTAATGGCCGAGATACCGCCCGAAATGTGCCGAAAAGTCATTGAAAATTACCGCAAAAGAATCAAGGCCTGTAAGAAGTCCCGTGGAGGACATTTGAATGATATCTTGTTTAACTAAAAATGGCAAGGATCAATCTGTAAAATGAAATAAAAATTACAATACATTCCGAATATTTTGTGTGTTTTTTTTAAGTTTACTTTATCAAGCTTGAATTGGATAACCCTTTATTAACCTATTTGCATTTGGTGGTTGTTTTCATAATTTTAATAGAGCGAAGATGTCATTTCAGTTAGGGAGTGTTGCTTAGCCAACCTTTTGCGTAGAGCTTCAATGCATTTCTCTTGCTTAGCTAGACGAATATTAAAAGCTTTCATGCTTCTTAGTATATTTTGTATCTTCGGTAGCGCCCTTCGAAATAACGTGTTTTGTCATTACCACTTGCTAGTACAGTTTTGGCAGCATTCTAGCATGAGGTTTTGGGACCTCTTTGGTAAACGTTTGATTAATTCTTTCTGGTATTCCTGGATTTTGTTTAGCTTAGTTATTTCACATCCCCGGTAGTTTGCGGGATGTGGCTTTTTGCAATTAACACATTTTGTAGCAATATCTTTACTAACCGGGTATACTTGGGTGTGATGATTTCCGTCACATTTCACGCATATAGTTTCTCTTTGGCAGTATTTCTGCGAATGATTAAAAATTTGACCTTTTTTGCACTGCCGTATTATACCGCTATTTTTTCAATGGCTTCTTCCCTCTTTTGTTAATTTGAACTACTTGAACTCAACAGTTTCGATTTTCTTTCCTAATAATGTTTACAGTATTTTCTATTTGATAACCCTTTTGCTTCAGATCCTCAATAATTCACTTTTTGTGCAGGTTAGGTGGGATCTTCTAGCCATAACTTTGATTGAGCGATCATTCTTAGCCTCATAGGTAAACCATTGATGCCCTTCGAAATTAAGTTTTGTAGCCAAAGCTCTACAGATTTCAGAGTCTGCAACATTAATTTTCGATACGCCATTGTTTAGAGATATGAGTTTGTACTCGGCTTCCATTTCATAATCGATTGTATAGTGGAGAAATTTGATATTCCGACGAAATTTATTGGTGGAGGTGATTTCTCTTTTGGTTTAGCTGGTTGTTGTCCTAGAGCTAGTTGTTTCTTGATGATTAACTGGTTTCTAGAAATCTCTTTTAAAATTGATCGTAAAGTTTCTGCCATTTCTGGTGAGTGTTGCGCTTTACTTTTCTTAGTTGATCTTTCATTCCGGTTCAACACGCAAATTGATTATTGTTATCATCGATTGCGGGGTTAGGTGTCATCCCAAGTGCTGCACGTGCTTCAACTACTGTTTTGCGTTCTTCATTTTCTTTCTTTAAAATTGTAAATTCTTTTTTCAATTTAGGTAGTTGTAAATTCCTTTATTTATCTTAATTGTTCACGGAGTTCGGCATTTTCCTTTTCCTGAAATGTATTTCCAGTTGAAGATCTTGGTTATCTTGATAATTTAGACCTTCGTCCATATGAGTTAAACAATGATTTGGCAGCATCTCTGTTGCTGTACCACCTGGGGTATTACATTCCCTATTTGTTATACTCATTGTTTGTTTTAGCCAAGTTATGCCATTGACATTTGGTCCTTGGTAGTTATATTAGATGTTACATAGGTACAACTTAGGTAGTTACATTTGGGCTGAAGCAGTACCGGCTCCCCGCGATGTGGACGCTGCTACCTGTATTACCTAAGTGGACACAGAGACAGCCGAAGTCCTCTTGGTACCCTAGGCAGAGGGGTATCTTACGTTTTTGACTGAAAACCTATTTGTTTGTTATTTTTGTTCTGAACTGTATTTTGTGTGCCTATCCAAAAACATATTATTCCTGTAAATATGTAATAAATTTACACAATTTGTTAAATATTACCGTAAATAATTGAAAATAACTTAAATTTTGGTAAAAATAGATATTGTAAATACTATTTGACAGGTCTCCAATAGTCTTCGGAGAGTACTGGTGTGGAATTCTTGGACAAAAATGTATGCGAGTTTTCATTGTGAAATTTTATTTCTTGGACAAAAATTTATGGAAGTGTGCAACTTTAACAATGTGGTTATTAATGCGAAACAATAATTATAATAAATATTGATAAAATAAAAGAAATTGTTTGAAATTAAAAAATCGAAATGCTCATTATTATAAATTTTTAAGTAAATAAATATCCCACATAACCATACTGTATAAAATGATACACCAAATAGCAAAAATCTCAGAGATTGGCTCGCATAATGACTATGTGCGTTCGAAATTATTCCCTTTCGATTGAGCTATTTAAATCAGTAAGCTCTACCGCGAAATGTTGATCAAGGCCCATGTATCGAATATTTAAAGGTTTACCAATACAGCGAGTACTGCATATTCGCGGATGTTCACGGATGTTCTTCTGTATTGGAAAAACTTTAAATATTCGATTCACGAGCCTTGGTCATCATATCGAGATAAAGCTTACTGATTTAAATATCTTAATGTATCCCATTTCGAACGTAAAGGGTGTCTCAGTAAGAGCGCCGGATTTAATTTTAAAGAAAAACACATTTACTTTTTAATCAAGCAAACATTTTTAGTTCAACATAAAGAAAAATAGTTCCGATTAAACGTGAAATACAACATCAGGCAAATGGTCACCACGAAACCTCTGGCACAGGGTTATTCTTTTGTTGAAATTTTGTAACGCGCCATATTTCTTCTTTAAGATGTTCAACTGTTTCAGGCTTATTCGCATACACCTTTTCCTTCACATAGCCCCAAAGAAAAAAGTCCATCGGTGTTAGATCGTACGATCTTGGTGGAAAATGTTGATTGCCAAATCGAGAAATGACTCGGCCTGGAAACTTAGTCTGCAATAACACCATTGTTTCAAGTGCTGTATGGCAGGTCGCACCGTCTTGTTGGAAAAACATGTCCTCCACATCAATTACATCCAATTCGGGCCACAAAAACTCCGTTAACATTTCGCGATACTTCACTCCATTAACAGTTAACATTTCAAATAAATACGGCCCAATTACTCCGCCAGCCCAAAATGCACACCATACAGTTACTCGCGGTAGATGTATTGGATGTTTGAGTATCACACGAGGATTTTCAGCACCCCGTCGAGTTGAAAATGTGCCTCATCTGAAAAAATGATTTTCTTCGAAAAATCAGCATTAATTTGATAATGTTCCAACACCCAATCAGCAAATTCACGGCGCCGCGCATGGTCCCTTGGCTTGATTTCTTGCCCCAATTGAAACTTGTACGCGAGCAAATGCAGATCTTTTACCAAAATTCGTTGCATAATGCTTCTGGAAATGTTTAATTCTTGGCCACGATGCCGAATGGAAGTTGCTGGATTCTCGGCCACAGATTCCCTTACTGTGGCTACATTTTCGAGTGACAGACAAGGACGACGACGAACAATGATCTTCTGATCCATCAGCGTAAATTTGGTCTCAAATTTTGTAATTAAACGCCTTACTGTCGATTCATTTGGCGTATTATTGCGACCGAAAAATTTTGCGAACTTTTTTCGCAAAACTTTCACCATTTTTGTGATGTGTTTTTACAATAATTAAGCTTTGTTGGTTTGAATACTTCTCCATATTCTTAAATCGCGTAGTCTGTACGTGACAACTGTTATAAAAATCACCGCACAACTCGTATTAACAAAATGGCGGCAAATTTAAATCCGGCGCTCTTGCTGAGACATCCTTTATATAGTCGCAGTATGCGAGCCAATCTCTGAAATTTTTGCTATTTAGCTAAGTGCAGTAGAACATCTGTGGAGTCGCGTAGTAGCTGTATTGGTAAAGCTTTAACAATTCGATTCACGAGCCTTGGTCATCATATCGAGATAGTCTCTTACTGATTTAAATAGCACAATGTATCCTCTGTCGAACGAATATAGTCGGAATGCGAGCCAATTTGAAATTTTTGCTATTTGGCTTAGTGCAGTAGAACATCTGTGGAGTCGCGTAGTAGCTGTATTGGTAAAGCTTTAACAATTCGATTCACGAGCCTTGGTCATCATATCGAGATAGGGCTTACTGATTTAAATATCTCAATGTATCCTCTGTCGAACGAATATAGTCGGTATGCGAGCCAATTTGAAATTTTTGCTATTTGGCTTAGTGCAGTAGAACATTTGTGGAGTCGCGTAGTAGCTGTATTGGTAAAGCTTTAACAATTCGATTCACGAGCCTTGGTCATCATATCGAGATAGCCTCTTACTGATTTAAATAGCACAATGTATCCTCTGTCGAACGAATATAGTCGGTATGCGAGCCAATTTGAAATTTTTGCTATTTGGCTTAGTGCAGTAGAACATCTGTGGAGTCGCGTAGTAGCTGTATTGGTAAAGCTTTAACAATTCGATTCACGAGCCTTGGTCATCATATCGAGATAGGGCTTACTGATTTAAATATCTCAATGTATCCTCTGTCGAACGAATATAGTCGGTATGCGAGCCAATTTGAAATTTTTGCTATTTGGCTTAGTGCAGTAGAACATTTGTGGAGTCGCGTAGTAGCTGTATTGGTAAAGCTTTAACAATTCGATTCACGAGCCTTGGTCATCATATCGAGATAGCCTCTTACTGATTTAAATAGCACAATGTATCCTCTGTCGAACGAATATAGTCGGTATGCGAGCCAATTTGAAATTTTTGCTATTTGGCTTAGTGCAGTAGAGCATCTGTGGAGTCGCGTAGTAGCTGTATTGGTAAAGCTTTAACAATTCGATTCACGAGCCTTGGTCATCATATCGAGATAGGGCTTACTGATTTAAATATCTCAATGTATCCTCTGTCGAACGAATATAGTCGGTATGCGAGCCAATTTGAAATTTTTGCTATTTGGCTTAGTGTAGTAGAACATTTGTGGAGTCGTGTAGTCGCGGTATTGGTAAAGCTTTAAAATTTCGATACATAAGCCAGGATCATCTTTTCGAGATAGGACTTGTTGATTTAAATAGCTCAGTGTATCTCCTTTCGAACGTATGAAGTCAGTATGCGACCCAATCTCTGAGATTTTGGCGATTTGGTGTATCATTTTATACAGTTTGGTATGTGATATATTTATTTACTTAAAAATTTATAATATTAAGCATATTAGATTTTTTAATTTCAAACAATTTCTTTTATTTTATCAATATTTATTATAATTATTGTTTCAAATTATTTTAATATAAAATAAATACACTGTTAAAATTGCACACTTCCATAAATTTTTGCCCAAGAAATAAAATTGTGTCCCAAAACATCACAATGAACACTCGCATGCATTTTTGTCCAAGAACTTCACACCGGTTCGTAGAGTTTCCATATCACAGCTTTAAGACGGCTTTACCAGAATATCATTTAAGACTTTGGTCTTAAAAAATTAGTATTTACAAAAATATTTTCATTAAGACTGTCTTACGAATCTTAACGCCAGAATCGGATTCTAACAATTTTCTAAGAAATACTTATAAACGCTTAATTCATCACAAGCCCTAAAGCAATTGTATAAATTTGTTTTTGCGCAACCTTACCTTTTCCTTCTAGTGCAATTTTACGCTTTGTTAGAGGATATTTTAAAATTTCAGCCGAATTTGCATTATGCCTTATAAAACCACCTTTACGGGTCAAAACAGATTTTTTTTCTAAATTTGGAAAGATAAAATAAAAATGAATATAGCTGCACTGTTGGGCAAACGGATGCACAAACGTTCCTTTGTTTGGTGGTTTGAGGTATCGTAACTAAGACGATTCGCTTTGAGAAATCCTGTGGTTTGCAACGGCCTTTAGTACTGCTATATTGTGAAATTAAATAGAGCAAAAACGTAATTTCAAAAATAATGTACTCTATGTGTACCTAATTGAAAATTCAATTTTTCGTTGAGCTCATCCACGAAAATTGACCACGGTGACTAAACAAGATTGTTAATCGAATTTTTGTTTTCTATTTTTTTATCTATGTAACTTATATGTTGATTTCTATGAAGAATGTTTATATACAAAATCGTACTTGAATTTTACACAATAAAGACTCCTGTAGTCTTTCAACTTCATAAAATGCGATGATGGGGCCCATTTTACTTATCGTATAAAATGTGATTGACATCAACCCACAATCAAATAAAAATCCGATGTATATTGATTTAAATGTATTTTAAGGAATTCCTGCTTAAATCGCTTTGGGGACAGATTATTTTTGAGTTTCGTCAGCATTTATAATTCTATTTCTAGGGCATTTAGGTTTAAGTGTATATTGATATTCGTAGTAAAAATCGAATAATTAATTCTGGTGCGCAACTAAATTACGTGCAAACACAACTACTCCCAATGAAACACTGACTATTTTATCACGGTCATGGGAAAATTTTGGTTTCCTATGTACAGCATGTTTGATAAGAGTATTCGTTTCTATATATGCATACGACTATTATAAATTCTATACATAAATTCTCACCAAAGCATTTGATTTTCACTGCATATACATTCAAAGGTATATTTTCTTGTTAACATTTCCACTGTGTTGTTTACACTCGTGTATAATATTCGTATGAGTAAAAAACAAAAACAAAAATTAACACAAAACACAAATGAAATAGTTACCACTGTTGTTGTGTGCTGTTAGGAAAGAGAAGAAAATAAAATAAAAAATCCGAATGAAAAATTTCGAAAAATAAAAAGGAAAATCGTATATCAGGTTGATTGTTACACACATTCCAACGAAATTTTCCCAATTTCAAAATTGTTGTTGTATCGTAAATTGGATACGTATATAAAGACGGTTGTTGAGAAGTTGATGATGGCCAGTCTGCTAACACACGTTGAATTGTGAATATTACACGCTAAAGAAAATATTTTATTTAAATTTATTTAACGGAAAACTAAGTGATTTTTGTGAAAAATTATTTAAAAAAACAAGTTGAGTGAAAATTAAATATTTTTAGTGAAATAAAAACAGAAAATGATGAAAAATGAAAATATGAAATTTTTCTATAGTTTCCTATTAATTATTTGTGTGTATATGGATTTTGTTCAAGGTAAATACCTAACATTAAAAATATTAATTGTTTTAAATTACATGTGTGATTAAATTGAAGGAGCCAAACTAAGTTAGTGACGGTCTTACAATTTTTATAATCTCGTTAATGTAAAATTAACATTAAACATTATTATTTGAATGTGGTCAATGAGATGTGACGGTATTTAACGTTAGTCTAGATCGGAAAATTATTTAGGTTTAGGGAAAGTAATTGTTTGCTCTTAATGGTGTTTTATTTTTATATATTACGGTAGAATGGAAAAAATTCTAAATTGGATTTTGTTGATTCAATTTTTCACCTTTAGTTGTATGTGATGACATCAATGTTTGATTGTTTGCTTACTTTAATTTTTTTTTGTTGGTTTTTTGTTCATTTTTTAATTGTTGGGGATCAACAATCAGTGCGATGTAATAGAGCTTTGAGATTTCTTTTTTTTAAGTTGTGACTTGCACAAAACATACTGAACCTCATATATAATTCTATTGCTAAAGTGAGGGTCGTTTAGTAAAAGTTAAATTTGAAATGTAATATTTCTCCGTCGGGTCAACGTTAGAAATTAAGTTAAGCCAAAAATTGCATCAAATGAGTCATCACCGAGAAGATAGGTATTTCATTCTAAAATTTATCCCTTCTAGTTTCAATCCCGAATACAATATTTTGCGAAACAGAGCCACACTTCTAAAGCCAAATTAGAATATGAATCGAGCGCGACTCTTTTCGTCTTTCGCTGATCCGTTTAAGAGGAACTTTAGTGGGGAGATTTCTTTCAAACAAAGAATGACTGTATTCCAGCAATTGTGCTCAAGTGGTAGAATCCACTAATTAGGTCACTTAGCAAATTATTTCACTTGTCAATGAAGAGTGCGGGGCCTTTAATTTAGATTTTGAAAGAACCACTCAAACTCAAATTTGGAGTGCTTTAAACCTATATCATAATTTGTTACACATTTATTACAATTTATTGGTCGGTTTAGCTTATAATTAAACGGCAAAATTGTAACTTTTGATGTAGTTGTGATATCGGGATAGTTCTTGGACTAGAATTTATTACAAATTAATAACAACGAATTGGTTAGTTCAAGACCACTCCTGTAACTTGCCTAAGAGTAAATTCCAAAAATGTCAATTTAACCAACTTTAATAATTAATTAAACCAGACCGCCATCAGATTTTGGCAGGTCAACCTTATCCAGGTGTGTATCAGTCGGTTTGTGTCAGTTTAGACGGAATTATCTTCAGACTGTAAAGGCTTTAACTGTGTAATTTAACGGTCGATTTTACAATTATTAACGTATTACATTAGACCGCCGCCAGATATTGAGACAAATGTTGCTCTATGGGTCTTGTAGAGGGCAAATCAACGCTACTCAATGTTTGTAAATTTTTTTTACTGGCTTAGAAAATCTTTTGAATTGGCTGCAGAAGTTAAAAGCTTCAAATATTTTAATACACCAGAGCGTCACCAGATCTTGGGTCAAATATTACTCCATGGAACTTGTTCGACGAAATTTAAAATTTATTTATAAAATTAATTTGTTATTACTCTGGAGTAAATAAATTTATTAGCTTTGTACGCCTATAAATAATTACTTGGAGTTTAACAGGTAATTCAACCACCAATTAATTAAAAACAGATTAAAAGTAAATTAAAAAAGTTGCATACTGAAATCTACTCTGAAATAAAAGGTTATGAGTTAAGTTTTATATCATTTCTCATCTTTTCCTGTTATCCACCTCGCTTTGATTCTGTAATTAGATGTTATTAACTAACTTTTGACCGACCAAATGGCACAGTGGTTAAAGCTTTGGCGTTTGGATCGGGAGGTACCGGGTTCAAATCCCGATAGGGTGCAGGATGCAAAAGGGAATTTTCATCAGCAGATTACGATCTGGGATGAAATGGAACACGTCTATGACCCCCTGTTGGAGTGCAGAACTCATGGGCCGACCCATCTTCCATGCCAATATAGGCTGGCATGGAGCTATGCAATGTGCAGATGGTGACAAAATCAGACCTATATCCGTACGTCCTCGATTTGGCAGACAACTGCGCAAGGTAAGGACGTAAATAAGCGAACTGCGAAAGAGTTGGGGGAGCTTCGGCCCCAGAAAAGATTGCAAAGATTAAAAAAAAAACTAACTTTTAATGATTTTTCCCCTTTTTCCAAACATTTAACAAGAGAACTGCTGTTTTCACATTGAGCAAGATATTCCTACAATATTAGTAGTAGTTTCACAGTTTTCTGAAAATGCAAAAAACTTTTTGACAAACTATGCTGCGAATAACTGATACTTAAACCAATTCTTTTGAACACGGTATTTGATTGTTCTAACTTTAGAAGGTATGTATATTCTGTCAAAAAAGTGACGCGAATCGGTCAATAAAACATAAAATATTTATTATTCATTCAAATTTATTGTATCGCCTTAAAAGTAAACCCTTTGCGAAATAATACACTTATGCCAACGAATAATCCAATCATCAAAACAGTTTTCAAACCCATTTTCCGGAATCGACTTCAGTTCTCGCTGCGAATTCTGTTTTATGTCTTTCATCGATTAAAAACAGGTGTCTCGAACTGATAGTTTGAGTTTGGGATACAGAAAACGAAGTCAGCCCGAGGCATACCAGGTGAATACGGTGGTTGTTCGATGATATTTGTTGAGTTTTTGGTCAAAAATTCGTTCACAATGATAGCTTTGTTAGAAGGTGCGGTATCGTGGTGCAAAATTCATGAGTTTTCTTTCCACAAACCTGGCCTTTTTCGATGAAATTTCTATCTCAAACGCCGCATAACGCCCAGATAATATTCTTTATTTATCGTCTACCTAACATTACCTTTACTTTTGATCGACTTTGACGTGATTTTTGGGTTTCGGCTCAGTTGGAAGGCTCCATTCCGAACCTTGTTGACTATGGTCAACAGGCTTCGGAATGGCGCCTTCCAACAGTCAAGCGGAAACGTGTTTCATGCCCAAACAATCGTGTACAGTGGTATGAATTGATTAGTGAGACTCAGAAAGTTCAGCGGCTATCTCTCTCAGACCTAAATGACGATTTTCCTCCACCATTTCCTTCATTTTATTGATGTTAACTTTAGTTGAAGACTGCGATGCAAATCTTCCACCACATCTTGACCGCTTTTGAATGCACCGTACTACTCATATGCTCGTGTTTTTGATAAAGTCGATTCACCGTAAGCCTTCTGCAACATTTTCAGCGATTCGGCAAACGAAATTCCATTTGCAATACAAAATTTGGGAGAAATTTTTTGTTCGATATTTTTATTCATTATAAAATTCGAAAAACACACTTGAGATGAACTGACAAAATAGAGCACTATAAACAAACTAAATGACAGATCGCGCTCAAACTTCACGTCTATTGTGCCAGAATGTATGCTCGTAGATAGTATTTGCTGGATTATGAAAAACCCAGAATTTAAAAATTTCTTGAAAGTAAAAATCCCGGAAATATAATACTGGAAACCAATAATCCCGCTTATTAAAATTAAGGGTTTTCAAATTCCCAAATTTCAAACGAGTGATACTGACAAAATCCCGGATTTCAAGATATTGGATTGAAAATTGTTTTCAAGAAATTCAAGAAAATGGCCTGTTTGAATGAAGCTTAGTCATTTAGAATTCAAATTTAAGTTCAGAGTCATTCATGTTTGAGTAAAATTGCAAATTTTAATTGAACAGTTTTCTGATTTTTGAAAATTGTCAATGTACATAAATGGAAATATACCGGTTCTGAAGCATACTTGTTACTCGAGCTGCATCCGAAACAATAAATTGTGGAGAAAATTTAACTTATGTAGAAAGAAAATATCACGCTTAGACGCTTTGATAAATGTTAAGAGGACAAACATTTTCATATGTGGTGAGACAATAATTATATAGGATTGTCAAAACTGGCCTAGGGGCTCTCCAATACTAAAACTTTCTGCGAGGATGAAGCCTTAAAAACCTTACTACTTGAATCCCAATTAGTATTTTCGGCAACCCATATCTTGCTTTCTACTTATTAGAGTTTTACACTATGAAGTTTCAATTTTACCTTAAATGAGTTAGTATTCGACGAATGTTCATCTTGGCTGTTATAACAAACTATCATTCTTTCGTATGTAATGTTTTTGATGTACGTTTTATAAAGTTTTATTAAGTGTAGCTTGAGTATTAGTTGATTATTTTTTTTTTTTCAAATATCGAGTAACCGCTAAATTTAAGTAAATTTTTCGCATTGGAAAGTAATTTATTCAAAATAGCTGTATTTTGATGAGAAATAAAATACTGTAGGCCGTTTTTAGATTAGCACTGTTTGTTTCTGAATTTGACGTAGTAAAAGAAAATACTTGATCATAGTTGGCATATTTATCAGTAGTAATAAAATTTGAGTTTGCTTTATATAAATAAAAAAAATGTAAATCGAATGTAAGAAGCCAACTATGATGGAAAAATTTCCTATGCTATGATAAATTTAGAAGCCAACACTGCTAAATTCAACGTCTAACATTTTATTTCTCAAAAAATACAGCTAATGGCGTTAAATACTGCTCCCATGGCGTGCTATAAATGATTGAATATTGCATTGTCGCCGGGAGCTGAGCTATCTTATTCGAGAAGCGGTGAAAATTACGTTTACAAGATTTAAGAAACTTTTTGCAGGCATACAAACAAACAAACAGACTTAAGAGTTAATTAAGCAAAACGTGGTAAATTATGTTAAAAAATCTTATATTTTTGGAGCTTTTGACGATTTGAAAAACGAAAGACATCAATCCCTACACATAAAATGAAAAAACGACGAACCGATATTGTATGTAATAATGGAAAAGTAATTTATCCAAAATAGCGTCAAATACCGCTCACAGTGTGCTATAAATGGTTGAAGATTGTCATCGAATACTAAGCTGTTCTGTAAGTTTGAGCGCTCTGGCATTGTAAGGAGTTGGTGAAAATTCGATTGTAAAATACCACTGACAGACAAACAATGAATGGGCGTGTGTATTGTCTACCGCATTATGGTAGACGCAGTTTTTCTAAATTTATTAGATACACAACCTGCTGTGTGCAAGTATTGTTTCTCTGACGCTATATCCTACGAAGGGTTTAGGCTGCTCTTGAACAGAATAAAAGTATCTTTCAGTTTATACAAAAACAAAATTATAAAAATTTGATTAAAATTCATGTTTCAAGCATTTATGACAACAAAGGGTTCAAAATGTCCATTCTCTGATAAAAAATAATTGAGTTCTACTGGTCAAAGTTAAAAAAATCGGCCAAAATTCGTGTTGAATTCAATAGTTTGACAATCGGTTACGAAGTAACGGTGATTCCAAATAGACATACCAAATTCTAGAAATTCTAGAAATTGGGTCATAACTAATTTTAAAACCCGTTCCTACTCTAAAAACCGAATTTAATTGATTTAAACTATTCCAAAAATCTTAAAAAACGACTATGAACTAAATGATTCTAAATTAAATTTGTAACAATACCGGTTCAGATCACTTTTCCAAAATTTAAGCGGAAATTACGATTTTTCACAGACAACTGATTTTCAATTTGGCCTCTCTACATCCCAGGCAGATTGATTTGATTGATCGGGGTGAAATTTCATACTTAAGCTTTTTCCATAAATTGGGATATCCCAGTGATTTTGGCCGAAATCGACGGACCAACGGAAGTGGTAACTTGCAAAAGATCTTTTTCATTTTTTAAAAATATTTTAAAAAGTATATATAGTATTTAGGAAAAAACCATTAAAACAAAACAATTCTAAATTAAATTTCAAACAAAATTAGTTTAGATCATTTATTAAATTTTACCCGAAATGGCGAGTTTTCCTTAAAAAACTTTGCTTCACCAAAATTCGGCGTCCAGGGGGATTGACTATTCAGAATCAAGCTGCAGCAATAGGCCATAGTACTTGCAGTATAAGATGGCAGAAAATTTCAAACAGAAAAACACATTTTTGCTACTCACCGCTAGGTGCATCGCCATTAAAAGGACATTTTTTCTGCTGTTATTTAAAACCACCAACCATGAATGTTTTACAGTAAAAAAACTTCTGCAGAAAACTACTTAATTTGACTCAAAATATGGAAAATTGTTGAACTAATTGACTAGAATTAGCTCAAAATTTGTACATATTTTGAGCAAAAAATGATAAATCTTCCTACGCGTATTGAACTTTTTTAAAGTTTTGACCAAAAACCTAAAATGCCTTAATTTTATCGAGTTATTAAATAATTTGTAAGAATTGTACGTTTAAATTTAGCAATTTTTATCCAATAATCATTTTCTCCCTAGATCCAATAATCAATTTCTATAGCCTCTTGTAAAAAATATAAATTATTGTTGACTTAAAGTTTTATTTTCGAACTTGTAATTAAAGAAAATTAATTCTGTCGAATTTTGTTATTGTAAGCAATTAATTAGATATTGTCCACAAGTTTAGATATTTTCTGCTGGTTTTAAATAGCAGCAGAAAGAATTTATCTTTGTGGTGGTGCTACCCCTATCAATGAGAAGCAATAGTTTTAATAGTAATAGTTTTAATGTATCTAATGTTGGACTAAAACAAGACTGGACTAAATAACGAGACTAACATAAGCCTCATTCTTTTCGTCATTTTGATCAGATCACCCATATAAAAATCTAACAAAGTTAACTCTGATAATTATCGGAAAATATGTTATGTTTTTTAGTAGTTGTGTTATCGCAACATAGATGGAGCTTTGTTAATTTCCAACGCATGCGTAGCGAATGATTCAAAATTTATTCATCAAACTTATAATAATAACAAAGTCAAGACTGGCTCCGATAGACCGTGGTTGGTGGGCACACAGGCAGTATGTCGAAAACCTACACGCTGGCTCATAAGACGGTTTCGCGCATAAGTGCTGAAACTTGCAAAAAATTCCGTGCAATCACTATGCGTGTTGAAGCTATGATGAACAAGAATTATGACTGTCTGAATTATGAACTTCAACAAATCACAACATCCCTGATAAAATGGAAGAGAACAAACTGTGTTTGAATGCTTTCTATTCTGTCCGAGTTGCATTGATAGAATGGCGGCCAGACCGATGAGGCATACTCCAGAATATACCGAAAAACGCTACATTCAAGATTTTTAACGTAAGCGGATCTCAATAATCTTAACAATTTCTAAGTAAGATCATTTCTTAACAATTAATGTGCCTTGTGAAGGTTAGATCGGGAGAAAAAATTACAACCAGATCGGACACGTACTCAATTCTACTAGCAGCGTTATGTTGCAAGGAAAATTGCTGAAATATCGGAGATCGAATTTGGTAAAATGATGAAGCCTTACACTGATCTACATTCAAAAACACAACTTATTGCGTTATAGTTAACCAGTTACAAAATCTATCCAGATGCGCTTATGGCAAATGTTTTCATGTCATCGGTGAAAAGGAGGCAATTCGTAAACAATTGAGAATAACAGTGTTCCGATATGACTGCTTTGAGGTTCTCCAGATGTCACTCGAAATAAGTGAAGATGAATCAAAAATTACCAGTGGTTGGAAAGATAAGACAACAACCATTTGTTGTGCACAAACTCACAATTTAAATTCTCCAAATTATCAATAAGAATTGAGTGATCAATTGTATCGAAGGCTTTAGCAAAGACGGTATAAATAACGTCTAGTTGCCACTTAGAATTCGTACTTTTAAATAGTTACCACAAAATGAAACTAAATGTCTAACAGTTAACTTATCGGGATAAAATCCATGTTGCTCAGGAATAATAAATGATTTCAAACGGGAAGACAAGATTTTCTGGAGCTCAGGAAAAATACCAGTTCAAAGACTCTTATTAAGTTCAAAGACTCTCATTAAGTGTAAAAGTAAACGAGCGGCTCAAATTATCTACACAATTCTTGATCTAGATGAGTGGAACGTCATCGTTCCCAGCACTTTTGACAAGTCTAGATGGTACTGGCGATCACGTACTTCTTCCTCAGTAGGTTAATGAGGTTAAATTTTGCATATGTCAGAGAAAAATTAGTAGAAAAGTACTGGGGAATAATCCGTGACGGAAATCCAACTACTTGTCGTTTACTATTCATAAAGCTCTAAAATGCCTTGGATTAGATACCAATTTCTCGGGCGGAATTGAAAGCAGAATAAAACTCGGTGCCGTGCATCCTATATAATGTATGAAGTTTATTCAGCGTTTCTTAAGGTTAGCCAGTTCCCTAGTATACCAAGGTTCACGAAATCGAGGTTGATTTTATACCAAAGGAACATATCTATCGATGCCAGCAGCATGTTGAATGATGAACAAACAATGACATTTAAATTACTTCCGTGTTGTAGAAATTCGTTTACTCGGAATTACTGAAATTAAAGTGTCGCAATTTTTATGAAAAATATTTATCGTAATAGGAGTGTGATGAATACTGCAGCAGCCGGTGAAATCCTCGAGGATGAGACTTCGGAAAGCATCACCTCGTTAGCAAATAACAGGTCCAGAAATTTACCATGGTTGTTACTGACCCGGTTTAGTTGTATGGTTCGAATGCCAGCGCAATAATCAATTATGATATTTGCCTTTTCTTTCTTCGAGTAAAGACACCGTCGACATCAAACAAACTATGTTGGGAAGGTTAAAGCCACCAACAATCATAGGTTGGTCAATGGCCCGAACAAAAGACTTAACAGCTGAACATATACACCGGGAGAACAACAGAGTTTCACTTGGAACGGCATTCTTTACTGCAATCAATGTTCATCCATCTTTAAGACTGGTGCCAAAGCCGAACCTGTCCTTTCTAAACGTGATATAATTTGATGGAAAATATTTTTCGGAGTTCATTCTTGACGTTAACCATAGGTTTCGCCATGATTATAGCATCATACTCATTCTCTAGAACACTCATACGCAAAACCTTAACTTTACCTCAAATACTAGTAGTTTTATGGTAATAAATTGAAGTAATTTTAGTTTGATTCGTAGTCAGTTAACTAAGGCAACTAATTCGGTTGGTGATTGGAAGCCACCAACGAATCTGTATTGGACGTTATGGTAGTACAGAATAACTTTCTTATTTCTTAATAATTCACATTTATCGTTTTATAAACAGAAAACACCCTTCTTGGAAACAAATTTTATTTAGTTTTGAAAAATCCATCCTTTAAATAACCACCATTTTGGCTGTTCACACTGATGCGCTCTTTCTCAGGCGTGAGTAGATGGTTGTTGTAATGTTTTTTGGCTTATTGGCCTTCAATTGCGGAATGGTTACATGATTTTACGGTATACCTTATCTTTCAAATACCCCCACAGGAAGAAGTCTGGAGAAGTTAAGTCAGGTGAGCATGACGGCCAAGTAATTTCAGAATTTCTCGAAATTATCCTTCTTCGAAAAATTTGCCTTAAGAGTTAAGTTGTCAGGCGAGCTGCATGGGCAGTGGCACCATCTTGCTGCCACCATACCTTTGGTGTGTCCAAGACGGCAGGACTTAGTCAGTGATGGTTAGCGCGTTTTGTGCCTAATCTTCAAAGAAGTAAGGTTCAAGAACCCTTACTGCAATTACACCATACCAAACAGTTACTTTTACGGGATGCGGACTACGTTGTGGACTATTCTTGGATTTTGTGTCCCCCAGAATCGTATATTATGTTTGTTAACAAATCTGTTTAGGCGCAAGTGGGCCTCGTCGCCCATAATGTAATTGTGAATAAAATCAGCTTCTTGCCTTGCCAATTCTTGGATCCGGACAGCATACGCTAATCGATTCCGATAATCTGATAGCTTCAATTCCTGCACTAGTTGTATCTTGTACGGATAGACATGCAGCATCTCTTGAATCCTCTGGAGCGAGTTGACGTTGAA
Source organism: Nephrotoma guestfalica (assembly GCA_963691935.1). Taxonomy (NCBI): domain Eukaryota; kingdom Metazoa; phylum Arthropoda; class Insecta; order Diptera; family Tipulidae; genus Nephrotoma; species Nephrotoma guestfalica. Next base: position 83,894,216 of record OY829914.1, on the reverse strand, counting down.
GGCTCTTCTTTAATGCTTCGGCATACATGCTGAATGTTGTCCTGGGATCTCCCTCAACGTGGGCTTCCCCAGCACGTGGTAAATCACCACAGACGCTTGATTTGAAACCGGCGGAATAAACCAAGTATAGTTTGTGTATATGGTGCTTGTTTGACTCCAAAATTACGAGTGTAGGATCTTTGCGTTAGCACAATTGATCATTTGTTTTCTATATAGAAATTTGTAGGTTTCTATATATTATTTCAACACATTGCTCATCGTGAATTTCTCAATAATTAATTTAAGCTTTAATAATCTGAAATTAGATAAAAAATAAGAATTAGTTGTAGAAAGTTATTTACATTTTAAATGGTGTTGTGACTTTTAGGCCACCCTGTAAATTCATGTGTGTTTAGGGTTATCATGGATTAAGCTTCGATTTCTACTCGTCCTACTTTCAATCAAACAAATTCCATCGATTCAATGTTTCGTCCCTTTAGTATTAGCTTTCATACTTGGCTAGAACTGCGACATATGGAACCAAAACGTGGGCTTGAGCATCCGGATACTGCTGAATAACCTAGATAGAGATCTCGAACCACATATTGAAGAGTAAGAACGACGAAATCCTCTTGATGGAGTAATAGTTGGTCATCTATTTTGAAGCAGGCGGCACTCAAGGTTCATGGTATTATGGTTGTGTTTTTGCGATATCGATGTTCTCAATTAATCATTGTACGAAAATAATTCGTCTTTAAAGCGAAATATTAATTAATGCGTATAGATTTCAAAGAACTTTGAACTGTAGGACCAAGTGCTCGACGAGTGTTCCGAATAACGCCGGGCTTATTCCTACAGCCTGTTTACACATATCAATACGAAGGATAGGAAAAGTATGTTTTTTTTTGGGGGGGGGGGGGAAGGGGGACGGAACGACTCGGCTGCAGACGCCTAGCGATCGTACCACACACGACAACACAATTCTAATCTACTAGAAGAAGGATAAAGGTTTAATAGGTTTAATGGTTAACGATTGTATTGGTCTTGAACAATTGCTTCTTTAAATCAGCAACCTAATCCTAGAAATTTCCTGAAATTTAATTCTAAATTAATATTTTCCGGCTTCCTAAATAATATAAACATTCATTAATTTAAATCTTCTGCAACTCCACAACTTACAGTAGAACCTCCTGATACCATAGTTACTTAAATTATATTAATAATTACTCTAAAATCCATTAGCATTTAATCCTTGATTTTGGCAACTACGAAATAGCAAAAATCTTTGAAAAATTTGCAAAAAATATGTGAGGATCACAAAGGCAATGGTTCATGGAAAACTATTAATGTTATTCAATGCAATGACAGCTTAACTACCGGATTAGATATTTCAAATAAATTTAGCTTATTTCGCAAAAATATCAAATGTTTTATTAATTGTGGCCAACAAAGGATATTCGTTTAATTACCAGGTATAATTATATTGCACAGGATATATTTAATGGAACTTTGCCATTCCTCAACCAATTATTGTCAAGTATGGTATGCAGAATTGGATTGTCTTCTTAACAAATTTCTTAACAAATGATGGTCAAATTCGGTTTGTAAACCTGAATTTGACGAAATATTGGGATTCGTCTATAATGAATGGACCCAGGCCGTTCCCTAACCGATCATTTTCCAATTTAGTTTCTAGAGCTGGGATGGATTCTAATAAACTAAGATCAAATTATATTGGGATTTGAATGTGTCTTTTTGATGAAGCTCTACAATTTGACCATTCTGGTTGGATCTTGGCCAGATCCCAACCAATTATTGTAAAATCAGGCATGCAGAATTGGGTAGGTATTTAAAAATGAATTTTTAGAGATGTTCTGGAGTTCAACCGTGCCAGGGCAATTTCTTAACTAATTATGTTCAAATCTAGTATGTTGAGCTGAACCGGGATTCCAACATCAGTCCTGGATTAAGTTTCCTCGATTTTTCTACAAAATAAATTTGAAAATAATCGTTCAAGGAATTATCCATATTCCTCCACTCACTATAAGGTGGGCCAAATACATTTTTTTTTTTAAATGTCATAAAACAAAAAATTCTCAATATTTTTTCAAATTTATTTTTTCATTGTAAAGAACAATCCTTCCGATTAATTATGGAATACTATTTCATTCATATAACTGCCTCGGCTGACCTTGACGTACCCCATACGGTCGGTCCAATTTTTGAGCACATTTTCGATGGTATGCAGCATTATGTCTTTAATGGCAATACGAATATTGTTGTTGAGAGCGTCAATCGTTGCTGGTTTATTGGCGTAACACTTATCTTTGACGGCACCCCAAAAATAATAGTTCAACTGCGTCAAATCACAGCTCCGAGGCGGCCAAATCACATCAGCATTTCGGCTGATAATTCGATCTTCGAAGACGGTACGCAAAAGATCAATTGAAACGTGTGCTGTATGGCACGGAGCGCCGTCTTGTTGAAATCAAATGTTGCCTATGTCCTCCTCTTCAAGTGCCGGGAGCAAAAAATCGTTTATCATGGCGCGGTAGTGCTCACCATTGACAGTAACGGCGGCTCCTTGTGTTAGAATTGCGCCTCATCCGAAAAGATGATTTTTTTGCCAAAATCGGCATCTTCTTGAAGTCGATCGCAAACCCACTCAGCGAACCGAAAGCGCAATGGGTGGTCTCTTTGCTGCAATTCCTGAACCAATTGAACTTTATACGGTGTCATACCATGGTCTTTATGCAGAATTCGTCGCAATGTTGTGCGTGAAATGTTCAATTCTTGAGCACGATGACGAGTGGACATTCCCTGCGACTCACGCACATGCTCGGCTAGAGCATCAACATCCTCGAGTGTACGCTTGGTTGGCTGCTTGGTTCGTGTTGGTTTATTAATTAGCAAGCCTGTCTCTTTAACTTTATTCACAAGAAAACCGCACACAATTTTCGCACACATTCTGCAACTTTACCATGATTTTCGAAGTAATGTTTCAATATTTCCCATTTCGTTCAGCGGAAGAATAAAACTAACTTTCTGTCAAATCAGAAGTGACATAACCCTTACCATAGTCAAAATAACCGCTAGTTCAAAAGAAAGTAAGAAAACTTGGCCTTAACCCGCTAATAGATGGCCCAATTATTTCAGCTTCACCAAAACTAAAATTTCCAATGCAGCCCAATTCATACTGTACTTCGTACGTATACTGTCTTATAGAATTCATAATAAAAAGTCAATAAAGCGGGACCCTGAAAAGGGAATATTTTTTCGTTATTTTGAAAAGCGCAATCAATCAAAAAACGGAAGATGGACCACATGGATAGCTTCAATCGACATTCGTATCTGTAAGATATTGTCGAGCCAGATAAATTATTTTATAGAAAATAGCGCCAGCAATAAGCAATTTAAAATATAGTCAACATTAAAAGGCCGAGGGATAGCACATCAAAGATTTACTTGTCTTTACAAACGAAACTAAAAATAAAAAAAAATCTTACCTTTGCCATGCCGTAACATATACTCGTAGTTAAGCTTGTGAAAAAATTACAGAATTTAGTATACGAATAGTCAGAGACTATAGGAAACTTGTAGAGTAGGTTTCATATTTAGGACCCTATAAACTACTGTAAATTCAATGTGCTTTGTTAATATTACAAATTAATTTAGGGTAGCAGCATAGGTGGGCGCATCTGGTTTATTAGATTAGAATTATATTGTCATTGTGTTACTTACTGTTGACTTTATCTAGGTGTAACCAGGCCGATTCAATCAATCAATTTTGTTTAGGAAGCCGAAAAATATTAATATAAAATAAAATCTCAGAAAATTTCCAGATACATATGAAATAATAACATTTATCGTTAGGTTGCTGTATTAAAGAAGCAATTATTGATGACCAATACCATCGTTAACCATTTAACCTATTAAACCTTTATCCTTTCCCTAGTAGTTTAGTATTGTGTTGTCTTTGTGTTACTAATTATCGGCTATACCTAGGTGTCTGTACCCGGGCCGATTCTGTCCCACTTAATTAAACTATCCAATCCTTCGGTTTTGTTATATGTATGTAAAAAAGAGTGTATGGTGGGACCGGCGTCATTCGGGAGCTCCTGTCTAAGAACTTGGTCGTACATTCAGAATCAATCAATCAATCAATAGGTGGGCGCATCTGGTTTAAATCTCGGTTGTGTAATTTAAGCTACTATCTGGTTTTGTTTTCTGGTCTTAGAAAATAAAAACCGAACCTGACTATCCCCTTATTGTTGTTTGCAACCTCTAAATAACACTGTTAAATAAATTTAACACTTTTTTATGTAAATATATTTTAACGGGTACACTTTTTACAGGTACCTCTAGAAAATTGCATGGAAATCAAGGTAAAACTGTTTGTATTTAATGTTTAAAAAATATTACAAATTATTTTCAACTATTAATGTGCTTTGGTGATATTAAACTATGTGTACGTATAAACATCAAAAGGGATATGTGGATGATTGTGGCGTATGGAAAGCAGGATGTTTATTATTGTAACATACATATTGTCATATAAATATCAAATTGGTATAGATGTGTAAAGAACGAGCATACACACAAAGGAAATGAATATTCTGATTAAAATAGCCTCTTTGACGGGAGATTTTGTTAAAGACAAATGATAGAATAGATTTGTTAAAGATCATGCTATAGGGAGTCTCTGATAAGAACTAACGACTTTTGTATACGTTTTAACTGTGTTGATGTATTGCTATCTGATAAAATTTTATGTTATTGTGTTTTGTTGTAGTGGGCTTATAAAACCGTAGAACTTTTTACTGTACAGATTCCTTATAACCCACATATTTGCCTTTATATGTACGTACGTACCCTACCAACCATCTAAAAAGTCCAATCATATATATTTTTTATATGAACCACGCCAATTTTCATTAGCACGAATAAAGTGGATTTTATATTTAAATTGCATCTCAAAATTATGATATCGTTTACGGTCAAATTAGCAAAACCATCCCCATTTATTTTAATTTGATCCCACTTGAAATTCGACAGCACAAAAACATTGGTATAAAGCGCAACCCTGGGAATTAGTTGGTGTAAAAAAATTATTAACTGTTCTGTTTGTATAAAAAACTATATTCTTGCGATAAGATTAAATTCTTGGCTTTTCGATAACATTTTCTTTTTTGACTTTATGCATATTTTGTGAACATTCGTTTATGTGTTGTTCTTTGCAACAAACAGGTAAAAAAATAACGTAGAATCACAAAATATTTGCATAATTTTTCATTTTGCTTTCAAGCAACTTAATCGAAAGATTGTGCTGAAAGTGTTTGGCGCTTTATGTGCTCGAACACGATCAAACATTTATTACGAGTCTTCGTTTAGTGAAACCTACTGCATTAAAAAAATGGCACACATCCTATTTATTCATTATAATAATGCATACTATGAAAGCCTTTCTTTATTAAACTCACAACAGAACAAATATTTTATTTAAACCAACATAATCAGTAGAAAAATAGATGTTTCTCTTCAACATTTTTCATATCTGGCTGTATTTATGCAGGATAGCTATATAGTTAGTTAGCTGATTAATGCAGCTTTATGTTAGGATGAACAGATTTCCTTTTTAGCCTCTACGTTTATCTGCGTGTTTGTTTCAATCTTGGGTTGGAATATAATGCAAATTTACTTGAATAGCATATGTAAGGTGGGTGGTCAAGGTTAACCTTTCTTTTACATAATATAATACTGTGTTATGATGTACAGGGTGTTCAAATTTAAAGGGTACATTTTTGGAACGTGATCGGTTACCGAAAGATTAAGCTCAAAATCTACGTAATGTTTTCTCAGAAAAGCTTTTATTTGTAACCTAGTGGAAACCATTTAAGCCTATCTACAAAAACTGCATGTACTGTACCTGTCTTTATTTTCTTTACTTAACCTTAATCAGATTGTTCTTTATTCAGATTGTTCACTGGCCATAAATCAACTATTCTCTAACAATTTGCTTGCATACTTATCTATTTATTTAATTATTTAAAAAAATCGATTCTGTGATTTACAGGTATGATTTTACGGGTGTGAAGCATTCCAGACTTTCCACAAATGCTATGTATGTATATCACACTGTTACTTCAAATTCAAATAGGAACAAAATGAATGGTATTAGAAATTTTATTACAATCATATAAGTATAGCTAGCAACACGTCATCTAGTTCCGATTTGCCCTTTAATTTCAGTCCGTCAACGTTTTTTATGGCCCCAGTGTCTAGTTATGAAGTTTTTTCAATTATTTGTGCTTTGGAACCGAAATACTCAATTGATAACGATGGCCTGAGTAATGATATACTAAAAACCATTGCTGGACATATTAGTCTCGTTCTTGCACACATTTTCAACCTTTCCTTTAAGCTGGGAGTTGTACCCGATCGATTCAAAACAGCAACCATAATTCTCATTTTTAAGAATGGTAATCGCCTCGACAAAGGTAGCTATAGACCTATTGCCTTGCAGCCAGTAATCCTTAAAGTTCTTGGAATGGCAGTTTAGAATTGGGTTTTTAGTTTTTTAAATCAAAAGGGTGTTCTGAGTATTCATCAACATGGCTTTCGTCGAGGTATGAGTATACCGAATTGGCCTTGTTGAAATTCTTAAATACAATCAATATTTGTTTGAATAAAGGTAATACTTGCGGTGCTTTATTCATTGATACAGCTAAAGCCTTCGACATGGTCGATCACAAGCTTCTGCTCTCTATTTTGTATAATATAGGGTTTAGGGGAGTTTCAAATAAGTGGTTAGCATCGTATTTAGATGGTAGATCGGTGAGAGTTAAGATAAACGACAAGTTAAGCGATCCGATATTTATTGGGGTTGGGGCTCAGTATTAGGCCCATTGCTGTTTCTTATTTACACTAACTCGGTGTTTAAACTGAATCTTCATGATTATTCTACCGGGTTGGCCGCTGACATAGCCTTGGCTTATTGTGGGAATTCTCCCAGTAACGTTATTTCGATGATCAATACTGATCTAAAAACTTTACTCTCGGTTCGACAAGCATCGTCTGATTCTAAGCCGGGAAACTAAGTTCATGTTGTTTAAATTGTTTGGTAACGTTAATTTGGCCTTTTTGCCTCGAGTGACTAATCACAGCAGGCTTGAATGAACATCTATTGGTTGCCACTCTGAGTGTTTTGACATCGAACCTGTTGACTCGATTAAATAGTCAATCGGTATCTGTCATCAACAGCTAGAATTTTTTACCTCCTTCGTAACTATTGTCCTACTCCGGTGTTAAAAATTGCTTATCATGCGCTAGTTATGGCTAAATTAGAATATGGATTGGCGTGCTGGAGTGGTTGTTATGCAGCTACTCTGTACCCCTTATACGTGCAACAAAAAATGATTTTGAGAATATTTCTAAAGAAACCACGAACTGAACTATCTTGAAATTTATTCACTACAACCAACATCTTGCCGTTAAAACACTTGTATGTCTATAAGGTATTGAGAGTTTTTTTAATCGAAGTGGTTAACATACTCGTATAATGAGAAGCCATTTTCGATCCAATTTTTGAGGCAACCATCATTTTCTCTGCAACATTCCTAGATTTTACAACGGCCACTTCCGTCGCTCTTATCTTGTCGCTGCACCAACCTTTTTTAATGCGCTAATATTTTACATTAGGCAGGACATTCATTTGAAATCTGTTTTACCAAAAGTTAAACAATGGCTTCTTGAAACTGTGGATATCACCTTTTTATTCAGAGTTATTGCATAAAAAGTGTTGAACTGAGTTAAATTTTGAAGTTGAAATTGAAGAAATATTTTTGTTATTATTTTAAGTAGTAGTAGTAATGCTAGTAATAGTATTGATATCTTAAACATTTTATTGCATCTTTTATGCTATTGATCACTTTTAATTGTATCACCTTTAATTGAATTTGCTACTGTCAATTTGTGGCATAAAACTCGCTTTATTTTTTGTAAATAAATTTAAAAAAAAAACAAAAAAAAGGTATGAGTTTTTTTAGAAAATGACTCAAACGTCAATTTAAATAAAAACTATATAATATTTTCTAAAATAAAAATTTATAAACAAACTCAACCACGTATTGTATAGAAATTATCGAGATTTTTATTAAAACAGATTAGAACTTTAAAATGATTAGAAATAATATTTTAATAAAACAAGAAAAGGTTTTAATTCAAACTTGAGTTAAAATGACATAAAAACACTTAGAATATAAAACTTTGTATCAAAAAACCCGAAGTCAAGCATTGCAAGCACCAAATGGTTTATTTAGGTGACTCAATGACTAACTTAATATACTATCGGCCGGATTGACCGATAATAGCCGTCCAAATTTGAGTAAAAATGACACAGGTACACCGAGAATATCAAAATTCGTAGCAATAAACCCGAAGTCGTGCATTATTAGCACTCGGAGGTTTTAGTTAGGTGACTCAATAACCAACTTCATGTATTAGCCAAACCTGGATCACGATCTCTGGGAATGGCCATCCAAATTTGAGTAAAAATGACATCGGTACACCGAGAATATGAAAATTCGTAGCAATAAACCCGAAGTCGTGCATTATTAGCACTAGGTGGCTTTGGTTAGGTATCTCAATGACCAACTTCATATACTAGCCAGACCGGAATCACGATCTCTGGGAATGGCCGATAATGCTCATTCAAATTCGAGTAAAAATGACAACAGTACATCTAGAAGATCAAAATTCGTAGCGGTGTACTGATGTCATTTTCACTCAAATTTGGATGGCCATTATCGGCCATTCCCAGAGATCGTGATTCAGATCTGGCTAGTGCATGAAGTTGGTCATTGAGTCACCTAACTAAAACCACCTAGTGCTAATAGTGCACGATTTTATTTTTACTTAAATTAGGTCAGGTTATTATTTAAGTCAGTGTCGCCTATCCGTAGTCAGGAGGATTTTTAAATTTTAATGACCATTGACAACCATATCTGGAGATTGTGATTCAATTCTCGCTAATTCGTGAAGTAGTTGATTAAGCATCCACCTAAACCCATCTAATTTTAATAATGCACTGCTTCAGGTTTATTGCTACGAGTTTTTTTCGTCAAGTTTTACTGCTGCAAAAGGACATTCTTATTTGCTTCTAAAAGTAGATGGAAAAATCTCTGGAAATTTTGTTAATTCATATGAAACTCAAAAAATTCTTATTAGAAATTAATGGGAAATTTATAAATGGTTTGAGTTCAGTATATTTGGTTTGCATCTCGACTGTTTAGTACAAAATTTTGTTTGAAAATTTTTTCTTCGTGATTGATCAATTAAAATTTTAATTTTTACTTTAGCTGCTAAATTACAATATTTTTCTGCCATTTTAATTAGGACAATTTGATATATGTCTAATAAATATACTGATAAAATTTGCTCGATTTCGTTAACTTATCTTGATATGCTTGTTTTTTAAATATCGTCAAATCAATGAATATATATCTGTCTCTTGTTTCTATCTCACTTTTATTTTATTTCAGTATTTTGAATTAAATATACTACTGTGGGCAAAAAGTAGTAAGACTCTTTAATTTAAATTTCGCGCGGAAAACCATTCGTCGAAACATTTTTTTTCTATGTTGGTATGACTGTCAGTGACATCTGTGCCAAATGTCACATCAAAATAATCATTAGTGTACGCTTGTCTTTCTGAAGTACAAAAAATGCATTCGGCGATTTTTATAATGAGTGAAATTATCAAACAAAGAAGTTCCATTAAATGTTGTGTGCGGAATCAATTTTGTGGTGCCGAAACGTTCAGAATGTTGCAAAAGGCGTGTGTTTTTGATTGGTACAAATTGTTCAAAGAGGGTCGAGAACGCGTTGACGACGAACCACGTCTAGGACGGCCATCAACATCAACTGATGATCAATTCGTTAATAAAATCAAGGAATTGGTGCTCGAGAATCGACGATTAACAGTCAGAGACCTTACTGGCATCGTTGAAATATCGGAAGGATCAGTGAAAACCATTTTGAAAGATCATTTGGGCCTAAGAAAAGTGAAAGCACGATTGGTTCCAAAATCACTCAATTTTTTGGAAAAACAGCGTCGCGTTGACGTCTGTGAAACAATGCTTTCCGACTACCAGGATGTCATGAAACGTATTATAACTGGCGATGAGTCTTGGATATATGCTTACGACCCAGAAACAGACGATCAATCGACCGAATATCGTGCCAAAGGTGAGCCGTTACCGAAAAAAACACGTCAAAGCAAGTCAAAAATCAAGGTTATTTTGACAGTTTTCTTCGATTATCGAGGTGTGGTGCACTCCGAATTCCTTCCGACCGGTCAAACAGTCAATAAGGAATACTATTTGAGTGTTATGCGTCGTTTGCGCGAATTTATTCGTAAAAAGAGGCCGGAATTATGGGTCGACAACTCTTGGTGTTTGCACGACGATAATGCACCTTCTCATAGTGCATTGGTTTTACGTGATTTTTTTCGCCAAAAATTCCACCCATATCGTTCCGCAACAATTATTATGTCAAGTTGAAGATCATTTCGTCATATATCCAATGATACCACGTGTGTATTGTCTGTTCAAAACCAGGACAATACCAACAATAAAACATAGCAACCCTAAAACGCTCGTTCCAGGTAGCACGGGTTGCGAAACTTGTGGCAGTTATAAAAGAGTAAACGCTTTAACGGAATCGTCATCATTCGCATATCAACGCTTAGCCTGAATGGTCTACTATCGATTACGTCTTCATCTATAACAAGAAACTGAATACCACACCAGAGGTAGCCGCTCAAGTGGTTGCATTAATTGACGCGGAACCGAACTAAAGTGAAGTGGCTCGGCAACTAAATTTTGGTGCCGCTTTATGGTGACGACTTCATTGCGAAATCATCGTTTGAATGCGGTACAACTGGAACAGTGGCTGATGATAATATGATGTTCTTAAAGCAACTAAATATGGGCTCTTCTCGGTATAAGGATCCCATTACAATCTCCTGAAACCTTTTACCCATTAAGGCTAGAACTAGATCTATCCGAAAATTATGTGAGATCGATGACAATTACCCAAAATCACGACTTCCACCAAGATATTATGGTTGTTCTTAAAGCGGCTGTATATAGGTCATTATTGGTATGAGTATCCCATTACAAACTCCTGGAACCTTTTACTCGTCAAGGCTAAAATCATAACTATTCGAAAATCATAGTGAGACCAATGACCAATACCCAAAATCTCATCTTCCACCAAGATATTATGGTTGTTCTTCAAGCGGCTGAATATAGGCCATTCTCGGTATGAGGATCCCAATACAATATCCTGAAATTTTTTATTCATCAAGGCTAGAAAAAGAACTATCCGAAAATTATAGTGAGACCGATGACCAATACCAAAAATCTCAACTTCCTCCAAAATAGTATGGTTTCTTAAACAAAATTTAGAACTAGACTAGAAATAAAGATTTTCTAATACATATAAAGAGGAAGAAACAAAATATAAAGCGGAAGTTTGTTTCCACTTATGTTTTGGTTGGCTATACTCTCTTTAAATACACTTTAAAGACAGTATGTGTGAACAAATTTGCCACAGGTTAAAATAAAGTCGCTTTCAACAATCGTTACAATTTCATTTCCTTCGTCACATACACCAACAACAAGTATAGCTGATCGAAACTTGGGAAACATATTTTTATTTCTCAACATAGTCTCCTTTAGTTCGATACACCGTCGAGCCCCTCAAAATAACCGTCAACCAAAGACCCCACCTCTTCATTGTTGGCAAATCTTGTACCGTCAAGCCATTTTATCAGGTTTGAAAAGAGAAAATAATTCGATGGGGCTGAATCTGGAAAATACGATGCATCAGGATACAATTTGAATCTCAATCCATTCGAATCTCCCAATCACCATTTACGCGCGCATCTAAAAAAACTGATGCCATGACCTTGCTAACAGATGTTTGCCTTCTTTGGAGCCAAACCTCTCCTTTCAGTCCATTGCTCTGTCTGTTCTGTCATCCCAGGAATGATGTAATGGACCCATGTTTCATCCATGGTTATGGATCGACACAAAAACCGACTTGACGCTGATTTTGTTTCATTGTGAACAAACGCGGCACCCACCCTGCACAGCGATGTTAAATATACGATGTTGCTCGCGCAATTTTAGTGAACGGTCATCCAATACCATTTTCAGCGCGTTCACTTCCTTTGGTCGACACTATCATGTTCATCTTAACCGATCGTGTTTTGTTGTTGTAAACGAAGGAGCAGATTCCCCCAGATAAGAATCTAGCTCGGTTTTAAACAAACGTTTTAATAAATTGGGAAGCGACAGCTTTACTTGTTTTTAATTTCTGTTCTTTATTTAAAAATTTATAAAGGGTGTGTTTTTAGAGGTTCACAATTTTAAATTAAAATAGAACATAAAAAAACATTTTAAATATCAGTGAAACTAGCTTTATTGGATAGCCGCGGTTAGTGCGTACATGCGTAATCTTAAGGCCAAATTTTCGATCCTTCGCAGCAATTGCGGTTGTATATCGCTAATAACTCGCCGAATATTGTGTTCCAAGTGTTCAATCGTCTATGCATTACGTGAAATTAGTCTTTCATCAAATGTTTCTTTGAGCAAATTAATTGTATCCCGCGCTGTATGGCATGTGGCATCGTCCTGTTGGAACCACATATCAGAATGATATATGCCAGCCAAATGGGGTAGAAAAAAGTTAAAAATCATGTCTTTATACCGTTCACCGTTGACTGTAACATTCCGTCCACCATCGTTTTTGAAGATTATGGACCAATGATTCCGCCGGCCCATAAAGTGCACCAAACCAGTGATTTTCTCTGGATGTAATGGTGTTTCGGCAAAGGCTGGCGGATTATATTCACTCCAAACCCAACAATTCTGTTTATTAACGTACCCATTCAACCAAAAGTGAGCGTTATCGCGGAACAAAATTTTGTACTGAAAATCAACATCAATATCAATTTGTGCTTCAGGTCGGAGGGCTTTAATTCCTGCACAAGTTGAATTTTGTAAGCACGTAAACCAAGATCCTTAGATAAAATCTTCCATAAAGTGGATGGACACATCTCCAGTTGCTGAGAACCACGACGAATTGATAGATTTGGGTATTTCTCAATGCTACGCTGTACAGCGTCTATCGCTTGTACGGTACACACTGTTTGACGTCTTACTGGATGCGTATATATCATATAGAATTTACGTGGTGCGAAAACGATCCATAGTTAACCGAACTACCCGCTTTGATGGAAGATTATGACGACCGTAAAATGGACGTAATGCACGATGAGTTTGGCGAACAGAATCAGAATTTTGATAAAAAATTTCAATAATTTGCAAGCGTTGGTCTGGCGTGAGTCCCTTCATTATGAAATGGCAAATCAAACTAATGACAAACAAATGTTAGCTGCCAAATCGGTTGTCAAACAAAACGGTGATGCCAACTTAAAGATGTGAACCTCTAAATAAACACCCTTTAGTTTATACAGTAATCCAATAGAAATAGCAACATAAATATTTGCTTTAATACAAAACTACAAAGTAACCAGAAAGAGAGGACACACAGTAAATTGGAGTTCCGGACCTTCCATTGTTCTTATTAAGAAAGATTTAAAATATTCATCAACGGAACTGGTTTATGGCTAAACGGTAGTCCTCTCTCAGTGTTACGAATTCTGCTGGTAACAGATAACTCTAAAATAAACATTGTTTCACCGCATGATTAATTATTCGTTTTAATTAATCCGTATGATTATTCTTCAGTGTTTCGTTAAATCGGTTTGTAAATAAAACCAATTCAATTGTAACTTACACCTTTTACAGTAAAATATAGAGCAGCCGTTCCACTGCGTAACCTTAAACCTTAATTGTCACCACCCCCTACCCCCTCCCCTCCGTAAATTCCTTTGTAACTGTTATTGTTTTAGAATACCAAGAATTGATTTTATTTCTGGTTAACTGCTATCTAAATATTAACAAAACTTAGCCAAATAACAATTCTAAATCTATTTTAAGTTTTACTTTAACACATTCTCAATAAAAGTATGACACTATATGTTTATGTACAATATACTATCATTATTAGTATGTGAGTTCACTCTGACCCACTATATGTGGGAAACTATAATATAAAAATATAATCATTGCTGTCCCTTGCCACATAAAACGTAAGAGATACACGAGAAGGTAAAATAATTAGATCAAATAAAATTCTTAATATAATCCAATATGTGATTAGATTGGTACTTAAGTGTTTAATTGAAAATCGTAATTACAGGACATTTCTTGTTTTTTATGATAATGGAATGCTAATTCCTGATGGGATGTTTTGATTTTTATGTATTAAACTCAAAATCTATTAATTTGGCATTTTAAATCATATTTAAGGCTAAGTAACGTTATTCCCTAGTCATTTCTGTTATAATCCAAAATTATCAAATCTCCACTAACAGACCGGATAATATTTCTAAGGCGATTTAAATTTCTAAGAGTTGAGTAACTTTGGTCTCGCACATTGAAATGTATGACTTATAAGGCATCTATAAATTATACGATCAATTACATCAATTACAATTACATCTGACGGCAGCGATCAAACTACAGAAAATTCAGTTAAACACTGTATATATTACACACAAAGTATAACCTCTCCAATTTAGCGAATTTTAATTTTTTAACAAATTACTTGGCCTGATAAAACTTTCCATAATGGTTCCCAATTTTGTGAGTAAAAGTATTTACATTTTTCGGTGCGATAGTACCCAATAGCTCGAAACAGAACAAGAGCGACAACGACGAGCGTCGACGAATAAATAAAAAATATCGCCGCGATATCGCTGTAGCTAACAGAATAAGAGCGTCAGCGTATGGCGATAAAAAACAACCACAAACGACATAATCACGATATATTTTATCTACGAGTATGTATGTCAAAATGGATTCTAAAAGTTAATATACTCGAATAATACAAATTTCGGTTTTGGGGCGTTACCAACTTAAATATAAAGAAAAACAGTTGGTCTCATTGTTTCGCCGGCGATGAAAATAGAAAGAGACTCTAAATTTATTTCAACGAAAAAATCGTCGTCACCAGCGTCGATGGTTGTGTTTGTATTGCATGTTTTCGGTGTTTTGTAATATGACAGGCGATTTCGCTCGCTGCCTTCGCTCTTGTTCTGTTTTGAGCCAATAACGTCAAAATATAAATGCCAACCACTAAGATTGCTAAACCACTTAATTTTTGATAATTAATTATAATATTTGTTAGAATTTTAATAACTAACCACCAAATTAACCTTTCCTCCTTTAAACTGTTTATTTAGTTTGATGCTGCTATCCATTGTTCCCGCGCTAGCATGTCAATCCAGCTGCTTATTTTTGCTAAATTATACCTGTTTCCTTTAGATAACGCCAACTCTACATCTAAGTTACATTTGTCATCTTACTCCTCCACAAAGCCAAATTACAAATTTTTTAACTTTACTCCGCCCATAAAATGGAAATTTTTGTACTCTTATTTCATCCCCATGAAAATGTAAATCTCGGAACATTTTACCGTTAGTTTTAGAAAATTCTGTAAATTAAACGGTAAATCGTGCCAATCACACCAGAAATTTCAATTTGGAAATTTCACGGTTTCTTAATATTTCGAGTAGTATCAGAGCCAGAGCCACCTATACATGAAAGCCATAACATGACATTTTTTATTGTGCATTTTAAATAGAGGAGTAACTACCCAGCAAACGTGTCTTGCAAGACAATTAAAAGACAACTTAGCAACAAGTTCAAGACAGTTAAAAGACAACTACATGTATTTGAGACAACTCGTTTTAAAAGACTTGTAGTTTGGTGTTCTTAGAAAACCTGTCTGATGGGTGTCTTATTGATATGTAGTCTTTGGTAACATATACAGTGCTGGGGGAAAAAATTGGGCAAACATATTTTATTGCAAATTGGATTCTTTTTTTGCTAAAATTACAAAACTTTTGAAAGCAATTGGCTTATTCTTTCATTTTAAATACACGTGTGACGTAAGTTTTTGAAAAAAAAATGTACCTGCAATTTAGGGGCAAAACCCCGAAAAATGCCAAAATATTCAAAATACGTTGATTGGAGTTAAAGTAATGGAATAAATTAAAAACCTATTTTTTAAATTATTTTTTGTTTTTTATTGATTTATAGAAGTTCTATGTTTAATATTAATGTTTTGTTGAACCGCCATTTGCTTTTATTACAGCGATATACCTCCGATTTATTGAATTTGATAAATTTTTCAAAGTCGTAGGAGGTATGGATTTCCAAATCGTCATTAACACACTTTTTAAAGCTTGAATCGATTCTGGGCGCTTTCTTGCTACTTCTAGCTTCATTATAGACCAAATATTTTCAATGGCATTTGAATCTGAACTATAAGGGGGCCAGCTCAACACATCGATACTTCTTTCTTCGAAGTACTTTTTTTCCTTTAAATGAAGAGATAAGAAAAAAAACAAATTTTTATCAAATTATTTATATTTATCTGAAAGGCAATTTTTCGATCTACAACTCAAAATTAATAACTCACAACTTAGGCGGTATAGCACGGAGCGTTGTCCTGTTGAAAAATAAATTTGCAAGTCTCGCCAAACAGCTTTAACTCAAAAGGCTCAAATTCGTTGTGTAGGACCTGCAGATAAACAGTTGCTGTAATGCTGGAACTAAGGAAGTACAATCGACCGGTTTCATTTCCAGAAAAGCATCCCCAGACCATAATTCCTTCATTTTTCGGTAGAAGTCTTAAAAGTCATTCGTTACTAAGCCTCTCGCCCGGTTTTCTTCTTACGAGAATTCTTCCATCTCCAACATGCAGCTTGAATTTTGATTCATCGGAGAAAATTACATCATTCCACATCTCTGGAGTTCAAGAAACATGCTCCTGGGTCCATAGCCAACTTTTTTTTCACTAGTAATGTGAACTCAGGCTTCTGGACTGGTTTAAGTGCTCTCAAACCAGCTTTAACAAGTCTTTTTCTCACTAAGCTGGCTGAAATTTCTTTTCCCGCTGCTCGCTCAACATCCCGTCTTATGTCCGATGAAATTTTAAAACGGTTTCGACGACATTGTAATATTATGGAACGATCTTTGTGTACTGCCCATCTCTCGCATTTTTTTAATATTCCACGCGACAGTACTTTTAGGAATGTTTAATCTTTCTGCTATTTCACGCGTGGTTAAATTTTCTCGCGCCAAAATCGACATATTGCTTTTACACTGCTCACTAACTTTTCCCATTTTTTTAAACTAAAATTGCACTTTATTCTTTATTTGACTAGGATCACTTACAGAATAACTTAATCTTACAAAATATGCACTATTAATACTCAAAAAAACAAAATACAGGCAATAAAACATGTGCACCCTAATGACGGCCAAAAACGGTAGGCATACAATAAAATAATTGCTTCACCAATTTGTTTGCACATCAGTTGCGGAGTTGTACCGGTGTAACAAAAAGAAAAGGCGGTCCAACAAAATATTAATATTAAAGATAGAACTTCTATAAATCAATAAAAAACAAAACAAAAATTAAAAAATAGCTGCTTAATTTATTCCATTACTTTAACTCCGATCAACGTATTTTGAATATTTTGGCATTTTTCAGGGTTTTGCCCCTAAATTGCAGGTAATTTTTTTTTTTCAAAAAATTACGTCATACATGTGTTTAAAATGAAACAATAAGCCAATTGCTTTGAAAAGTTTTGTAATTTTAGCAAAAAAAGAATCCAATTTGCAATAAAATATGTTTACCCAATTTTTTTCCCAGCACTGTATAGTGGCATACGTTGGTAACATGTCTGATGGATTTTGCTTGCAATATGGTCTTTAGTAACAAATATGGCAGTGGTCTTTGGTAACATGTCTGATTGTCGTCGTTGTGTTGGTTTAACATAGAGAAATAAAACGAAAAAAATACAAAATGGCCACCATAAAACGTTTTCTTTGTCGGGCGACATTTTTTCGTGATTTTTTTAAAACTTTTTTATAAAATTAAGCTAAAACTAAAAGTGGTGATCTACATCATTTGTATTTTGTGTACTGGTGGCGCCTTTTTGGAAAAGTGATAAACATTTAAACCAAAATTGTTGATGACAATGGCAAGACAACCGCAAGGCTTGCTACTTTAATTTGATTTTCAACCGATTGCAGCGCTAATAGGTTACGCGCCGTACGTGTCTGTAGTAACACATTAAAGACTACCATATAACATGTTAGGTAAGAAATTTATCCCTTTTTAACTTATGTAATTTCATCTCACTTTCTCATTCCCGGACAAGCTGAAGACTTGTTACTAAAGACAAAAAATTTGCTGGGTATTCGCATTATTCGAGTTATGGTTGTACGAAATAATATGAGGCAAAAGACCCCAACGGAACAAGTTTTTGTTTAATAAAAGTAACCACAGGATCAAAACAAATGAAATAGCAAAATTATACCGAGAAGCGAATGTTGATATATCTTCATCTTTATTTCAATAAAATTCAACTATCATTCTAATCGACTGGTACTCTAATATAGGGTATTTCCTCCACGAGCTCTGATCACACATAGCATTGTTTTTGGCATACTGTGCACCAGATTTGCAATGTACTACTGAGGTATTATTTCCCATTCTTCCTGCGGAGCTAATTGAAGATTTTCTAAGATTTCTGGAACGACCTCCCTTTGCTTTAAACTTGTCTTAGACTTCCCTTTGCTGTGATTGATTGATTTAAAATCAAAAAATACGGTTTCTTAGTATGACAGTGCCTTTAAACAATGCGTAATTGCTCTAGAAAAATATTTATGACGAAATTCAAGTGTCCGGAATTTTTGCCGAGCAGTGTATTTTCGTTAAACAGGTTTATTTCGATGTATATCGGGATATATGGAAAGAGTTTTCTTTTCTGTTTAATAGACATATTACCATGGAAGTCTACAGAACGCTACCTTGTGATACTCCTGCAGATATTTTCTGTATTTGGGAGTATTCGCCATCTAATTTAACTCGAAAGTGTCGATTAGATAGGTATGATTTTAGTATTTCTTAGAACTGTTTTGGTAAGTCTCTTTGTAATTTATATGCCAAGCCTTTGTGTCATACTCTGTCAAAGGCCAATTACATACATCTTCAATTATGTTTGTAATTCGATGTACTTGTTCTATTGTTGAATAGTTTTCCCTCAAGCCAAATTGATGTGGAGGAATAAGATTTCTTCCTTATATTATTGGTTTGAGTTTCTTTAGGAGTAGTTTCTCGAATATTTGTGAAATTATTGAAAGTAAGGCCATCGGCCTATACGAGTTATCAGTTAGTGGTTTGTTGGGTTTAGGTTGATTTGTTGGGTTTAGGTTGATGATTATTTCTAAGCATAAATCATAGCTTTTCTATCCATACAAATTAGTAATAAAAAGTATACAAAAAATAAACTAAAACATAAATTAAAATGTATTTTTAATAAAATGAAACGATAATTTTTTAAATTTAGTAAAAGACTTTACACGTCTAATTTCAATCGGGACCTTATTCCAGATTGTAAAAGAGGTAAACAGAGGCGATTTGTTATAAATATTTGAACGGTTAACAGGCAGTATGATTTTACCATTTCGATTAGACCCAAATTTTATTTTCTCATATAAATAAAGGGTGATTTTTTTGTGGTTAGGATTTTCATGCATTAGTATTTGACAGATCACGCGGGATTTCAGACAAGGTGTCAAAGAGAAAGATGCTCAGTATGCTTTGACATTGCAAGAACTGAAGCCGAACGATCTGCCACAACGTCGAATTTTCAGTGAATGGGCCCTAGAAAAGTTGGCAGAAAATCCGCTTTTTTATCGACAAATTTTGTTCAGCGATGAGGCTCATTTCTGGTTGAATGGCTACGTAAATAAGCAAAATTGCCGCATTTGGAGTGAAGAGCAACCAGAAGCCGTTCAAGAACTGCCCATGCATCCCGAAAAATGCACTGTTTGGTGTGGTTTGTACGCTGGTGGAATCATTGGACCGTATTTTTTCAAAGATGCTGTTGGACGCAACGTTACGGTGAATGGCGATCGCTATCGTTCGATGCTAACAAACTTTTTGTTGCCAAAAATGGAAGAACTGAACTTAGTTGACATGTGGTTTCAACAAGATGGCGCTACATGCCACACAGCTCGCGATTCTATGGCCATTTTGAGGGAAAACTTCGGAGAACAATTCATCTCAAGAAATGGCCCGGTAAGTTGGGCACCAAGATCATGCGATTTGACGCCTTTAGACTATTTTTTGTGGGGCTACGTCAAGTCTAAAGTCTACAGAAATAAGCCAGCAACTATTCCAGTTTTGGAAGACAACATTTCCGAAGAAATTCGGGCTATTCCGGCCGAAATGCTCGAAAAAGTTGCCCAAAATTGGACTTTCCGAATGGACCACCTAAGACGCAGCCGCGGTCAACATTTAAATGAAATTATCTTCAAAAAGTAAATGTCATGGACCAATCTAACGTTTCAAATAAAGAACCGATGAGATTTTGCAAATTTTATGCGTTTTTTTTTTAAAAAAAAGTTCTCAAGCTCTTAAAAAATCACTATGAAGGAACACGATTATCAATGACTTTATATAACAGTAATAACGCTCTAAAGTAAAAGAATTGATTCATAGTGCAAGCAAAAAATTCTTTAAACTTAGCTGATATTTGGTCAAATTTTCTGGTATTATTCAATGTCACTTGAGGTAGAATCACATCTTAAAAAAAGAAATTCGCAATATAGTACGTGGTGAATTACTAATGATCTAACCAACAAAATTCAAACATTTTAAGGGCAGATATTTTTATGAAGCTTCAAACCATATAAAGTAGAATTGATCTTACCACAAACATTAACAACTTGTAAATCCCAGGTGAACTTGTACACCTTGTATCAATAAATGATTGCTTGCGTTTTAGCGATGTTCAGTGAGATTCCATTAGACTTGGGCCAGGCCAATATATTGGATAGATCCAAATTAATATTGTTAAAGGTGCAAAAGGGAAAACAGAGTTGGGCCAAGTATAGTTCCTTGAAATACACCTACAGGTATATGCTCAGAAACTGATGCTTTTCCATTTCCAATGACTTTCTGATATCTATCTGTATAGTAGCTTCTCAAAATTAAAAAAAAGCATCAACTTCTGTAGTAACAAAACATGGTTCAAAGAGTCGAATGCTTTGGAGTAATCGAACAGTATTAAACAACAAACGAGTTTTTTCCTTCAAGATGACAAGCCAGAACGTCTACAACATGAAGCAGGGTAGCCGTTGAACTGTGGTTATTACGAAATCCGGATTGAAATTTATTAAGATAATTACAATTAGCCAAATGCTGGTTGATATGATCACTGGTTGATTTGAAAATGGTAACTAAACTAAGCGGTCTAAGATTATCCAAAGAATCGATCCCTTCTTTTTTACAATCGGAATCACAGTGTCCATTTTCCAGATTTCAGGAAATTCAGAATGCAAGATACAACTGTTAACCAGGTATGTCAAAGGTGATACAATATATGGTAAAATATTCTTTAGAAATTTTAAGTTGATTTTATCGTGACCTGATGAATTTGATTTAATAAGATACATGGCTTTGGAAACATCTAATTCACTTATGCTGCAAAAGGAGAGAGAAGAATGCATGTCTGTGCGCTCCATCCCCTGCAATGGAATAACTACCGATGATTGGGGTACACTGCAAAAATAAGTGTTCATAATTGAAGGGCCAAAGTCAGTAGAAACACCAGACCTACTAGTCCCCAATCCAATGTGGTTAAAATTACTCCAAATTCGTTTCATGGTTAATTTACTATTTCCAAAAAATATTTTTGTTTGGAAATCCTTATCAGGCTAGTTAGCCTATTGTGTTCTTTACGATATAATTCTAGATTCCTCATATCGCCTGTTTTTTTGTACTTTGCATACGCATGATCCCTCGTAAGCATGCTTTTAGCAATTAACTATTTTTTGGCAATTAACTATTTTTTGGCAATTAACTATTTTTTTAGTTGCCACACAATTGTTATGAATACCCGTATAATACAGGCAATCATAAAAGGATTTGAAGAGGGAATTGCCATTATCAGTCGCATGCAGAAAGCTCCAGTTAAGTAATTCATTATCTTTTCAGAATCTAATTGAGTCCAATTTAACACGCTTTGTCCTAACTTTATAAGAAATGGTCAGAAAATCATGGTCAGAGATTGTTGACTAGACTCCAATATCCTAAAGTAGTAGACTCTGGGACAATGTATTGATCAAGCCATGTACGGTTATGAGTAGGTGAGAACGGGAGTGAAACTTAATAGTTGGGTTTTAAAAGATTATGAAATTTATGGAACTTATCAAGCATATTACAGTTTATCGCATATCGCAAGCAATTATAAAATGATTATAATTTAAAATATGCGAAAATAGGAATTCCTGAAAATCATCTAAATCGGATTGCACGGGGGTTGATGGATTGTAGCAAACTACAATCAGTACAGTCATAGATGGTAATATCATTTCAGTCATTAAAATTTCAGTTTTACCATAAATAGACGAATGAATAGCCTTAAGTTTAAGGCATTTTTTATAGTAAATGCAAACTCCTCCACCCCTTTTATGTGTTCTGTCAAATCTGTAGTTGCTCGTTATTAATCTTATTCGAGATCTTTGGAATCGATAAATATTCTCAGTTTATCGATATGGCAATACAGACTACAGGCATTAATTAATCGAAAAGTTACACATATGCTATCCCGATTTTTGTGGTAGGGAAATTCCTCTGCCGTTTTTTGAGCATCCGGTTTTACGCAAAAAACGTCAAACTAAGACTCTCTTTGGCCAAAAAGAAGGCGATAAAACTTGTACTGCGAATCTTCTCTCTAAAGTAAGCTTAAACGAAACAAATGTGAGTTTAGTTTTTATCCCGGCCTTTAGGGAGCAGTAGATGACAGTCAACCACGTCTAGATTTTCCAGATTGGATTTTAAATAATCAACTAATGCAGCCTCTTCGGTGTGTGGACTCAGCTTTACTCACTTCAGTGTGTGGATTCAGATTGATTCTGTTTCATTGAAACTTGTTTAAGTCTGAATACTGCGCTAATTATTTGGAGTAGTTTACGTGCTCCTTTTTCAAGAAGATCTTTTACTAGATTTCCTGTAATTAAGTCATATCCTGGAGATTTCTTTGCATTTAGGCTAAGATTATTTACTTTTTCAATTCTTGTAATGTGCCAAGTAGTCCTGGATTTTGTTTTCGCGTTAGCTATTTCACATCCCCGGTAGTTTGCGGGATGTGGCTTTTTGCAATTAACACATTTTGCAGCAATATCTTTACTAACCGGACATTCTTGGGTGGGATGCACACGATTAAAACCTTGACTTTTTTGCACTGCGGTATTAGATTCCACTTTATGATTTTTATTAAAAGTGAGTATAAATTTTGGAAGCCCTCTTTTGTTAATTTGAACTCCTTGTACAGTTTCGATTTTTCTATCTTAATGATGTTTACAGGATTTCCTTTTTATAACCCTTTTACTTGAGATCCTTAATAATTTAAGGCTACCGTAATCTATTTCATAATCTATTGTATAGTGGAGCAATTTGATATTCCGACGAAATTTATTGGTGGAGCTGATTTCTCTTTTGGTTTAGCTGGTTGTTGTTCTACAGCTAGCTGTTTCTTCTGATTAACTGATTCCGGTTCAACAACCTATTTGTTTCTCCATCTTATTCTTCTTCATCCGTATATGGAATGGATTAATGTCATCATCAATTGTATGGTGAGGTGTCGTTCCAAGTGTTGCACGTGTTTCAACTGCTTTTTAAGTTCTTCGTTCTCTTTCTTTAAAATTGTAAATACTTTTTTCAATTTATTTGTAAATCCCTTTATTACTCTTAATTGTTCACGGAATTCGGCGTTTTCCTTCTCGTACTTAAAGATATTTGCAATAGATCTTGGTGATCTTGATAATTTAGAGTTTCATCCAAATCGGTTAAACAATGATTGGTCTCCCCTAGAATTCGTTGTGTCTGCCTCCGAAGAGTGCCGATTTTGCAGCATGTCTGTTGCTGTACCACCTGGAGTATTACATTCCGTATTTGTTATACTCATTGTTTGTTTTAGCCAAGTTATACCACTGGTATTTGGTCCCCGGATGCACTTTGCTACTGCCGATGCAGAATGCGCTTCCGCGACGTGGATGCAGCTATTTAGGTGTACACAGAGACAATCGAAGCCCTCTGGTAGTGGTGGTAGTACTGTTTTTATAGTTTAATGTTTATAAACCGATTCCGAATATTAATTTTCTCCGTATCGCTGAAACCATAAATTGCACTTTCAACAACGGATATAATTTTGAAATATGGGATGAAATAACCAATAGAAGGAGGGCAAAATTTATATCCGTAAGATTCACTAACCATTTGTTACTACTTTTAACTGAATTATCGGCAATCTCGTTTAAAATATTTAATAAAATATTTTCTAATTTGGCTATTTGTCTTACCTTAATTTTGTAGAAATGAAAATTATACGTTGATTGTGACCGTTGAAAAAAGTCTGCACAAATGTTGTCTGGTAAAATTTCTTCTATACTTAAAAAAATACATACATTGATAAAAAATTTACTGTAATATTTCTGGCATTCTGGGAGTAGTTCCTGGGCAAACATAGAGGCTGGTTTTTATGGAAAAATCGTTTATAGTTCATGTTGCAATAACATTTTTTTTGTAATTGTATACAGAGTGTTCCATTCGGATGAGTCAAAACGAGTAGAGCGTGTAGCTGGGTCAATGTCTTGAAGAAATCTCTACACATATGCCCGGAAATGAACCACTATCCACATAAAACCATTACCCCCTCCCCAAATAGGCGGGTACCAAATCATAGAATATTTGAAACAGTTCATAGAAGATTACTAGAACAGGAACATTATTCCCTTATGAATATCAAAATGTTAGCCAGTAACAAATTTTGAATTCTGTACGAAGAGATCCCAGCATTGCCATGAGATGATTTTTAGTACAGCTTGAAATTAGCAAAAATAAAGTCTGGAGGATACTTCGAAGCAACCATCTACACCCATTTCATTGCACTCGAGTACAAGAATTATTACCGGTCGTTTTACCAAAGAGAGCAAATTTCAGTCGGTTACTCATAAACAACGAGGACCATAATCCTTTATATTTGTGGAGTAACATATTTCCACAATTTTCATGAGTGGCAACTAGAAAATCCACATGTTAAGCAACAATCATCATTACAAAGACGATTTAGTGTTAATGGTGCAGTATAATTGGAAATAATTTTATCTGGGCAATTTTACTAACTGAAAGATTGAACTCACAAAACTGTCATCAATTTTTGAATTGAACAGGTCCCATTGTGGTAGATTCAGTTCCACTCATCATGAGAAATACTGTCTTGTATCAGCAAGATGGAGCTCCTGCACACTATGTAACAGGAGTTTGTGATTGGTTTGATATAAATGAGCCAGGGCGATAGGTTACTCGCTACGGACCTATAGCTTGCCCGCCTAGATCTCCAAATTTAACACTACTAGATTTTTAAGTATGGGAATTTTTATTTGTGAGAGCATTCAGACTAGGAAGTAGTTGGTTGCTCGAATCAAAGAATACGGCTCCAACTGTGCTTGTTGCAAAAACGGTAATCGTTTTGAAATTTGTTTGTGAAGTTTAAAACTTAGCAAATCGCACAATAATTTTTTTATACTTATAACAACTTATAATAATTTTTTTTTCAAACGACATTGAATTGTTAATATTTCAAAAACTATCCTTGATTAGATAAAAACGGAGTCACAATTTTTTAGTAAATCGTCTGATACATTTAAATTGAAATATAAAAAAATTAATTAAATTGATTTTTTTTTTATTTTGCGCACAATTTTTTAAATTCCACCAATGTTTGCTTTATGGAAAACACTATGGATGAAAATTTTTATTCTCGAGAAGAAAGAAGAACTCTGTGGCTCTAGTTATAGAAAAACAATTGAGTTATCTTAATTTTTAGAAGAATTATTGACATTTACATAATTCAAGGTATTCTGCCCTGCTAAAAAAAAATTGAAATGCAATTTAAGTGGGCAACGGTTCATTTCCTGGCATATGCGTCTGACATGTAGCTGGGTCAATGTAATGAAGACTTTTCTTCATTACATTGACCCAGCTACACGTCATTCTCTTTTGAATTCAGCCAAAGGGAACACCCTGTATAAAGAAAAAATTTGTACATATTTGCTTTGACAATGAATTCGAAAGCTCAGCGTTTAAAAAATAATAAAAAGCCCAAAACTAATCAAATTGTAAATTTTTTAATACATTATTGGCTCAACAATGTTTTTATATTAAGAAGAACAATAATTTGGACCTATTTTTCTTTTGATGATAATGAAAAATATTGTTTAGTAGTTTACTATACGAGTTGGTTACTATACGAGGCAACATTCACCTAGTGGATTAAGCCGACCATGCACAAGAAAATGCTTCAAATGTTAATTGCTCATAACACGCACATTATTTTTATAGCCTACAATTATTTTAAGAATAAGGCCTTATGCTCAATTAATGAAACAGTAACGTTTCTTGAGTTAACCCAGCACAAGAGTAGTACTTCTCGCATTTTTTCTGTTCATCCGTAAATCGCTCAGTTTCAGTTTGGTTATCGTTGACGAATCATAGTATTTTTGTAATTTTCAATTATAAATATATTTGACTGGAAACTAAAACGGAGTGATTTGAAGATCTTGGGCTGTCGTATTATGCGACTGGTTGGCAAAGCAATATTAAGTCAAATCTGTACGATCCAAGATCTTTCTTTTTTCATTGAATGGTACAAAATGCAAAGATAATTAAATAGTTACTTAAAATAGTTATATTCCGCACGTAATTGATGAATTTTAGAGTCAGTATAACACAATTCTAATTGTGATTTGAATGATTAATTATTGTGAATGTAGAAAACTAGCCGCCCCTCCACCGTTTCTTCGGAAGACCTATATTGGAGTTTGAAACCGGTTATAGAATTGACGTGGGTCAACTGTGCAGACGGCAATTATCCAATGGGAACTAATTTCTAGAGAGTGACAGGGAGAAGTTAATTTGATGTGTCGTTATCAATACCAAATTATTCGTAATGTGTGCATTTGGATGGCGACATACAGCGATTAAACTTTATTATTATGTCTCCCTATAATCCAAACAAGCCATTAATTTTGTGTGTATACACACTTATAAATCAATGCCGCGATCGATTAATAATCCTATTTGAGCATCTTTATGAAAATAAAATTAAAATAACCATCGACACGGGATTAATTTAAAATCGTTTAAATTCAGTGTATTTTCCAATGAAATTTGCTATCTTGATTGTTTTGATAAGAGCTTTAAGTAAATCCCGTCATCAGTTAAAGGCAACTATTTGTATTATTAGCAGGTGTAGCAGGCAGGTATGTCCTATCACAATTGTATAGATAGATAAGTACGGCATTAAAAACTAAGTATTTGCTACGAGTACATAATATGAAATTACATATGTACGTATATCGTATATTTATTTATTTTCATTGACATAAATCTACAAAATTGGTATACAATTATAATTTATATTGAAATTATAAAAAATAAGGCAAAAAAATCACGTAGGGGCATCACCATAATTTGGTCTGTGTCTATTCATGTGTAGGAAGTCATTATTCCTAAACTGATTTCCTTTCCAACAAAATAACTTTTAACACGCCTATGTATCACCAATATGAAATTTTGGGCATATATTTGTGCTCAGATACATTTTTAACAGTGTACCTTACCAGTATAAATAAAATGTTTCTTGTAAAATACTGTTAAGTTCAGGATCAGAGCTTCCTATGATGTTGCACCAGGTTCTTCCATACAAGATCAACGAATACTGTTAATGTGCAAAATTACGTGTCCCTCATGCCAGCCGGAACCAAACGAATAATGGCAAAAGAAACACGATGCATTTGAAGCTTGTACAACGAGTAAAATGTATTTTGGGTGTTTGTGCACCGCGGTGTATAGAAAAGACGGGATTTGGATTAGCAAATTCCACCATCAATCACACAGGATCTACTGCAAAAATAATTAATATGAATGCAATAATTTCAAAATTTTACTCAATGTCAAGATAAATCTGGTTAGTGGATATTTTAGTTATATCCTCAGTTTGAAAATGAGGGGAGGGTTAGGACAATTTTGGGACATACAGTCTTCAAGGATTTTATTTTTCTAAAATATTTATGGTTCATTTTATAATTGGTTTGTGGTTACCTTATTTGTAAGTCTACAATTCGTCAAAGATATTGTAGTTGCTAGGGAAAGTAATGTGTTTAGTTGATTTGGACTTAAAACTTCTCGGGTTCTTAAATTTAAAAATAGCTTGATTTTGGCGGTACACCGTACAAAAAACTATTTTTTTTTTAAATTGTCCTATCTTGAAAACTGATCTGAAACCGTTGGAAATTTTTTAAAAACGAACGTAATATAATGCTAGCTGGGACTGTATAAAGCCAGCCGGGACCAATGTTTTACCAGCCTAACCATTTGAAACATGTATTTGTGATGGTTATGCAATTTTCCATAGGGGCTGACGTTTTTATGGCCGCTATGCTCAAATCTTATTTGTGACACAACCATCCATTGTTCTAAGTGTGTACTGGCTCGTAAACCTCTGGTACCGGCCGGCTTTTTATGGATCTGGCTCACATATTATAATTAGTTCCCACTGAAATTTTAGATAATGCGCAATACTTAGAACGCGCTCTTTGTTATTATAGAGGTTTCGGTTGGCGATGTTATAGTTCCAGCTGAAAAATTATATGCTGCTTAACCACCCGAAATACATTGTGCAAGGTTTAAATGATTTCGGCTGTAAAAATCTTGTTAAAAGTTTTATATGTTTCTGGCTAGCATAGTTTTGATTCCGGCTGGCATGGTTCCGGCTTGCTGCAGGTGGTTCCTGTTGATAGCATATTCTCATTGCGCAAGCTTCAGCCTGATCAAATTTTGAAAAATCTGATGTGCTACTTGCCATAGTTGCTTTTGTTCCGACTGGGCGGCTAATTTTATTTATGTATACACTGTTAAAAATATGCGCTCGTAAAAATTTTAAAGTGTGCAGAAACCTGTAAATCTGTTGATCTCCTCCAATCGGTGAATAATAGATAAACTTGTTTGTAGGATTTGATCAAAAACCTGTCATCTCTGTACCTTTACTACTTTATTTTTTTACCAATTTTACCAAATTTATTTCGTATTTTGAGAATTTTTCTGAAATTCTGATTGAGCGTGGAATTATAAAAAAATAAATTTCAATTCTATTCGAAATCGAGTTCATCAAGTTGTATTTTAACGAGACCAAATAAAATATC
The DNA here is from genome assembly GCA_963691935.1 of Nephrotoma guestfalica. Taxonomy (NCBI): domain Eukaryota; kingdom Metazoa; phylum Arthropoda; class Insecta; order Diptera; family Tipulidae; genus Nephrotoma; species Nephrotoma guestfalica. Next base: position 83,864,757 of record OY829914.1, on the reverse strand, counting down.
GTTTCGTAGTTTAATTGACGGCTTTGAAAGTAATTCTCTGTACAATGCCATCTGATATGTACATCTTCGAAACGAATACTGTATCCACCTTGATTACCGAAGTTTAACATTTACATTTTAGCAAAATTTGAGCATTGAAGTACCGTGGCACTAAGCAATATCATCTTCTCCGATGAGGCTCACTTTCATCTGAGTGGTGCGGTAAATAAACAAAACTGTCGATTCTGGTGCGAAGAAAATCTACAAATTATTCATGAAAAACCATTACATTCACCTAAATTGAGAGTTTGGTGTGGTTTTTGGTCTGGTGGAATCATCGGTCGGTATTTTTTTCGAAATGAAGCTGGTAACACCGTTACTGTTAATGGAGATCGGTATAGATCGATGTTGAAGACATTGATCTTGACAACATTTGGTTCCAACAAGACGGAGCTACGTGCCACACAGCAAGTGCAACAATTGAATTATTGCGAATCATATCACTCTTATTGGAAAATCCTATAGTTTATATTGACAGCTCTGTATTTTCTACATAGGTTTATGACTTTTTTCGAATATTTCTGAACTTGTATTATATTTCCGTTTTCCGAGCATACCAACAAATATTTTATACATAGGAGGCTAGTACGTCATTGCCGTATAAAAAGTTGGATTTACTTTTTTCAAATGTGAGGTAGAAATGAACCTCCAAGAAGCCAAAATGGTTCCATTAACAAAGAAAATATAGAATTTTGCTGATTGCAAACAGAAATAATCATTTTCGACGTTGTTTACATTCTCGTCGATTCATAAATGCGAAAGTTTGATAGAAGGCTCCCTTGGTATTTCTGAAAGATTAATCACTTCATTATATCCAATACTTATATGAAGCTGAATTTAGAGAACAAAAAATCGGGTTTACACCTCGTCGCGAGGTCACCATTTCTATGGGCCACCCGTATGGCACAAAAGGCACACGTTAAACTGAACAATTAACATGTACAGTATTCGTTTCGAGTGTGCACGAGACAGATGGCACTTTGCAGATGCAATTTCTTTTGTAGCTGATTTTAGTCTTATATAGCGATAAAGCTTAAAGCCCATGAAAGGAGATTTCAACCGGACAATTTATTTCGTCTCTTTAGAGATGTAATTTAGTTTCGATTATATTTAGATTTGAAATTATAGATCACAGGAGTATCAAAGTTACGTGAGCTTCCGGCGTTCGGCCAGTGAAAGTTCAAATATTGAACTCCATGAAAGGAGATTTCAACCGGACAATTTATTTCGTCTCTTTAGAGATGTAATTTAATTTCGATTATATTTAGATTTGAAATTATAGATCACAGGAGTATCAAAGTTACGTGAGCTTCCGGCGTTCGGCCAGTGAAAGTTCAAATATTATGAAGAAAATGACACAATTGGCGATGCTCTCACCAACCGGATATCGCTAAAGTTCTAATTTTATTAACAACAACGGTGATCATTTAGGTTTATTTCAAGTGCTCATTAAATGAGCAGATATAAATTTTAGTAGATAATGGCTATGAAAATTTAATACAGAATGGCGTGCAGATGCTCGACGAATGAAAATGACTGTTGGAAATACTTGCGCCACACAATTATGACCAAAACAATTGGAGGAGTCGTAGAATTTTGGTAATTAACGACCAAATTATCGTTTGTGTTGATATTTATCTATTTATTAAACTTTTAAATATAGAATTATTATTGCAAGACTAATAATATTCTTGTTAAAAAACTAAAACTAAACTAAGTTTTGTTGTTTTTTTAGCTTCTTTGATTGAAAAATAACAAAGAGTTAGTTAATACCCAACTAACCATGAAACTAATGAAATCTAAGTGTCAAAATTGACGAGGAGATGGTTTTTCGAGTTTCTGATTAAACGAGTGGCGTAAACGAGTGTTTACGATTATGGCCTACAATCTACCCCTACACTTTCATATTAAATATCGCAAGTGGAGTGGCATTTTAAAATCGGTGAGAAATTCCTCGAGGGTCGCGTTAATGTGGTGATTATCAAAATTAATCCATAAGAGTACATACAATCCGAGGGTATTCACAGATCTGAATAGGCATCTCTAGAACTACTTGATTATGGTCTACAATCTACTCCTACACTTTCATATTAAATATCGCAAGTGGAGTGGCATTTTAAAATCGGTGAGAAATTCCTCGAGGGTCGCGTTAATGTGGTGATTATCAAAATTAATCCATAAGAGTACACACAATCCGAGGGCATTCACAGATCTGAATAGACATCTCTAGAATTACTTGATTATGGCCTACAATCTACCCCTACACTTTCATATTAAATATCGCAAGCGGAGTGGCATTTTAAAATCGGTGAGAAATTCCTCGAGGGTCGCGTTAATGTGGTGATTATCAAAATTAATCCATAAGAGTACACACAATCCGAGGGCATTCACAGATCTGAATAGACATCTCTAGAATTACTTGATTATAGCCTACAACTACCCCTACACTTTCTTATTAAATATCGCAAGTGGAGAACATTTTAAAATCGGTGAGAAATTCCTCGAGGGTTGCGTTAATGTGGTGATTATCAAAATTAATCCATAAGAGTACACACGATCCGAGGGCATTCACAGATCTGAATAGACATCTCTAGAATTACTTGATTATATCCTACAACTACCCCTACACTTTCATATTAAATATCGCAAGTGGAGTGGCATTTTAAAATCGGTGAGAAATTCCTCGAGGGTCGCGTTAATGTGGTGGTTATCAAAATTAATCCATAAGAGTACACACAGTCCGAGGATATTCACAGATTTGAATAGACATCTCTAGGATTCCTTGATTATGGCCTACAATCTACCCCTACACTTTCATATTAAATATGGCAAGTGGAGCAGTATTCTAAAATTGGTGTGAAATTCTCCGAGGGTCGCGTTAATATGGTGATTATCAAAATTATTTATCGGCGTAACACTTATCTTTGACGGCACCCTAAAGTGCAACGGCGTCAAATCACAGCTCCGAGGCGGCCAAAGCACATCAGCGTTACGGCTGATAATTCGATCTCCGAAGACAGTGCGCAAAAGATCAATTGGAACGTGTGCTGTGTGGCACGGAGTGCCGTCTTGTTGAAACCAAATGTTACCTATGTTCTCCTCTTCAAGTGCCGGGAACAAAAAATCGTTTATCATGGCGCGGTAGCGCTCACCATTGACAGTAACGGCGGCTCCTGGCTCATTTTCAAAGAAAAATGGCCCAATGATGTCACCGGACCAAAATCCGCACCAAACAGTCACTCGTTGAGGATGCATCGGCTTCTCTACGATCACGTGCGGGTTCTCCGTGCCCCAAATGCGACAATTCTGCTTGTTTACATAGCCGCTAAGATGGAAATGCGCCTCATCCGAAAAGGTGATTTTTTTGCCAAAATTTTCGAATTAATGTTTCAATATTTCCCAGCGTTGTTCAAACTATTACACAACCATTTTCGTTCAGCGGAAGGATAAAACTAACTTTCTGTCAAATCAGATTTACATATCCCTTAACATACTCAAAATAACCGCTAGTTCAAAAAAAAAGTTATGTGGCCCACCCTGTATTGACAACTACGGTTTAATATAAAAACGTTTAACCGCATAGACATATAATTTAACTTTACATTATTTATCAAAATATATTTAAATACCTTTAGGTATGGTTTATATATTTTTATTTACATCTTTTTTAAATTTAAAATTCCTATAAAATGATTTTTTTAATTAAATAAAAAAAATTCAATCCTGCTACATTTTCTTCTGTGTATAACTACACTTTTGAAAAATGATTATTTGTGTAGCTACACTTTTGATAATTGATTAAAACTTCACACCGGTCAATTTGCAAGCATTGCTCTGGCGTGAGTCTATTCATTATGAAACGGCAAATCAAACTAACTGTTCAATCGGTTGTCAAACAAGACAGTGTTGCAATCTTAAAGATGTAAACCTCTAAAAAAACACCCTTTATTTGGTCTACAAAAATTGAATTTTTTAAAAACCCTAGTTTTAACTGGAAAATTGTATGCTGGCTTCCTCCTTATAAAAAACCATTGAAAATCAATTAAAACGCAATAATCTACATTGTCTACGAATTATTTACATTCTCTACCATTTGTCGACATTGTCTACGCCAGAATCAATTGTCTACGCTATTTTCGACATCAACAGACGCACAACACTGGTCAATAACAATATCAGATAGAATCTTTCCAATAACTAGTTTCTTTTCTAATTACTTTGATTGGGGATTTTACTTACCTTTTTAATAATAAATATCCTTTTATACATGTTAACATATTTTATGAGTATCTAGATATTGTGAAATGGTTTATGAAACTTAACATTTTTTTAAGCTTTCTAGAGAACAATGAAAACCTACTCAAATATAGAATAATTATACAACATTTGTACAACAAAATTTATGCTGGTTTTATGTACGTACTCGAACATAGTTAAAAAAACTAAAGAGTTATTATCACACTGGGAAACATATCTTGACTTGATATGGTTTTATCATACATCATAATATTATAACATACATACAGATTATGTGTTATCTCATAAACAAGAAGCGTAAATTCAGTTTACACACTTACAATTTATCTCCTACTAATTGCAATTTTCTTATGTCAAATAATAGAATATAAGGGCGTGCGAATCATTGTAAAATATCTGAAACAATACGAAGCATTATAAAGTAGATATTGGATTTTTTACTAGATTAATACGCCGCTTAGCTTTAATTTCTCGGAACCGATTTAATACCCATATCAGGTCTCATGTGGAATCCCATAAAATTTACCAGAAATATAGGAAGCATTATTTTTTTTCCTCGTTGAATAGTTGGATTTATATGGCATGAGCATTCAGACAATTATCGGGTAGTATTTTGTAGAAAGTTTTTCTAGAAAAGTTTTGATACGGTTTTATGGCTTCACTGCGGTATACATACCCATTCGAATAGATAAATGTTGGTTGTTTAATTGTATGTTCAAACTATGTACATACATGTGTACATGTATATAACCACATGAGTCCTCAACGTTATAAATCAAATTTCTTTAGAAATTCTATTGAATATTTTACTAAAATTATTGAAGTGTCAATTGCCGAGTTATATGTATTACAATCAACATCATAAAAATATAATAAGCTATATACGATTATGATTGTTTAAACTATTTTCTGGTTATAATCTAATCAGTGTGGTTTTTCTAACACTTGTTGCATGTTTGGAAAATTCTCATGGTATATTATCAGTGCACACAGTAAAAAAATATTATGCAAGCAAAATAAAAATAATTATTCTCAAAGTACTTCCTAAGATGTTTTTTTGCGGTAGCATTCGGAAGCTCAATTTGTCAGATATTGACAAATTGTATGTCTTGTGTGAATGTGAAAACCATAGCTATTAATGTTTTTGTATGACATTATAAAACAATGAACAAATGAAACGCATATGTTAGGTTAGATTAGTTGGTAATTTAAATTACGAAATAGGCTCGAACACCTATCCTCTTCAGTTACAGCGAGAAAGTCGTACAGTGTATAGCCGGCTTGCAATCTCCACATGGCGTCCGGGTGAGCAGCGACCCATATAAAAATGCTTTTAATAAGATGAGTGACAACGCAATCAATGATAGACCACCACACGAGAAAGAGATGCTGGAAAACCCAACCAATATATAACAATGGAATACTACTGTGGGCAAAAAATAGTAAGACTTTTTAATTTAAATTTCGCCCGGAAAACCATTCGTCGAAATATTTTTTTCTATGTTGGTATGACTGTCAGTGACATCTGTGCCAAATGTCACATCAAAATAATCATTAGTGTTTAGTATACGCTTGTCTTTCTGAAGTACAAAAAGTGCATTCGGAGATTTTTACAATGAGTGAAATTATTCAACAAAGAAGATCCATTAAATTTTGTGTGCGGAATCAATTTTGTGGTGCCGTACGTTCAGAATGTTGCAAAATGACTTCGGTGATAATTGTATGTCGCGAGCAAGTGTTTTTGATTGGTACAAATTGTTCAAAGAGGGTCGAGAACGTGTTAACGACAAACCACGTCTAGGACGGCCATCAACATCAACTGATGATCAACACGTTAATAAAATTAAGGAATTGGTGCTCGAGAATCGACGATTAACAGTCAGAGATTTTACTGGCATCGTTGAAATATTGGAAGGATATTAGATAGGCCTAAGAAATACGAAAGCACGATTGGTTCCAAAATCACTCAATTTTTTGGAAAAACAGCGTCGCGTTGACGTCTGTGAAACAATGCTTTTCGACTACCAGGATGTCATGAAACGTATTATAACTGGCGATGAGTCTTGGATCTATGCTTACGACCCGAAAACAGACGATCAATCGGCCGAATATCGTGCCAAAGGTGAGCCGAAGCCGAAAAAACCACGTCAAAGCAAGTCGAAGATCAAGGTGATGTTGACAGTTTTCTTCGATTATTGAAGTGTGGTGCACTCCGAATTCCTTCCGACCGGCCAAACTGTCAACAAGGAATACTATTTGAGTGTTATGCGTCGTTTGCGCGAAGCTATTCGTAAAAAGAGGCCGGAATTATGGCTCGACAACTCTTGCTTTTGCACCACGATAATGCACCTTCTCATACTGCATTGGTTTTACATGATTTTTTCGCCAAAAATTCCACCCATAACCCAAAACTGTTTTGACGCATTTCCATTTAAATTTTACTGCATTTGGGTTCGACTTGTCCCTCGTAAACTGTGGTAGTACGCAGTCATTATTTTTTTCGTTTGGAGTGAACACTTTTTGTAGATGGTTAGAGAAAGCGATAGCCTTTTCTAAATCACTTCTGGCCCAATGACCATCTGGTTTCCTTACCGGTGGGTTCGATAGCTCTGGCCTTTTTAAATTTCTTGCTGCCTTCCACAGTGAGTAATCTGTTTTCTCTGATGCTGTGAGCTCACTTAGGTAATTCTGCATTCCAAGATTGTGTTCTTCCCGTATTGCTTCTCTTAGAGCTTTAATAGCTCTATTTAATTTCCATTTATGAAAAGGAGATTGGTGCAGCTGCCATAGCTTATCTGCCAATAACTTTTGAATGTTACTATTAAAAACTAAAAGCTTACTATTTTTTCCCGAATTTTTGTACTCCGGAGTAGCTTTTTTTGCAGCCATTTCCATTATTTGTCTTAAGTTTTCTATCGCGGCATCGATATCTTCTGGTGTTTGCAGTGGGTCATCCAGGTGACAATTTACGTCTACTATGTTTCTATACAGAACCCATTTCGTTAGTTTGTTTAATAAACGTTGGAGTGGGTCAGTTTTTAATGCTTGCGTAATTAGTGTTACGATTATTGGTGAGTGATCTGACGACCAATCATAACAGTCAACGACTTGAGCATTGGTGCGTGCTATTCCTCGTATTACACAGAAATCTATTAAATCAGGAATTTTCTTTCTATCAGTAGGCCAATAAGTGGGATGTCCAGATGATAAATAATCTAGGTTTTTCTCGTATATTGCTTCGTAGAGTTGCCTTCTCTTGGGTGACGTCAACCTCGAACCCCATTGTACATGTTTAGCGTTGTAATCACCTCCTGCTAGAAATTTGATTCCCAACTGATTAAAGTAGTCGATAAATTGCTGTGTTTTAATTGCATGTTTCGGTGGACAGTAAACAGCCGATATTACAAATTCCTCAGACCATTCGTCCAAACAAATAGTTGTAGCTTGGATGTGATCTTTAGCATATTTCTGGAGCTCGTAGTGCTTTAACCTTCTTTTTATCAAGACTGCGGTACCGCCGTGTGCTTTTCCATCCGGATGTTTGGTGTCATAAACGGAATAGCCGGTAATATTAAAAAAATTGTGTTTGGTGAAGTGTGTTTCAGATATTAACATGATGTCTATATTTTGTTCGATAAGAAAGGTGTGTACCGTGACACTGTCATTTTTGATTTTTAACTATTATTTGCATAAGCGTATTCATATTTTGCATCATCATGCTCATTTGCCTTTCCATCATCGTCATGAAACTTTGGATGGTCTCGGTTAATTTATTTAGCGTGGTATGAATGTTTAGGTCCTCTTCATTAAAACGAACTTTGGCTTTCGGTTTGTTACCTTTTAGGATGTTTGCATAAGAAACACCTGGCTGTACAAAACTGCTGTCAAACGTCTCCAAGTTATCATTTTGTGTGTTTGCACTCGCAGGTTTGGTGACTATTGTATTTTTTGGTAACATGGCTCTCTGATTAAATTGCATATTGAGCATTCGTTGCTCAGCTCTCATTTTAGGGTTTATTTTCCGTTTTAAGTCCAGATACACTGCACATCCCCTGTAATTTGCAGTATGATTTTCACCGCAGTTACTGCAACGTTTCACAGATTGGTCGTTGCGAGATTTGTCACACTGTTTGGAGTCGTGAAGTTCACCACAAATAACACAAACATCATTTAAGGTGCAGTATGCTTTCGTTTGTCCGTATTCTTGGCACTTTATGCATTGAACTGGTCCTGACTTCTTCCTAGGTTCTTCAAATACTATTTTGCGATGTAGCAAATATTTTAGGTTGTAAATCTTGTGAACTCCTTTTGACTTTTCTTCCTCTGGCTCTAGTTCCAAACGGAACATTGGTTGGGGTACCTTCTCACGGTTTACTATATTACCAATAGATTTGACATGGAAACCTTCCGCAGCAAGTGCAGCTTGTATGTCGCTAACATCTACGCAGCTTTCAATTCCTTTTAGCACAACTGTGAGCTCTTTTTGCCTTTTTAGCTGGTATGTGTAATATTTTTTACCAACTTCGTCAAAATGTTTGACTAGGGCTCTGAAGCCATCGGTTTCGAAGGTTTGAATCTTTGTTTCGTTTATATTACCGCTTTTGAGCGGGGCAATATAAAATTTAGAGTCTGTTAATGATGCGATTTTATTAACCAGTTCATTGTTAGATGCTTCTCTTAAATAAATTGGAGGCGGTTTCTCAGGTTTCGATTTTGGCGCTGAATTGAGGTCCCCGACCTCTAAACTAGAGAATCGGTTGTTAAGCGGTATTTGGTTAACACCTAGTTCAATTTAGCTGGTTGTTGTTCTAGAGCTAGTTGTTTCTTGATGATTAACTGATTTCTGGAAACGTCTTTTGAAGTTAATGGTAAAGTCACTGCCGTTCCTGGTGAGTGTTGCGCTTTCCTTTTCTTACTTGGTCTTTTATTCCGGTTCAACATCCAATTTGTTTCTCTTTCTAATTCTTCTTCATCCGTATGGAATGAATTAATGCCATCATCGATTGTTGGGCTAGGTGTCGTCCCAAGTTCTGCACGTGTTTCAACTGCTTTTTTGAGTTCTTCATTCTCTTTCTTTAAAATTGTAAATTCTTCTTTCAATTTTGTAGTAAATTCTTTTATTTCTCTTAGTTGTTCACGGAGTTCGGCATTTTCCTTCTTGTACTGAAATATATTTCCAATTGAAGATCTTGGTGATCTTGATAATTTGGAACTACGTCCAAATGGGTTAAACAATGATTGGCCGACCCCAGAGTATGTTGGGTCTGCCTCCGAAGAGTGTGGATTGGAACACTATATTGCAATTTTTAGCAACTAAGTTTTATTCCATTGAGCTGCAAATCACAATTCCAATAAAATTTTCCATTTTTGATTGAAATATTAAATCAAATCTTCTTCTTAAAAACCAGAAAATTAACTGGAAGGTTTTCCACGCAACACCAGAATACACTTAGTTTAAAAAGCTTGGCTGCGAAAAACTATTCGCAAAAAGCGAAAAATATTGGTAACCTGATTCCCGCCAAACATCACTGGGACCCCAATTTATGCAAGAAACTTAAGTTTGAAGTTTCATACCGATTAAACAATCCGTTTGGGCTGCACAGAAAACGTAATTTCTGCTTGAATTTTGGAAAACTGATCTAGGCCGATAAAATTGAAAAATTTATTTAGAACCGTTTAGTTCATTCAGTTCATTTTCGAATTTCTCGTAAATGGAATACTTTTAAAAAAATTTGCAAGAAACGATAAACGCTGGAAGTTTTACTTCCGGTGAACTGAGTTAGACCAAAAATCACTGTGGTCTCTCAATTTATGGAAGAAGCATAAGTATGAAGTTTCACCCCGATCAATTAACTCGTCTGAGCTGTAAAGCAGCCGAAATTTTATTGCAATTCAGTTTTTGGCCAAAACTTAAAACCGCTTAAAATTTTTCGCAAACTGATCTAAACCGATATTATTTCAAAATTTCAATTTTAAATCTTTTATCTCTATAAACTTTTCAAAATATTTCCAGAAAACGAAAAACTCCTATATGGAAGTTACCACGTCTGGTGGAACGATTTCAGCCAAAAATTACTGGGACCTGCCAATTCATGCAAGCGAAGTATGAAGTTTCATTCCGATCACTCTGAAGTTTTGTTAAAACATAGTTTTTTTTTGTCATAAATCGCCATTTCCGCTTAAATTTTGGAAAACTGGGGTGGAATAATATTGTTACAAATTTAATTTACAGTCTTATAGCGCATGCTCGTTTTACTCCAAATGATATGCTTTTTAAAATATTGCGTTTTCTTTAGAGGAGGAGAACTTTAAGTTGAAATAAAACACAAAAAAATGTTTTTAATATCCATGAAATTGGCTTTATTTGACAGATAATTTTTTGTCATTAATATTTGATTATGATTTCCATTGAAATTTTCCATTTTCCAGAACTAGCATTCATATTGAAATCCTATTTTGATGGAAATATTAAATCAAATCTGCTTCCTAAAAAACAGAAAGTTAACTAGAAGGTTTTCCACGTAGCACCAGAATACACTTACTCGTAGTTTAAAAAGCTTGGCTGCGAGAAACTTTCAACTTTGTATAATATTGTTTAAACGCATAAAGTAATTAAAATATTATTTTGGGTGTTTTTAATAAACATAATATCTAAAGGCCATCCTGGTGGGATTTTGATTTGTTTTGACTTTTGCAAATAGATAGGTTCTATAATAAGGAAGAATTGTAAATATTTTTCTGTCAGCAAAAATCAAATTAAAATATAAAATATTTCTTTGTGAAAGATCAAAGTCTATCAACGTCATATATCTATGCATAAACAATTATATTACTCGTACTATGTAAATAAATAAAAATACTTATTGTCAATTTAAAAATATGTATAAACAATAACAAGGTGAGCTTTCGTTTAAACATATATGCAAAAATATGTAGCACCTTTGAATTTTGCTGTGCTTTGAATTTATTGCGAATTGTCAAACATGTGTATTCTATTATTAACGGTAACTATTTCAGGTATATAAGTTCTATTATGTCCTAATCTCAGTTTTACAAAACCATGTGTACATATGCATAAAAGGAACTTTCCTTATTCTGCTAAATCCTATTAATAAATGACGACGAATCAACAAACAGAAAGGACAACTAAAACAACGTATGTTTATAGAAAAAACCTAGAAAACGACTAACTGAAATCTAATCTTTTAAGGGTAAGGACATTTAATATTAATTCATTAGAATTTGTATCACATCATATTTAAATTTTGTAGTGAGAAATCATGAAAATACATTTTTCATCGTATATAAATCTTATAAGCGTGCACATATGTAAGTAAGGTACATATACGTTAGAACAACACCAAATTTTAATATGCTTAATGTTTTATCATATGTCTCACTATAAACAATATAAAGTATGCAGTCATACATTCATTCAAACTGCACACCCTACCGCACACATCGTGTTTTTCCATTCTTAATACCACACACAATTTCACTCGGACAAAAGATTAGAAAATTCATTCTACATATACGGCAAGATGGGATAATATTTACCTTTTGTTAAAAATCTTAAAATGTTACTGTGTGTAATTTAGATGTTTCCAATTTTGACAAAGACGAACAGAACAACATACATTTTCTTTTGTTCTGTGCATAAATTAAGACAAAAAAAAAGCAAACCAACGTAAATGACTTTGTTATGTAAATTAGTAATTAACTATTTCAAATAATATTACTTACCTATTACAGTTTCTTGGTTATATAAATTTGTATACGATTTTTTTGGCTATTTTTAAATTGAGTTTGTTAACCAAACCGCATACCTGTAATAATTGAGTTAAATTCTGTTGGGATTTCGATTTGTTTTTTCGCAACAAATCAATTTTCACTTAAAGCATGTTGTCCGAGTTCTTTGGTAAAGAATTAAACTTCAGATTTCAACATGCTTAAAGTACACATTATTATCGCACAACAATAAATGATGACTCAATGAAATTGCATTTTGTTGAATTGAATATTTGGTTTTAATTTTAAAAATTTCTGTTTTATTTATTTTCCAGGTGGATGTCTCAGTTATGGTCATTCGTGTTGGGGTGGTAAGCTTAAATCAATTTAAAATCGTAATAGTTTACGTAAATACATAATAATCTATTTTCGATTGCAGGGCATGGTAAACGTGGCGGACCCCCTAGAGTTTTAAGACCTCCGCTAATATCCAAAGTAGAAATTCCAGAACGGTGGGAATTTTTTAAAACGTTACCCGAAAAGGTACCGATGGTGTTAACTACTTAACGACACATTTTTAATTTATCCTATATTTCAGCAAAATGGCGTTTACTCTCTGTATCCAGATTTTAATCGAAAAAGTTTTAAGGACGCTGATAGCGAGGAGTAAGTACACATTTTAATGAATGGTTATATCACGTCCTAGTTCTTCCATGTATAGAAAGAACGTCTTAAATTTACGCAAATAATACTACTAAAAATGGAAGGGTGATTATACCGTGGCCAACAATTTCAGCTTTCTGTTACCACAAGTGTATACAAAGATCTCGAATACACCACGCACTTGATTTCTAAAGCGAAAAATTTAGCTTATCCTAGTTTTGGAAAAAACTCTTTTGTTTAATCAAAAATCATTATTCCTTCTTTCAACCTTGTTGAAAATTTAATCTTTAAATTTATTTGAATCTTTTAATTCTTTGCTGTTATACTGTTATAATAACACTGTAAAAATTGGAAAAACTAATATTAAAACTGCCACTTCCGGTACACAAAATTCAAAGCGTCATATCGTTTTAGTCTATTGTTCTGCACGACTCTCCGTCCACCTCGAAAGCGTTCTTGTATCCGATACATATAGATACAGATAGATCCGCGATCTTTTTTGACAATTTTGTTTGGACCTTTGAAATCTCATTGTGCATCTTGAGATCTGCTTTTCTGCTTCCCCGTATTGAGCCACACTAAGTCACCTCATCGAAAATCGGCAAATCTCCCACTTTGGTCGTATTGCACTTCTGATTTATTTCTGGCGTTAGTGCTGTTGGTTTCTACTGCGGATCGATCTTTGTCCATTCGCCGCCGTTGTTCAGCTACGTTGATTTTGTAGCCCCTTACTTCTTGAAAAGTCGATCGTTTCTCGGCTTTCTGGAGACTTTCCGCTATTGACTCATCATCATGTCTCTAATCCTTTTTCCGCCTCGTCGAATGCTATCACACCTTATTTTCAACCCCAATGCGTGTTACCTTTACACGTTGTAACGGAATCGTTAACAGATATTTGCGTAGCGGTTGCTGTGCGGTGATACCTAGCTTGGCTATAGCTCAGGGTGTTGGTCGTGGGGGAATTTCAGCAACATGCCGCAAATCTTGAATACACCGCCGGAAAAGGAGTGCAACGAATCATTTCACACAACCGAAGAACTTACCTTATACACATCATCATACACGCGTGATCTCTATTAAGGCATAATTAATTATTTAGAATGTTCGATTAAGTTCATATAAATATATATTTAATAATTCAATTTCGTTAGCGGTATTTAAAGTTGAAAATATTTATGATCTACTTAATATAATGCATTTGACAAAAAAAATTGATTATTTGAAAAATTATGACCTTGAGTTGTATCGTAAATAAATTATCTTCAAGTGTCGTAATAAAAAATCAAAATTAAACTTAATCTAAACTATCTTAACTAAAGAAACCACCACCGAAATTAAACAAACCAAAAATTATTAACTTTAATATAATTAGCAAAGAAAAAGTTAAATAGTTAACAAATTTTAAATAAATTGGGAATTATATGTATACATAAAAAAATTTTTATACCTATTTACTATGTACATAGTCGAAACGATGCGGCGTTTATTATCCTGTTGTTATTGTTGTGTTTCACAGTAGAGATAAATAATCCAGATCGAGGTATAACTTTTAAGGTAATCCGTTGAGTGTTGTAGGTGATGTTATTTTATAGCCAGTACGGTTATTAATGATATTGGATTATTAGATATTATTATCAAAAATTTGTTTTTTTTTATTATTATTACATTATAATTATATGTTTTTATTATTATTATTTTTATTATAATTTCGCACAACGATCGTAATACTTTTTATCATTTTATGATTAAACTCTTTCCCATTTTTCAGTTAACTTAATCACTAGGCTTATACTACTCACAAGTTTTATGAATCACATTATTTTTAACTATTTAAGTTTAATTATGATTTTTTTTTCGTGGGTTTTTGTAAACCACGTTTAACCCAAAATGAATTGTTTTCAGTTTATTTTATTTGGGCAACTTAATTAACTGGACTTGCGAACGGAGCAATCAATTCCGCGTGCACACACAATCTCAAGCAAATCACAAAAACTTCTCTATCAAATGTTCATATCAACTAGTTCATAGACTTGTTTGTTTTTTTTTTTTTATATATATTATATAAACATAATATTATATATTTTAAAACAAAATTCAATTTAAGTTGTTTTGGAACTTATGTAAATATACATTTATATCACTTTAACTTTAGTATACAACCAAGTTGGGCTTTCTATTTTCTCCCAAACTTCACCTTTTAAAAACTCAAACTCGACTGCCGATCACGCGATTTATCTCCCAAAAAAAAACGTTTTTATTTTTTTATTTTCTTCATCATCATCGTCATAAAACGGGTTCATAAAAAAGATGCTCATCTAGCAAGGACATGGTTTCGCGCCTAAAATCATGTTTTATTATTATTATTACAGTGCAACGACAGAAAACCATGTTGACTGTCGTTGCAAATCGTGGGGACGACTCACCCCTGACGATGGGTCTCAATGCCGGGCAAAGTTATATACCCTTGCGCATATGCTAAGATACGTTGCTATAATCAACGCCCTAAGTTTAAGCCAATTATTCTTATTTGAATAGAAGTGGGGTTGTTAGATTCTAAGGTCTTTTCCGTGGTATACGCCTAGTTGCTTTCCATGCAAATTTCTAATTGCATATGCAATATTCCCAATTTTACGATCAATTATTGCAGGAATAAATTTAGGGGCTAATTTTGCAGAAAATTTATTCGAAGCATCACTCTGAGGAAAGGTTCTAACGAATACAGCTTGTCCAGGTTGAAACATATGCTGCCGAGTCCGTAAATTGTAACGATGAGCATTTCGCTGATAAGCTACTTTCAAATAATGCAGGACTTTATCTCGAACCAAGTTCAATCGGTCAGGTTTCGATTCCACGTGAAAATAGTTATCATCAGCTTCTTCGAGCAAGCGGCGGAGTTTATAGTCGGCCCCGTGTAGGGTCATATGCTGCCCAAATACCAGAAAATGTGGCGAGAAGGAAGTAGATGAATGAATTACATTTCTCAACGTGGAGGCAATTTCTGATAAATGGACGTCCCATTCAGCATGACTATCACTCAGGTATGATCTGATAGCAGATAAGACAGTACGATTTACCCGTTCGGACGAATTACCTTGTGGAGAGTAGATAGGAGTACGAATATGAGTAACTCCGTACTTTTGTAATAATTCCTGGAACTGTTTAGAAATAAATTGTTTTCCATTATCCGTCACTGCCGATTCTGGAACAGAAAACATGTTAAATATCTCATTTTCGACGTACTGACACAACGAGGAGGCCGAAGCTTCTCTTAGGGCTTTAAGTAATACGAATTTGGAATAATTATCTAATATAATTAAGATGTATGCATTGCCTCGTTTGGACCTGGGATAAGGGCCAAGAAAATCTAGGTAAATTTTCTGGAAAGGGCGACTGGATACCGATTGACTACCCATGCTAGGTTTTGTACAGTAGTTCACGGCCTTATTCATTTTACAAGTTCTACAACTTTTGATAAACGCCTTGACGTCTTGTGCCATACGTGTCCAATAAAACTGCCTTTGTAGACGTTCTAACGTTTTCGATATGCCCATATGGGCGGAGGATGGTGGAAGATGCGCCTGTTGAATAAGTGACTCGGTTAAACCTTCAGGTATAAAGAGTTTCCATGTCGGCAAATCCGTATCTTCATAACGCAACCCGTAGGCGGGAGCAATAAGAAGTTTGCCATCTTGAACTCGAAAATTATTATCAGAATCAGGTAACGCCTTAACAGCTTCAAGTCGTTTTGTATATTCCACATCCAAGAAAGCGAGATCTGTGAGATCAACGTGTAGAGGACTCGATTCCAATTCAGAATTCAAAGAGCAAATCGATTTACTTGTAGAGTTCCGATGAGGATCTATAATCCTATCTTGCGCATGTTGAGCTATTCCTAACGGTTGTTTTGAACTTGCGCTCTCGGAGAGTTTCATGTTTTCACAAAATGCTCGTGACAAAGCGTCAGGCACCACATTTTGTGAGCCCTTACGATAAGCCATCGTAAAATCAAATGATTGAAGCTTGAGGCTCCAGCGTGCTAACCTGCCCGACAGGTCCTTCTGGGACATTAACCATTGCAGGCTGGCATGGTCTGTGTAAATAGTGAATGGGTGACCTTCTATGTATGGCCTGAATTTCTTGACGCTCAGCACTGCGGCGTAACATTCCAACTCGGTAACTGAATAATTCCTTTGGGCAGCGTTTAGTTTTTGAGAGACAAAAACTATTGGACGCTCTGCTCCATCGGAATCGAGCTGGAACAATACACTACCTACTCCCACAGTGCTGGCGTCACATTGGACATAAAAATGTTTAGAATAGTCGGGGTTTGCTAAGACCGGCGATGTTGATAAAGCAGTTTTCAAGGACTCGAACGCGGAGTTAGCCGAATCGGACCATTTCACTCTTGCACATTTCTTCAAAAGATCAGTAATCGGAGCAGACAGCATCGCGTAATTTTTAATGAAGCGACGATACCAGCCGCATATTCCTAAAAATCGTCTTACCTGTTTGGAGGTTTTTGGGATAGGGAACTCTACTATTGCTCGCACCTTTTCCGGGTCAGTTTGGAGACAACCTTCACCGATAACATACCCAAGATACTTGGCTTCTTTAAGAAGAAATTTGCTCTTAGCAACGTTGATGGTAAGTCCTGCTTTCTTTAACCGAAAAGCGACTTCTTCCAATAAATTTAAGTGCTCCTCGAATGTTGCCGATGTTACCAATAGGTCATCCAAATAAACGAAGATTCGGTCATGCAGTTGGTGCGGAATCACCTTGTGCATCAAGCGGCACATCGTCTGCGGCGCGTTACACAAGCCGAATGGCATGACCGTGAATTGATACAAAGGTCTCCCAGGAACGGTAAACGCCGTTTTATCTCTGGATTGTTGGGCCAACGGGATCTGCCAAAAGGCATCTTTAAGATCAATACACGAGATATACCTGGTTTGATCCAATCGTCCCAACAATCCATCGATTAATGGTAGTGGGTACGCGTCCTTAACGGTGACCTTGTTCAATTCACGAGCATCCAGACAGAGTCGATCCTTGCCACTTGCTTTGGATACCAAAGTGACTGGAGAGCACCAACTGCTCTGACTTTCCTCTATTACGCTTAGGGACAACATTCGGTCCAACTCTTTATACAAGCGCGTTTGAACTGCCGGAGACACGGAATAAAACCTTTGCTTTATCGGTTTGGTTGTGCCAATATCTATGACGTGGGAAATAAGAGAAGTTCTTCCTAGACCCATTTTTGTGAAACAGGGAAATTTCTCCGTCACGAAATTTAATTTTATTTGCTGTTCTGACGAAAGAATGTGGTAAGAATTTGCGGGTGAATCAGGAGAAGTGATGGAACATAGAGAACCTACTGTCGGTGAAACGCGAAATAAGTTCCAGAAGTCGATACCTAGGTACAACGGTTGTTCAAGGCTAGGAACAATATGCAAACGCATTGTGTGTTGCATATTTTGAAATTTTACCAGAGCTCTAATATACCCGAATACTCGTTCCGATTGACCGTTGGCTGCATTAATATAGGCGGGAGAGTTATGGAATTCAACATTCGCGTCGGATAACAATTTCTCTGATCCTGCACCTAAGACGCTCACTGTTGCCCCGCTATCAAGCAGCCCGTTGTATTCGATACCATCAATTAAAACTTGCGCGTATGGTCTGGGATCCAGAGGGTTATTAGTGATTATCGAATTAACAAGTTCTGCCTTTAATTCTCTGCGTTTTTTCCAATATAATCTAGTTCGTGTACGATGTTGGGCATTATATTGTCGTTTCTGAGTGTTTTGGAACTTAACAATTTCATTTGAGGTGGAATCTATGTCCGCAGTACTTGATAAGGAAGAAGGAAGAGGTAGGAGAGAAGGGAGGTTGTCTTGGGTAGCGGGATTTATTCGGTTTGGTTCGATGGATTGCCTCGAGATCGGGGTCGTAATTCCGCATCCGTGTTGCTCGCTGCGTCTTCCATTACTATTGTGTCCTTCTGTGGTGGCCTGGGTATAATCACTTTCGGAGTTCCATGGTTCCCAGCTCCCCATTGACCCCTCCAATTGTTTCCCGAACACGTGGGACACTTTGAATATACGGTATCTTTCTTGCCACATTTATGACAAAACCATCTAGTTGGAGGTAATTGGCAATCATTGAACGTATGACTCTTTTTGTCACAGTTGAAACACACAATTTCGCGATTATTAGATGGACGGTAGAACTGAGAGGTTGGTGGAGTAGCACTAGAAGTTCTAAGCATCAACTGGCTAACGTTATTATTTTGAAAGGCTGCTACCTGTGGTTCTCCAGCCAGTGGCCCATTATCATAATTATATTGCGTCCACGTCGGATTATGTATAGTGGGTTCTAATAGTTGCATCTCATTAATCCATTTCCTATGGGACACTACCGATTCGGGATCAATTCGAAGTCTGCTCCAAGTATCCTCCCAAGCCGTACAGCTCGCAATCAGCTCGTTAATAGAGGTAAATCGTCTGTCCGTTAATTGATACTGCAGCCCTCCACGCATGTTTTGCATGAGGATTTCTATGAGTTTTTCTTCTGTGTAAGGGGTCCTGCATTGTAGTGTCATACTCCAAACCTGATGGTAAAATTCTACAAATGACTCTTTTGGTAATTGTTTTCTAGTTTCGATTGCGCGTCGAACTTCGAAATCTGACCGCCTGTCCTGGAATCTCTCGATAAATTGTCTCTTTAAGTCCCACCATGATATAACTGGGTTATGTCGCCTACACGTCCAGTACCATTGCAATGCTACTCCTTTAAGTACGCAACTCATATCAGTAAGCAAACTCTCCTCCGATAGATTTAATGATTTCGCTACTGTCTCTAATTGGAAGATAAACATATCAACATTTGTTCCTGTGTTTGAGCCACCATAAGATAAGCCACATCTATGGAGTGTTCGGGATTCTGCCGGGTACCTACTAGTTGGATTATCCTTTATAAAGTTACCAGTGGATGGTATGGTCCCCCCGGTCATACTCGTAGTGGTGTAAATTGGGCTAAACGATGTCGGGATCATCTGGACGTAAGATGTGGTCTTTGGTATACTGGACGAAAGAACCTGTTTTGGTGCCATTTCGTGTACTCCCGAAGCGGTAGGTGGGAACGGGTTTGGCAAGGTATTATTAAACGGCTCGGAATATGTCACATGTGGAACGGTTTTATGCTGGATTGCTTGTGGTGCAATGGTATTTGTGAAGTTAGGTAAGTTGACTATTGGATGTAAATATCCTGCGGAGACATGAATCGATTGTGCGGGTGGCTCATTGTTAGACCATGACCTAGAAGCTGGTAGGATTGTTGGTTGAACGCTAGGGTTATTAATTGTATCATTTAATTGAGATTGTAACATATTCTGTCGTTGGTCTAATGCTAACAGCTGCTGTGATAACATATTAAATTTTTCAAAAACAGATTCCAACAAAGTGGTTTGCATAACCTCGTGCTGTTTTCTAGCCAAGCTTTCTACTTGAGCCTGATCGAGTAATTCTTCCAAGGTGGATCTTCGCTGGACTCGTTTTGATGGTGAGGAATCTGAGTCACTGTTAGCATCCTCCACTTGTATGTTATTGATCGGATCCTCTTTATTGGTGTTGGAGGGAATAACAACCTCGGTGTAAATGCCTTTCGCTGCTTCGATTGACTCATTCAATTTGTCATGGTCTTCCAAATAAATTTGTAAGCTGGACTGTAACTCTTCACAGACTTTAAGTACCTTTCGAGCACAATCTTCATATTTCGGGGATTTAATTGCACGGTTGAGACGATTAAATATATGCAACAAGCGCGATTTGCACTGATAAGTTACTGTCGAATTGTCTTTCTCCTCCTTGAGATGTGTAATCTTCTCCTTCAAGGCTTGTAATTTTGTAAGACAGGTATTAATTTCTATGTCAGGTCTTTTATACGCGTTCCGATGCATTTTGAAGGGTTTTTCCTTCGTGTTTGAGTTCTCATCGTGGATGGCTTCTTCAAGAGCTTTAGTGGTATTAGGGGTATTAAGAGGAATGCCACGAAGGAGACACTCCACCTCAAATTCGTCTTGTTCCAACACTGTTACGTCCATTTTCAGATAATAAATAAAAGATCGCTAATGAACAGCACTAGTTGTTGAACGAATCAATGAAAATATAGTAAAATTTAATGTCGATAATGCTCCAAATGTAGGAATAACTACAAGACGTGACTCTAACGTCAAATAGAGAAAAGTCAGGTTTATACAATCAATATATATGATGTCAAAATATAAATTGAATTTCGAAAAAAAAAAGAAAAAAAATTTCAAAATTTTTTTGTAACTTCTAATGTAGGAATTATACTGTGTCAATTTTAAAAATTCCTATTCATATATGTATTATTTCGAATTGACAAGCAAAATCATCAGTATTGGCTGATTATGTATGATGGAAAAAAACAAACTTGGTTAAATATGGGGTTTTGTAAAGAAAATAAATAATAACAACAAGTTAAACAAGTCCAAGTGTGGAATCTAAGCTTAAAGTTGTGTAAATTAATAAATTTTATCGTTCCGTGGTTAATAAGTTCAAAATTAAATTTGAATAATTTTAATTTGTTTTGTGTTACTATGATATTGATGATGATGATGAGTATAAGGCCAGTTCGTCGCTTTAACATTTGACCGCATGGTTGCAAAAATATTTATTTGAATCGTTACTGAAGAAATGTTTCGTGGCACATAAAGGAAAGGGATTAGGGAAATATGAACGGATTTAGTAAGGTTAGCCAAAAATTATAAATTTACGTCTACAGCATTCGCCGAATGTAAAGAAAATACAGCAACCTATAGTTAGCATAAAAAAATTTAACAAAAATGATATCAAACCGATTTGGGAAATCGAAACTATGTTAAATTGTCGAAAATAAATATAAGCGGAAATGAATGAAGCTAAGATATCCCGAAATCTAAACACTAAAAGCGGAATAAACACAATATCTTAGCAAGAATTCATTGAAAAAAAACTTTTAAATATGAAAAGGGAAAGATGATAAAATTTGCAATTAATAACATATGGACGGATTACTCCACTTAACTATACTGAGTAATATACTGAAGTCTACACTCTAAACGCGGAAGCAGTAAAAGCTCAATACCAGTAACAATTGGGAAATCAGTCGGATGTTACTGAATACATAAGTTAAACAAGAAGCTTCAATCCACTCAAAGATTAAATTCAAACAGCGAAAATGCCGGAAACAACACAAAATATTTGAATGAACCGAATACTAAAAAAATTAAAAATCAATTCTAAACGGAAAAGGATAAGGAAAGGGTGAAAGGGATAGCCATATTTTATTGGGCGCCACTGTAACGGAATCGTTAACAGATATTTGCGTAGCGGTTGCTGTGCGGTGATACCTAGCTTGGCTATAGCTCAGGGTGTTGGTCGTGGGGGAATTTCAGCAACATGCCGCAAATCTTGAATACACCGCCGGAAAAGGAGTGCAACGAATCATTTCACACAACCGAAGAACTTACCTTATACACATCATCATACACGCGTGATCTCTATTAAGGCATAATTAATTATTTAGAATGTTCGATTAAGTTCATATAAATATATATTTAATAATTCAATTTCGTTAGCGGTATTTAAAGTTGAAAATATTTATGATCTACTTAATATAATGCATTTGACAAAAAAAATTGATTATTTGAAAAATTATGACCTTGAGTTGTATCGTAAATAAATTATCTTCAAGTGTCGTAATAAAAAATCAAAATTAAACTTAATCTAAACTATCTTAACTAAAGAAACCACCACCGAAATTAAACAAACCAAAAATTATTAACTTTAATATAATTAGCAAAGAAAAAGTTAAATAGTTAACAAATTTTAAATAAATTGGGAATTATATGTATACATAAAAAAATTTTTATACCTATTTACTATGTACATAGTCGAAACGATGCGGCGTTTATTATCCTGTTGTTATTGTTGTGTTTCACAGTAGAGATAAATAATCCAGATCGAGGTATAACTTTTAAGGTAATCCGTTGAGTGTTGTAGGTGATGTTATTTTATAGCCAGTACGGTTATTAATGATATTGGATTATTAGATATTATTATCAAAAATTTGTTTTTTTTTATTATTATTACATTATAATTATATGTTTTTATTATTATTATTTTTATTATAATTTCGCACAACGATCGTAATACTTTTTATCATTTTATGATTAAACTCTTTCCCATTTTTCAGTTAACTTAATCACTAGGCTTATACTACTCACAAGTTTTATGAATCACATTATTTTTAACTATTTAAGTTTAATTATGATTTTTTTTTCGTGGGTTTTTGTAAACCACGTTTAACCCAAAATGAATTGTTTTCAGTTTATTTTATTTGGGCAACTTAATTAACTGGACTTGCGAACGGAGCAATCAATTCCGCGTGCACACACAATCTCAAGCAAATCACAAAAACTTCTCTATCAAATGTTCATATCAACTAGTTCATAGACTTGTTTGTTTTTTTTTTTTTATATATATTATATAAACATAATATTATATATTTTAAAACAAAATTCAATTTAAGTTGTTTTGGAACTTATGTAAATATACATTTATATCACTTTAACTTTAGTATACAACCAAGTTGGGCTTTCTATTTTCTCCCAAACTTCACCTTTTAAAAACTCAAACTCGACTGCCGATCACGCGATTTATCTCCCAAAAAAAAACGTTTTTATTTTTTTATTTTCTTCATCATCATCGTCATAAAACGGGTTCATAAAAAAGATGCTCATCTAGCAAGGACATGGTTTCGCGCCTAAAATCATGTTTTATTATTATTATTACAGTGCAACGACAGAAAACCATGTTGACTGTCGTTGCAACGTCTCTGAGTCGCGGCCTTCTGAATTACTCTTTCTTTAACGATCAACTCCACTGCCAGACTCATCCTCAACAATCGTACTGGAAACTTCAGCTGGGCCTCTCCCAAGAATCTATACTCCATTTGATAAATCAATAGGTTCCTCCTTTTCTCTGGCCGTAATATCTCTTTATGCGACTTGCACTATCCGAGCTAGAACTAAACGTTTGCCTCTGGACTTGGTTGTTTCTTGCACTCTATTTGGTTTTCTCTATTTCCGGTGTCTGTTTAACTCGCCAGTTTTAATGCTGAAATCATGCTGCTTCGCTAAACGATCATTCGATCGTTGCGTACACTCTCGTATGTAGTGACCTAACTTCCCGCATCTGAAGCATCTTCTTTGACATTTGATGTCATCTGGCTCAACACTCGACTTTATAATTTTCTGTGGCTCTAATAGCTTTGTGTTAGTTTTCTTAAACCCACTCTTATTATAGTTTTTATCTAGCCAAAACAGTAGGTTCAACTATTCTCCTGCGCCCCAACAATTTTGCTGCACCGCCGCTTGAAACTGCACTTTAAAATTCTCGAATTTGATTTCGCCATCGAATGTCGGAGGTTTCAAAATTCCACTTGATGTTTTATCTAGCTGGCCATCTCCAATAGTGTGCGAGGTATATGGTTCGAGACAGGCCTCCACTTGCTTGATTTGTCTTTAAAATTCCTTCAGCTGGCCGTCGACTTTTCCTCAAGGGAATTTATTCTCCTCTAAGCTCTTTAATTTGAAGATTTTGGGTACGCCGGATTTCGTCCAATTTATTATTATGCACGCTCTGCTGTTTATGTAGATCCACAAGCTGACCGTTTTGATCTGCTCGTAGTTCTGCCAATTTTGCACTTTGCTGCGCGCCTTGCTGGTCGATTTGTTCACCTTGCTTGTCGATTTTTGCGCCTAATGTTGTGTTTTGTTCGTCAAACTTGCCAGCCTGGTCTGCTCTCATTTTCTTTATTTAAAATAACAGCGCTTTCATCATATCTCCCATGTTCAAAGTTGATTTCTGTTGTTCTGGAGTAGGTGGCTGTGCTGAAATTGTTGTTTTTTTTTTTGCTTCATCGCTTCGGTTGCCTCGTTTTTAACTTCCTCTTCGCAAGGCTGTCTTTTCTGCTCATCGTTTCAGGTCTCAGGCGAAATCCTTGATAGTCCTGGCGTATTTGTTGATTGTCACGATCTTCGTCCTCCTGTGTCAGCATCCTCTAACATGGCGCTCTGCAATCTCGAAAGCAGCTCGCTTTTATTGCCTTCGATTGAAAGCCCCTGGCTCTGCAGTTTTTCCCTCAACTGCTGTGATGTGATATATGTATAGGTGTTTAGGTTTTTAACCATTGCAGGTAATTGCAAAAGCCCACTGCTGACACCAAATGTTACGAATTTCGGGCGTTCGGGCGAGTTATAAACTTGTTCTAAATAACACCTTTATAATTCTACAGTATTTCATACATTACACTCGTTCACTAAATTCACGTGTATTCTTTACTTTAATTGTTCTCTCACAACTTTTTCGCATTTTTTCACTTTTTGCTTTTCTCCACTTGCACTGTTCATTGGTTAAATTACAACTGTGTTCTACGTCCCCAATTGCTCGCGCTTACTTGTTACATGTTTTACGGTTATTGCTGTTCGAGAGTATTCCTCTTATAGCATCTGGCGATGTTTGTGTATTGCAATTGTAAATCACTTTCATGTATGTAGTTGTTGTGTTCGCGAATATTCCACGTCATTATTTCCTCTGTCTTGATGATTAACGCCCCTTGTTAATTCCAGTATTTTCGATGATGATTATTGCTGCCGTTTATAATTGCTTTCGTTAACTCTATATCTCAATCAGTATTGGAGGAATATTTATTCCGACAACATCGATGATGTTAAGAATAATAATTGCTTAATAAAATTAAGGTCGCCACTACTTCGTGGTGTGCGTACACCTTAGCCACTCGGCCACCAAGTGATATACTTGAGTACAGTAGAATTCGTAACAATATGAAGTTTTATTCCGAATAATCAATCAGCCTGGACTGTATAGAAGCCGAATTTTGGTGAAATAACATTTTTTTTGTTATCAAAACTCGTCAGTTCTGGTCAAATTTAATAAAACTGATCTGAACAAATTTTGTTTGAAATTTATTTTGCAGTCTTTTTGTTTCTAATCGTTTTTTTCATACCGATCAATCAATCCGTCTGGGCTGCACAGAAGCCGAGTTTAAGTTGGAAAACAGTTTTTGTCAAAAAACGTAATTTCTGCTTGAAACTGATCTAGGCCGATATTATTGCAAAATCTATATCTAGAACCGTTTAGTTAGTATCCTCTGAGTTAGACCAACTGAGTTAGACCATAAATCACTGGGATCTTTCAATTTATGGAAGAAGCCTAAGTATGAAGTTTCATCCCGATACCCGTCTTTTGATCTAACCGATATTATTTCAAAATTAATTTGGAATCTTTTAAATCTTTTATTTCTAAAGGGTGTTTTTTTAAGAGGTTGCCGATTTTTTTTTTGAATAAAACACATATAAAATTATGAAATGACCAAAATTTTTTTTTATTTGGTAGATAATTTTTTGGCATTTAACATTTAAACACAATTTCTGGCATATGGCTACCACGACTATTTTTCACAAATGTCATTCTGGAGGTCCAATTTTCCAGCACTTTTTCAAGCATTTGAGGGCGTATGTCAGCAATGACACGTTGAATATTGGTTTCCAAAGCGTCAATCGATTGAGGTTTATCCACATAAACCAATGACTTCACGTATCCCCACAAAAAGTAATCGAGTGGCGTCAAATCGCACGAACGCGGAGGCCAATTCACCGGACCATTTCTCGAAATAATGTTGTCGTTGAAAGTTTCTTTCAATAAGTCGATTGTTTCACGTGCTGTATGGCAAGTGGCACCATCTTGTTGAAACCACATTTCATTCATATCCATATCTTCAAGATTTGACAACAAAAACTCATTTAACATGGTTCTGTATCGATTTCCATTCACGGTAACGCGTCGTCCTTCCTCATTTTTAAAGAAATATGGACCGATGATCCCACCAGCCCATAGACCGCACCAAACAGTACATTTATCAGGATGCATTGGTAATTCTAGAACGGCGTGTGGATTATCTTTGCTCCAAATGCGACAATTTTGTTTGTTGACGTATCCATTTAACCAAAAATGCGCCTCATCACTGAAGAGAATTTTACGGTAAAAAAATGGATCTTCGTTCAATTGATTTAACGACCAATCACTGAATTCACGGCGCAAACGATGGTCGTGTGGCTTTAATTCTTGCACCAATTGAATTTTGTATGGCACCAAACCCAAATCTTTACGTAAAATTTTCCATAAAGTCGATGGACAAAGTCCAATTTGTTGAGCACGACGACGAATCGATAAATTGTCGTTTTCTTCGACACTGGCCTCAACGACAGCAATATTTTCTTCTGTACGAACTCTTCTCATTCTTGTCGGTGGCTTGGCATCCAAAAGAGTGAATGTAGACCGAAATTTGGTAATTACGTTCTTTATGGTGGTCTCTGACGGACGATTATGTGCACCATAAAATTCACGAAGTGCTCTATAAACATTTTTAATTGAACACTGATTTTGAAAATAAATTTCCACGATTTGAAAACGTTGTTCTGGAGTTAACCTATTCATAATGATTTGCCAAACAATACTGAGTAGAAATGCCACTTTGAGCTGTCAAAACAACTGTCATAAAATAAAACGACATCTATCGGAAAAACAAACCTCCTAAAAAAACACCCGTTACAAACTTTTCAAAATATTTTCAAAAAATGAAAAACTCCTATGGAAGCTGCCACTTCTGGTGGACCGATTTGAGCCAAAAATCACTGGAACCTCCCAATTCATGCAAACGAAGTATGAAGTTTCATCCCGATCATTCTGAAATTTTGTTAAAACATAGTGGTTTATTTGTCAAAAATCGCCATTGCCGCTTAAATTTTGGAAAACTAGGGTGGAATAATATTGTTACAAATTTAATTTACAGTCTTTTAGCTCATAGTCCTTTTACTCAAAATGATATGCTTTTCTTTTTTGCTTTTCTTTTTTTAGAGGCGGAAAACTTTAAATTAAAATAGAACACATAAACTGCTTTTAATATCGATGAAATTGGCTTTATTTGACAGATATTTTTTTGTCATTAATATTTGAATACGATTTCGGACATGTAGCCGCCGCGGCTGGCATAATCTGGAAGTCCAATTTTCACACACTTTCTTCGCAGTAAATCAGGCTGTATTTCGGCAATATTGCGTGGAATGTTGGCTTCCACATGCACGAATTCATATTCAAATATTAATGACATAAAATTATCTCTCTAATAAAACAGTTTATGTGTTCTATTTCAAGTTAAAGTTCTCCGCCTCTAAAAAAACACACCCTTTACAACATGAGGCGTAGTGTCCAATTCGCTTGCATGAATTGCATGTCTCATTGGTTGCTGGACGCTCGCTGGTGCTTGCATCACTTGCACTATTTTGCATGAACATTTGACCATGAAAACGCGCTGTTCAAAGTGGATGCCGCGCGTGCTCACATTGGATCAAAAACAGCAGTCAATAACCGTAATAAAAAAAGTTTTTTGTGGCGGGGTGTGACAATGAATGAAATATGGATCCACGACTACACTCCGGAATCAAATCGTCAATCATCTAAGTGGACAGCAGCCAGTGGAAGGCGTCCGAAGTGACCAAAAACGCAAATGCCGACCTGTAAGGTTTTAACCTCCGTATTTTGGGATGCACAAGGTATTATATTCGTAGACTATCTTGAGAAAGAATAGACCAGCAACAGCGAATACGACATGTCGTTATTGGTATGTTTGAAGGAAAATGTTGTGTAAAACGGCTCCAAATGTTCGAAGTTCGAACTACTTCCCCATCCACCGTATTCTCCGGGTTTGACTCCCAGCGACTACTACCTGTTCGCAAACCTAAAAAAAATTGCACCAGAGGAAGATTTGCGTCAAATATTGAAGTCGTAGACAAAAAAGGCATCGACATGTTCGAAAAGTGTTGGAATGAGTGTATCACTCTTGAAGGAAAATATGTTGATGAATAAAGTCGAATTTTGCAAAAATAAATGTCTTTTTAGTAGTAAGTCTCGGCACTATAACCGATGAGTTAAGTGGTAAATAAAGTCGTTCGTCTAACAAGGGTTTACATTTTATAATTACGTATACGCCTGTCCGTTGGTCCAAATTGTCTCAATATTATTATGAAGGATGTGTGTGATCAAAAAACTTTCCAATTAGATTTGAAAGCATTTTGATTACATTGTTAAGTACTCCCATATCAAAAATAATAATGTTAACATACAAATTTTTACTTTTTTGATTATTTGCAGAAAATTTATTGCCAACACATTACAACTACCATCGGATAATGTACCATTTCTCCAATCCCTAAGCAATAATAATGAAATTGATTCATTTTCAAAGGAAACCGAAATAAAACCACATCAACGTACTACCGGCAATAAAATGGGATTAATTAAACAAAACCATCAATCATTAAACAGTAATACGAATAATAATAATAATCAAGGTTTGGACTCGTACGAAGATCTATCATCGTCCATATCCATCCTGTCAAATGGAGGCGTTTCCGACTCAGATTTACAAAATATCCCGATAGATGATATCCTAGAAATGAAAAATATGAAAATTCTAAAAATGTTAACGAAACCGTATGACACAAAATTATCGCCATGAATTTATTTTCGTTATTAATTTTAATTTAATTTAATAATTTTTATTTTTATAAAAATATTATTATATGGCTGGAATATTAATATTTTTATAAGAAACTTTGAGTATATTTTTTTATAAAATAATTGTAATGGCGTGGATATACCTCCTGTGAGTGTATACGTATTATCGCGTCACCCAAATTATCACTTAAAATTGTAAATCAAAATGTTATTTACCAAAGTTCATCATTGCATTATGTAAATGTAAATCGATTTATTCTTGTTTGTAAATAACTTTTGAATGCGGTATATGAATGTATTATTTGTTACATACAAGTTTTTTTGTAGTCTGTAATTAATTATAGTTATTTTAATTGTATTTAAAATTATTGCATATTAACAACAAATAAATGAACAAAGAAAAAACTTATATTAAATTAACAATAAATGAACAGACTTAATAGTAGTCGAATAAAAACTCATCCGTTTTGTATAGTTTTTTGGAAATACACTAAAAAATTCTATTTGCATTAAACAGTTGCTAACGGAATTTTCTCGCGAGTTTTAAAGCATCTTGGAAGCGAGCTACAAAGAATAAAGCATATTTATGTTTTTCCTATTCATGGTGTAACGCTTGACGTCAAATATGGCGAAAACGTATATGAGAGAGTAGTTGGCCTATTGGAAGGAGAGAGGGTGGTTGGCATGCAAGGCATCAAATGATTCTAATTAATACTGCAATAAACAATCACGAATTCGTTGATGGTGATTGGATGATATGTTCGAAATAAAGTATTTTTTGCAGAAAATCCGGATTTTCCAAGAGGCGCTTATAACACTCAATTTATCTAACGTGGCTCTAAGCATTACTTTAGTTTCAAAACAATTTTACTAATAAATGTTTTACCATATTTGTCGTTTTGGAATTGGAAAAATATTATATAATAGTTTTCTTTAATGATATCTTGAAACAAGCGTAATTTGCTAGATACTACGACACCTGATGCACATTTCACACAAACCATTGTTTTACCAAAGACAACCTAAAAGAGACATCTCATCCTTAGTAAACGTACAAATTTTAACTGCTTCTTTCTCTGCTTTAGTCGAGAAACACTTTGTATCCAAATGAAGGTTCATAATATTTCCGATATATCATTTTAGTCATGAAGTAAGCGCTGCCTACGATTTGTTTGTATCTGAACAAAGTTCTAAATATAATCGCATACTGCGCCACTCACATTACCTACCTTCAACACATTTGCTACAAATAGTTGAATAGAATTCAATATATTTTGTTTTCTGGCTTACATATACGGTGTTTGGTTTGTTCAAATGTTCAATTTCCTAGTCTCAATTAACTTCCCTACCTGTAGTTAAGTAAAGCAAACGCCACAAGTGGTTAAAAATTAACCTCGTTTCAGTACATCCAAGCCACTTTCATTCAAGCTAATAGTTTAGCTGTGTTTCTTGATGCTTGATCTGATCCGGTTCAGTTCATGTTTCATGAAACAACATAAAGGCGCTTACTAGATTTCAAATCAAAATTTATGATCTAAAACAAATTTTGGATAATTTCCATATAAAATTTGAACTGATCCGGATCAATGGGTGTCATGAAACATGGCAAATATTAGCTGTAAATAGATGTATATAGTCTGAATATTTTAATGAATGTAATAAAAAATAAAATAACCTTAAATTTTACAGGACCACTTTTCATAGAAAATTCATAGACGAGACTTACTAAACTCTTTCGTAGTATCAGATTTTCCCGCAATAGCCGTCTATGTTTTTTACAATTGACGGTTGCAATCCGATCCGATCAAAATAATTTTGTTTTTACAATATACCAGTAGTGGTTCCAATACCATTCACTATGAAAAAAAATATTTAAATTGGATCAAAAGCCGAGCAAAATCCTATCATATGAACTAAGCTTATACGATAAGTGCCTCTCGCGTTAAAAAATTGAACGACGAAGCTCTAGAAATATGACATTTACGCCATTTTTAAAAAACACGTTCGCATCAAGATGTTTCGGGTCACTGGTCAGGGAATTTTATGTGATATTTGTTTCGTTTTTGAAATCATCTAACAAACAGTTAGAAACACGTGAACACGGAAGACATTTACGGTTAATGGTAAGTTTGTTGTAAATTATTCTTTATAAACTACAAAATATAAATCGCAGATCAATTAAAGTTAAATGGATTCGAGATAATAAACAAAATGTATACAAATTATAATTTACTTATCCAAATTTGTAATTTCTACGCTTTGACCATATGCGTTGCAAAAAATTTGAATCACAATCTTTTACTGCCTGCTTCGTATCAATTTTCAAAATAAGCTTTCAAACTATTGTGACGAATACTTAATTGGAGTGCAGTAGTTTTACCTTATCAAGTATTCCTCTAATACTGATTGAAAATTGGATTTTACAATATGGCATTCCAAATCGAGGGAAATACTAGAATTACGAAAGCAATTGTAAACGGCAGCAATAGTTCATAACCAGTTCCAGTAGAGAATACAGAAATTCACCACGGCAGGAGTAGGTTCGTAAACTCTACATTGTTTCAATATTGTTACCAATGATAGCTCAAAAGCGTTCTTAAACTATCATTCTTATGATAATGTAATTGTCATTGTATTGCAAGTGGTCTGATCTTGGTAAAAGTTGTATCACATATATTGCATAATGCATATTGTTCCGATGAATTATCATTAACGTCATTTTCCCGGCCGTCATTGGTACTGATTCCCTCGCTGTTTGACAAATGATGTCACAAACAATTTGATAGATAGTCGAGGAGAGAAAATTTATTTTTACACTTCCAAAAAATTTGAATGTTTACAACGTGATTTTTTTTCGAAATTATAGCCATCTATTGGCGTACGTAGGAACTATTTTGGGGATATTGTCAAAAAAACTATGGTTTCTAGCTGTCGTTTCTGTAGTATTTTATGTGTTCATAATAAATACAGACGCCACAGATAAAAGTGTAAATATCGCTAAGTTAATTAATAATCCTATAAAAAATTATGGCATTACTATATATGTGTATTTCTTTCTCGCATATTGAATAATTTTATATAGCGGATGCTTCTTATTTACCTAGAAAAATTTGCAGTCGAAACAATCTTCTACATGTATATAAATGGTCCTTAATTCTAAACTGCTAGAATTGGTTGTTGGGCGGTTTGCTTTATTTTGGTACAACATTTCTGATATATTGTATGCACTCACTCTTACTAATATTTTGTATGTATATTATTTTTTTCACTTCATTTGAATTTTTCAGACGCTGAAAATTAGCCAGTGTCATAATATCTTTAGAAAAACTATCGCTGTTATAAATAAAATAACGTGCAAACTTTGAGTGCTCCTAGAGTGACCAGACCAAAATTCCTAAATTGGGGTACTCTTAAATTAAGGTTTTATTTTCAAAATTAATCCAAAAAGTTGGTTAAAAATTGTTGGATTAGTTTTAATCAGAAGTTCTTTCTTTTATAGGGTAAACTTTCTTTTATAGGATAGGATTAAGTGTGGAAATGCGAAGACTCGGTTTTCGATGTGCTGTCTGTCTATGTGTTGGTCTGTAACCTCTCTACCGCCCTAGTGGATTGACTTATTTTAATGAAGCTTCGTCATACTTGGGCATTTTCATGTGTTGGGTGGTCCACATGGGATTTTGGCGGAGGTCGGCCCACCGAATGTGATAGTTTATCTTATCTTACCTTGGCTTACGCTTTCTTTTTTTATGTTTTTTCAATTATTTTGGACGGAAGCATCTGCGATGGCATCGTTTGAGAGCGAAAGGAATTTGGATTGGATGTGTAATAGGGCTGGTCAGGATCATTTTCCAAAATTTAGGCGCAAGTGACGATTTTGGTAGTAAACTGTTATTTTACCATAGTTCAGCCGCTCTGCGTCCCAGGTGGGTTAACTGCTCAGGATAGAACTTCATACTTGGAGGTTTTTGTTAGGTTGGGGGAGGAGGCAACTTTCTTTGGAGGTTTTTCGGGTTTGGCAGTATTTTGGTATAGCATTTGCGATGGAGTCGGTTAGGAATGGGTCGATTCTAGGTTGAAGTTGTAGCAATTCTGGCCATGATCATTTTCCATAAATGACTAATTTTTACAGAAACCATTTTTGTTTTGTGGGAATTTGTTCTTGTTTGTTTATGCTTTGGGAGATGCAGGATTTTACTGTTGATTTTCTGTGGATGTGACGGTTTTTGTTGTAATACTTTTACGTAGGAACTTTCTTGTTTTTTGCTAGTGTTTTATAGCATGGATTCTTAACTGACTTGGCATCTTAATTGGACCAGTACATTTTTCTGAATCGGAAGTGAAGAATTTTTATAAAAAACTGATTTTCACCAAAATTCGCCTAAGTTATCGTTTTATTTTTAGAATCATTTGTTTCCGACATTTTTTGTTGGTTGTTATTTTGGAGACGAGCCGCAGCCGATGGTTTGAGATTGTGTGAATGCGCACTATATACACACAAACACAATACTTGACGTTTTCTCCTTAGCTGGAGAGAACAGGGAAAGAGCTATGCGATATCAGGGGTAAAGAGGTCGGTATGAAAATATTGTACAGGGTTGTGATTAACATATATTCGAGGTGGAGGAGGGTCGGATGTTGGCCAGAACATCAATGAACAATTGTTTTTACTAAGCGACAAAAGATACATTTTTTGTCTTGTTGGACATTTTATACTGCCGTTCATTAGCTAGAAGCAATGTCAAGCTTAAGTCATAACATTACGTAACAAATTATTTTATTGCGGATAACAAAATGGCAGATTTCAAAAAATTATTTAATGTTGCATATTGGCCAAGAGAAGTGATTGAACATTTTTAAATGCTTCGTAAATTTAAATGTACAAAAGCATAAAAATGTAAATATTGATCGTTTTGGGGTATTTTTCCGTACCCCATTTCATATTTTTGAATTAAGTTATTTTGCAAATTGGTTGTAAGTAAAGGGGTATAATACCCCAGAAAGGCCACCCTAACTGTTCTCCAATTTCAAAATGCATAAAATTGTTTTTATTATTATTGAAAGTTTCGAGTGAATCTAGATAATACCAGTGCTTTCAGAACAACCTCATGGAAAATTATTGTTGTTCTGTGCAGCAGTGTGTAAACCGGCTTATTGGTCAGTATAAAATTTACGAAATATTATTCGCTATGGACGACATCTAGCTTTCGGAATTTGATTTTCTTTATTTTTTGTGGTTATGTCAAAATACGCATGAGTTTTGAAGTGTCATAATTCTTAAATTCAAAACAAACTGTTTTTGATCATTCTGTTTGTGTTGCATTTAAATATTTTAAAGCGTTAAATGGCTGAAATTGTAGAACTAACGAAAGAACAAAGACTCGGGGAGTTAGAGGAGCTGAAAAGAATCAAATTGTTGGATGATTTTGAAATAAAGTAAGTGCATTCTGCTAACCATCCAAATTCTCTCGAAAAATAAAAAAAAAATTTTTTGTAGCAAAATTAAAAAACAACGAGAATACTACGAATACAAATTGGTAGCGCAAGAGAAACAACTAAAAGATATTCTTAAATATATTGCATACGAAGATACAGTTTTATTATTTCTAAACGAACGGAGGAAATCCCGGGGAATTTATGCAAAGAAAAATATTGAGTTCCAAATTATCAGAAAAATTTGTCATTTATACCAAAAGGCGATCACGAGATATCCTAATAATATCGATGTTTGGGATAAATACATTAAATTTTGTAAGGCCACCGACAATAAACCAAAAGTAACAGCTTTATGGGGTAAATATGTATCATTCCACAGTGATAAATATTTGACATGGTTAAAAGCTGGAATGTGGGAATGGATTGAAAACAAAAATTATGTACGGTCAATTAGTTACCTTACACGAGGTTTACAACGGCATTCAACATGTTTTGATTTGTTTGTGGCTTTAATTAAGGTAGAATTAAATTTTGCTGCTGAGTCAAACATCAAATTAGAGGAAGGAGATAGTAGCCCGCAGCCAAATGAGGTACTGGAGTATAATTTATTTTAAATTCAGACTCGTTAATTAAATTACATTTTAGGCCTCATCACTACAAAAGGCTCAATTTTATTATAAAAAATTGAAAGAGGAGAATCTTGCCACAGAAGAAAATCTGTTACATCTCCTTAAATTAATAAAAGAATTTGAATTTGCTCAACCGCTCTACGCGACTATATTAAAGGATATAAAATCGCTTGGTGTCGAGGTTGATGATGACTCGGTAAATGAGGAAGAAGATAGTCATAGTGATTCTGTAAACGCGAATGCCGAAGACAGTGTAAATGACAGTGAAGAAGGAGGTGAAAATGATAGTGAAGATGAAGTTGGTGAATCGGATGAAGAATCATTATAAAAATAAATATTAATTTTTCAAAAATCAAAAATTATTTTTCCTTCATATTTTCATCAATCCCTAATTATGTTATTATTTGGTTTGAGTCTTTGGTTAACAATACCCAAATAAATTCGATGAATTTTTTCGATCAAATTAATTGTCGGTCTTTTTTGTTGTACACACGCATATTGTCAAATCTTAGGTTAAAAAATTTTTGGTAAACAATCCACATTAAATATTTAAAGATGGATAATTTAATTTGTGTGCCTGGCCAGAGATTGTGTCTGTCCGATGAAAGTACAATTACGGGTCAAGGAACTTACGAGAGGCACGGATATATTTATGCAATGTTAGCGGGTGTTGTCGTCATAAGGCAGGAGGATAAATCGAAATATATTGAAGTGAAATCTTTTGGTAACCAGACATTGGTCCCCATGCCGGGAGATATAGTAACAGCGAAAATTACTGTAATTAATCAACGTTTTGCAAAATGTGTTGTAAAATGTATAAGGGATAGTATTTTAAATAGAACGTATCGCGGAATATTACGAAGAGAAGATGTGCGTGCTACCGAGAAGGACGTTGTTGAAATGTATAAATGTTTTAGACCCGGTGATATTATATTGGCCCGCGTGGTAAGTATTGGGCATGCATAATATTTTATCTACCATCTAAACCGTTATTTTGGATTTTCTAGTTGCCACAAACCGAACTTCATTGCTACCAATTGAGCACGGCTGAAAATGAACTTGGTGTTGTCGTTGCCATATCGCAAGCGGATTCGAACGGGATCCCAATGGTACCAATTAGTTGGACCGAAATGCAATGCCCTCAGAGCTTAGCTAAAGAGCCGAGGAAGGTAGCTAAAATTTTACCCGAATGCGAAGTACCAATAAAATAATATTGCGAATTGTTAAAATAGTATTTTACTAAGAACTTTGTCGAAGAAGACCTGTGTTATTGATGGTAAGTACAATTCATTTTTATAAAAGGAATGTCGACAGTTTAATGATCTTATATTTCTTCCGGAGTTTCATTGTGTTATGGTGACACAGTTCTAATTTAAGCGGCGAAGTCACTCTAACTTTGTTCCATGTATCATCTCTATTCTCGATGAATTTCTCCAGAGTGCATCATTGGTAACCAAGCACATAGTTTATTTCCAGTGTATGGAAAATTCAGAACGACGATCTAATACAAATCTGTTCAGAAAAAATCTGTGGTTGCTTCAGGTTGGTCGTATTCCAGAACTTCATCCATGTTTATCCCTTATCCTAAATTTTGTCAACATCGATTAAGAAATGGTCTTATTACGTTCAGTAGTTATATTCTAGAATATCACCTCGAAATCAATTCAAAAGCTCATCGCGATATCGTATAACGAATTTAATCAAAATGGTTTAGTTCGGCCCAAATTAATCATGGTTCACAACTTCATCCAAAAACCCAATTTAGAAATTCTTTTCTAACTCACATAGGTCCCAAACAAAATTCATCATAATCTTAAGAATTAAGCTCATTCTGATTCAGCGTCGTTTTAAAGAATCGTCATACTTTTTGAAAAATCCAGTTTGAAATATTCTTTTGTGAATTGATTTATGGTAACCGTAAGGATGTTAAGAATTTTTTTTATTACATACTGATATTGTTAAGCCGCGCCTATTGGAAATTATTGTTGGTTTTAAAGCGAAAATATTCGACGGTTTCGAAATTAAAATTCCAATTAAAGCTGCGTATTTTACCAATGTGGGGTCACATAAATGAATCAATAATTCAGCTACATGAGGCCATTGGGAAGCAAGGGTTAGAACCAGATAATTACAACTTCGAATAGGTAATACAAGAAAAACTGGATGATAAATAAGTGATGGTGAAAGCCGTCTCGGACCACCTGGAACCTTTGATATGGTGTAATTTTTGGTCGCTATAAATCAAATGACGGAGCAACAAAGTATAGATTTGACGCAATAAATGAAACACAAGAACTGCAGGAAACGAAACAAGATTTGACACAACAACTGAATTAACTAGATCATAGTTTGATCAATAGTTAGAAAAAAGTGTGCAGAAACTCAGCAGCCAATTCAAAAGATCGAGAAAAAATGGACGAGAAATTTCTTGAGATTGAACAGAAAATTGAACTCATACATTCGAATGTTCAGGAGGAACAGAAATTGCAGTCTGAGTACAATGTCTCGAGAAAGAATTCTACTTAAAAATAAACCGAACAACATTGCTTGTGGTCCAGAAGGCTCACGCGAATAAACTGAACATTCTATGGAATAGA
Organism: Nephrotoma guestfalica; assembly: GCA_963691935.1. Classification (NCBI taxonomy): domain Eukaryota; kingdom Metazoa; phylum Arthropoda; class Insecta; order Diptera; family Tipulidae; genus Nephrotoma; species Nephrotoma guestfalica. The sequence goes on along the minus strand of OY829914.1, from coordinate 83,826,750 downwards.
CAAAAGCGGTGGTTCTGTCACCGGAAGAAACTACGACCAAAATACCGACAAAATGGCACAGTGGTTAAAGCTATGGCGTTTGTATCGGTAGGTACCGGGTTTGAATCGCGATAGGGGCAGGGCGCAAAAGGGATTTTTCATCTTCTGATTACAATCAATGGTGAAAATGAAAACAACTATGCACCCTGTCGAAGTACAGAACTCATGGGTCGACTCAGCTTCCATGTCAGTACTGGCTGACACGGAGCTATGCAATTTGCAGATGGTTCTACGTAAATCGGACCTATTTCAGTACGTCCTCGATTTGGCTACTACATAAAATTAAAGTGTCGAATAAAACGTGCAAAATACGTGACCCAAGTGAATGCCAAAAAAAGAACGTGAATGATTAGATGTTTGAAAGAGTATAGTAACATTGCGATACTATCGAGAAAGAGAGCAGCAGCATTATTATCACGACTCGTTAGGCGTGAGGCGAGGAGGAACATTACCGGGTGTTGATGAAATGGTGAGTTCATTCTGCACAGGTGGATCCTTTTTTTATATATTCCTTCAAATCAAATGCAATTTCTCCACGCCGTCAGCAAACGGGAATCGAGGTTGGTTGGTGTTGTATTTATTTTTCTTTTCTTTTGCCAGTATAAAACCTGCTCTGTAAGTTCGCCTGCTCGTCGAGGTTTAGGTTAGGGGGGTTAGGTTTCAGTGGTTGCTATCGCACATTTAGGCCAATTTAGGGCCATTGTGATAGCACAGGATCCGACATCATTAAACTCCCTTTAAACCCATCTAGTGCTATTCACATAACGTAAAAGATCTCGCATATTACAGCTTTCGATATCAGAGAGGCTGTTCATAGTGTATTTGCCCAAATGATCATGTCTTCTGCCAGCTAGCGCAAGACATGAGCATAGGAAGTGAACAAGAGTCCCCTCCTCCTCCTTGTCCTTGCAGCCATTTGCATCAGACCCAGCCTTCTTGCATGATCTCCGAAAAGGCAGTGTCCGATACAATTCTACCTAAGTCACGCCCCCCTCAGCTCAGGCCATACTTGCTTCGCTACTCTGCCGGCCGACATAGGTCTTCCTACACATTCTCTCCATGGTTCCAGTTGGGAGTCGTACCGTACATTGCTAATTCGCCTGCATTGCAATTTCCCTCAACGTCAGCGTGGCCCGGAACCCAGACCAAATGAATATTGAAGTGTTAATAACTTCAGCCTGGTACACGCTGCAGTAATCATGTAGACGAAAAGATAGACTTACATTTAATTCCCCACAAAACGCACCAACTCCCACTCTACCATCGAGCTTGGAACCATCGGTGAAGAATTTAACTACTCCGGTCTCCATGAGACCATTCTTGTAATCCTCCCTAGCGGGAAGAATCGCAGCACAAAAGGGGTGTTATATAATCCAAATTCACCAAGTCATCGCCCGCAGAATTGACTATAGTTGACTGCCATTTTTTGCAGGCACTTCCACCCCGAAATCGCTGATATCCGGGTGGCCGTATTGGCCGCCATTTGCTTACCGATAATATCCAATGGGAGAACGTACAGGATGACCTCTAAGGCACTAGCCACCATACACTCACACCATACAGTAGTACAAGCCTTACAACAGTGCCAGTGCACAAGCACCGGCTTGAAGCCCCATTTCTTTTCGATGTCATTTTTACAGGAGTAGAGTGCCACAGTGGCCTTCTTCACTCTTTCTATCGTGTTTGGTTTCCAACTGAGCTTACCGTCGAGAGGAATCCCTATAAATCTCGCCTTATCAGTAAAGGCCAGCATAGTACCATTTAAGCTTGGTGGAACCATTACCAGAATTTTATATCTCCTAGTGAAAAGGACCAGCTCTGTTTTAGATGGATTAATCCCCAATCCACATCTGCTGGCCCAACCCGCAGTGACTGCTAACTCATCTTGCATCATATCTCTGATTGTACATAGGTGCTTCCCCAAGACAGCTATCGCTACGTCATCGGCATAAGCAACCACCAGCTAATTTAAAGACCCGAAGTCATACAGTGCTCCGCAATCGACGCATCCTCACTATCCGGGAAGTGAGTTTCCATCAAAAGATCAAGACTATTCGCTAGAAACTGTCCATTCGCCATCCGGTTTTACCAGATACCCTGGAACAGCTGGACTAGTAGAGAGAATCTTTCTTAAGCGCGAGGTATCCGAGATCTCTTCCATTCTATCACAGAAGAGCTTCCACGAATTCCTTTGCGCCTTCATTGTTTTCCTTTTGTATACTCTGAGGCATTCGTTATAGAAGTCCCAGTCTTGACTTTCTCTTGATCTTTTCGCTCTATTGAAAGCAGACTTTTCGGCACTCCGCAAGTGCCGAGGTCCACCAAATAGGTTGTCGCTTTCTCCTCAGCTTTGTTAATGGGCAAGCTTTCCTCATAGAAGTATTGCAAGCGCTAGTAATAGTATCCACCATTGAATCCAGATCACTACCCGTATCGGGGAGTCCTAAGACTCTAGATGGAATACTGCCCTCCAATACCTTCCTATATACGCGCCATACTGTCCTCCGGGGATTTCTGAGCACGCACTGATTTGTAATTTGGAGATTGAGCTTAAACGTTAGATAGCGATGGTCGGAGACGGAATGCTCCTTCGCCACCCTCCATTCCCTGATCATAGGTGAAATAAAATCGGAGACCAGAGTAACATCCAGAACCTCCTGTCTATTTCTAATAATAAAGATGGTTTCCCGACCTATATTACTAATAATGAGCTTAGTTCTTATAAGAAACTTGAAAAGTAACTCACCCCTATCATTGATGTCCAGATGGTATGGTGCGAGTTCGCGTCGCACCCTAGGATAACTCCCACCTTCCTCCTTTCCGCGTCACAAATAAGTGCTCCCAGTAGATCTGGCGGCACTTGCTTCTCCCGGTGCATGTATGCGGCTGCAAGCAAGAATCTCTTCCCCTCTGTCTCTATACAGACCGCAGTGATGTCGCCATTGCAACACTGTGGAAGTAGAAAAACATTTATATTAATTTCCACCAGTATACCTGATCTGCTCTTTTCCGTTCCACAAGCGTAAAAAAGGGTGTACCTCTTCGCTCGCAGACCACAAATTTTGTTGTTTCTCATCCAAGCTTCTTAACATTGGAAACATTTTTTTGTTGAAATTCCGGTTCAAATTGATTATAGGCAATGAAAATAGAATGTGGAGTAAGAAACTAACGGTAGGTTCCACTGGGAAAGCGCGGTTGTTGGAAGTTTTGCATTTTGAAATTCGGTCACATTCTGTGATCGAACCGGGATTGCAGGAGAATGAGGCGACATATTGCAGTAACTTAAACGCTGATCTACTCATAATTACAACATTAACCGGAAATAACCGATACATACGGAATCGGTGACCATAAATTTTATCCGGTAAAAAATAGTAAGGCTCATCAGTGATTTTGGCAAAAAAATTGAGAATTTTTTTTTTGTTGAAATTCCGGTTCAAATTGATTATATGCAATGAAAATAGCATATTGGGTAAGAAACTAACGGTAGGTTCCACTGGGAAAGCGCGGTTGTTGGAAGTTTTGCATTTTGAAATTCGGTCACATTCTGTGATCGAACCGGGATTGCAGGAGAATGAGGCGACATATTGCAGTAACTTAAACGCTGATCTACTCATAATTACAACATTAACCGGAAATAACCGATACATACGGAATCGGTGACCATACATTTTATCCGGTAAAAAATAGTAAGGCTAACAACCATCAGTGATTTTGGCAAAAAAATGAGAAATTTTTTTTTGTTGAAGTTCCGGTTCAAATTGATTATAGGTAATGAAACTAGCATATTGAGTAAGAAACTAACGGTAGGTTCCACTGGGAAAGCGCGGTTGTTGGAAGTTTTGCATTTTGAAATTCGGTCACATTCTGTGATCGAACCGGGATTGCAGGAGAATGAGGCGACATATTGCAGTAACTTAAACGCTGATCTACTCATAATTACAACATTAACCGGAAATAACCGATACATACGGAATCGGTGACCATAAATTTTATCCGGTAAAAAATAGTAAGGCTCATCAGTGATTTTGGCAAAAAAATTGAGAATTTTTTTTTTGTTGAAATTCCGGTTCAAATTGATTATATGCAATGAAAATAGCATATTGGGTAAGAAACTAACGGTAGGTTCCACTGGGAAAGCGCGGTTGTTGGAAGTTTTGCATTTTGAAATTCGGTCACATTCTGTGATCGAACCGGGATTGCAGGAGAATGAGGCGACATATTGCAGTAACTTAAACGCTGATCTACTCATAATTACAACATTAACCGGAAATAACCGATACATACGGAATCGGTGACCATACATTTTATCCGGTAAAAAATAGTAAGGCTAACAACCATCAGTGATTTTGGCAAAAAAATGAGAAATTTTTTTTTGTTGAAGTTCCGGTTCAAATTGATTATAGGTAATGAAAATAGCATATTGAGTAAGAAACTAACGGTAGGTTCCACTGGGAAAGCGCGGTTGTTGGAAGTTTTGCATTTTGAAATTCGGTCACATTCTGTGATCGAACCGGGATTGCAGGAGAATGAGGCGACATATTGCAGTAACTTAAACGCTGATCTACTCATAATTACAACATTAACCGGAAATAACCGATACATACGGAATCGGTGACCATACATTTTATCCGGTAAAAAATAGTAAGGCTAACAACCATCAGTGATTTTGGCAAAAAAATGAGAAAATTTTTTTTGTTGAAGTTCCGGTTCAAATTGATTATAGGTAATGAAAATAGCATATTGAGTAAGAAACTAACGGTAGGTTCCACTGGGAAAGCGCGATTGTTGGAAGTTTTGCATTTTGAAATTCGGTCACATTCTGTGATCGAACCTGGATTGCAGGAGAATGAGGCGACATATTGCAGTAACTTAAACGCTGATCTACTCATAATTATAACATTAACCGGAAATAACCAATACATACGGAATCGGTGACCATACATTTTATCCGGTAAAAAATAGTAAGGCTAACCATCAGTGATTTTGGCAAAAAAATGAGAAAATTTTTGTTGTTGAAATTCCGGTTCAAATTGATTATAGGTAATGAAAATAGCATATTGAGTAAGAAACTAACGGTAGGTTCCACTGGGAAAGCGCGGTTGTTGGAGGTTTTGCATTTTGAAATTCGGTGATCGAACCGGGATTGCAGGAGAATGAGGCGACATATTGCAGTAACTTAAACGCTGATCTACTCATAATTACAACATTAACCGGAAATAACCGATACATACGGAATCGGTGACCATACATTTTATCCGGTAAAAAATAGTAAGGCTAACCATCAGTGATTTTGGCAAAAAAATGAGAAAATTTTTGTTGTTGAAATTCCGGTTCAAATTGATTATAGGTAATGAAAATAGCATATTGAGTAAGAAACTAACGGTAGGTTCCACTGGGAAAGCGCGGTTGTTGGAGGTTTTGCATTTTGAAATTCGGTGATCGAACCGGGATTGCAGGAGAATGAGGCGACATATTGCAGTAACTTAAACGCTGATCTACTCATAATTACAACATTAACCGGAAATAACCGATACATACGGAATCGGTGACCATAAATTTTATCCGGTAAAAAATAGTAAGGCTCATCAGTGATTTTGGCAAAAAAATTGAGAAATTGTTTTTTGTTGAAATTCCGGTTCAAATTGATTATATGCAATGAAAATAGCATATTGGGTAAGAAACTAACGGTAGGTTCCACTGGGAAAGCGCGGTTGTTGGAAGTTTTGCATTTTGAAATTCGGTCACATTCTGTGATCGAACCGGGATTGCAGGAGAATGAGGCGACATATTGCAGTAACTTAAACGCTGATCTACTCATAATTACAACATTAACCGGAAATAACCGATACATACGGAATCGGTGACCATAAATTTTATCCGGTAAAAAATAGTAAGGCTAACCATCAGTGATTTTGGCAAAAAAATGAGAAAATTTTTTTTGTTGAAATTCCGGTTCAAATTGATTATAGGCAATGAAAATAGCATATTGAGTAAGAAACTAACGGTAGGTTCCACTGGGAAAGCGCGGTTGTTGGAAGTTTTGCATTTTGAAATTCGGTCACATTCTGTGATCGAACCGGGATTGCAGGAGAATGAGGCAACATATTGCAGTAACTTAAACGCTGATCTACTCATAATTACAACATTAACCGGAAATAACCGATACATACGGAATCGGTGACCATACATTTTATCCGGTAAAAAATAGTAAGGCTAACAACCATCAGTGATTTTGGCAAAAAAATGAGAAATTTTTTTTTGTTGAAATTCCGGTTCAAATTGATTATAGGTAATGAAAATAGCATATTGAGTAAGAAACTAACGGTAGGTTCCACTGGGAAAGCGCGGTTGTTGGAAGTTTTGCATTTTGAAATTCGGTCACATTCTGTGATCGAACCGGGATTGCAGGAGAATGAGGCAACATATTGCAGTAACTTAAACGCTGATCTACTCATAATTACAACATTAACCGGAAATAACCGATACATACGGAATCGGTGACCATTCATTTTATCCGGTAAAAAATAGTAGGTAACCATCAGTGATTTTGGCAAAAAAATGAGAAATTTTTTTTTGTTGAAATTCCGGTTCAAATTGATTATAGGTAATGAAAATAGCATATTGAGTAAGAAACTAACGGTAGGTTCCACTGGGAAAGCGCGGTTGTTGGAAGTTTCGCATTTTGAAATTCGGTCACATTCTGTGATCGAACCGGGATTGCAGGAGAATGAGGCGACATATTGCAGTAACTTAAACGCTGATCTACTCATAATTACAACATTAACCGGAAATAACCGATACATACGGAATCGGTGACCATACATTTTATCCGGTAAAAAATAGTAAGGCTAACTAACCATCAGTGATTTTGGCAAAAAAATGAGAAATTTTTTTTTTGTTGAAATTCCGGTTCAAATTGATTATAGGCAATGAAAATAGCATATTGAGTAAGAAACTAACGGTAGGTTCCACTGGGAAAGCGCGGTTGTTGGAAGTTTCGCATTTTGAAATTCGGTCACATTCTGTGATCGAACCGGGATTGCAGGAGAATGAGGCGACATATTGCAGTAACTTAAACGCTGATCTACTCATAATTACAACATTAACCGGAAATAACCGATACATACGGAATCGGTGACCATACATTTTATCCGGTAAAAAATAGTAAGGCTAACTAACCATCAGTGATTTTGGCAAAAAAATGAGAAATTTTTTTTTTGTTGAAATTCCGGTTCAAATTGATTATAGGCAATGAAAATAGCATATTGAGTAAGAAACTAACGGTAGGTTCCACTGGGAAAGCACGGTTGTTGGAAGTTTTGCATTTTGAAATTTGGTCACATTCTGTGATCGAACCGGGATTGCAGGAGAATGAGGCAACATATTGCAGTAACTTAAACGCTGATCTACTCATAATTACAACATTAACCGGAAATAACCGATACATACGGAATCGGTGACCATACATTTTATCCGGTAAAAAATAGTAAGGCTTAACCATCAGTGATTTTGGCAAAAAAATGAGAAATTTTTTTTTGTTGAAATTCCGGTTCAAATTGATTATAGGTAATGAAAATAGCATATTGAGTAAGAAACTAACGGTAGGTTCCACTGGGAAAGCGCGGTTGTTGGAAGTTTTGCATTTTGAAATTCGGTCACATTCTGTGATCGAACCGGGATTGCAGGAGAATGAGGCAACATATTGCAGTAACTTAAACGCTGATGTACTCATAATTACAACATTAACCGGAAATAACCGATACATACGGAATCGGTGACCATACATTTTATCCGGTAAAAAATAGTAAGGCTAACTAACCATCAGTGATTTTGGCAAAAAAATGAGAATTTTTTTTTTTGTTGAAATTCCGGTTCAAATTGATTATAGGCAATGAAAATAGCATATTGAGTAAGAAACTAACGGTAGGTTCCACTGGGAAAGCGCGGTTGTTGGAAGTTTTACATTTTGAAATTTGGTCACATTCTGTGATCGAACCGGGATTGCAGGAGAATGAGGCAACATATTGCAGTAACTTAAACGCTGATCTACTCATAATTACAACATTAACCGGAAATAACCGATACATACGGAATCGGTGACCATACATTTTATCCGGTAAAAAATAGTAAGGCTAACCATCAGTGATTTTGGCAAAAAAATGAGAAATTTTTTTTTGTTGAAATTCCGGTTCAAATTGATTATAGGTAATGAAAATAGCATATTGAGTAAGAAACTAACGGTAGGTTCCACTGGGAAAGCGCGGTTGTTGGAAGTTTTGCATTTTGAAATTCGGTCACATTCTGTGATCGAACCGGGATTGCAGGAGAATGAGGCAACATATTGCAGTAACTTAAACGCTGATCTACTCATAATTACAACATTAACCGGAAATAACCGATACATACGGAATCGGTGACCATTCATTTTATCCGGTAAAAAATAGTAGGTAACCATCAGTGATTTTGGCAAAAAAATGAGAAATTTTTTTTTGTTGAAATTCCGGTTCAAATTGATTATAGGTAATGAAAATAGCATATTGAGTAAGAAACTAACGGTAGGTTCCACTGGGAAAGCGCGGTTGTTGGAAGTTTCGCATTTTGAAATTCGGTCACATTCTGTGATCGAACCGGGATTGCAGGAGAATGAGGCGACATATTGCAGTAACTTAAACGCTGATCTACTCATAATTACAACATTAACCGGAAATAACCGATACATACGGAATCGGTGACCATACATTTTATCCGGTAAAAAATAGTAAGGCTAACTAACCATCAGTGATTTTGGCAAAAAAATGAGAAATTTTTTTTTTGTTGAAATTCCGGTTCAAATTGATTATAGGCAATGAAAATAGCATATTGAGTAAGAAACTAACGGTAGGTTCCACTGGGAAAGCGCGGTTGTTGGAAGTTTCGCATTTTGAAATTCGGTCACATTCTGTGATCGAACCGGGATTGCAGGAGAATGAGGCGACATATTGCAGTAACTTAAACGCTGATCTACTCATAATTACAACATTAACCGGAAATAACCGATACATACGGAATCGGTGACCATACATTTTATCCGGTAAAAAATAGTAAGGCTAACTAACCATCAGTGATTTTGGCAAAAAAATGAGAAATTTTTTTTTTGTTGAAATTCCGGTTCAAATTGATTATAGGCAATGAAAATAGCATATTGAGTAAGAAACTAACGGTAGGTTCCACTGGGAAAGCACGGTTGTTGGAAGTTTTGCATTTTGAAATTTGGTCACATTCTGTGATCGAACCGGGATTGCAGGAGAATGAGGCAACATATTGCAGTAACTTAAACGCTGATCTACTCATAATTACAACATTAACCGGAAATAACCGATACATACGGAATCGGTGACCATACATTTTATCCGGTAAAAAATAGTAAGGCTTAACCATCAGTGATTTTGGCAAAAAAATGAGAAATTTTTTTTTGTTGAAATTCCGGTTCAAATTGATTATAGGTAATGAAAATAGCATATTGAGTAAGAAACTAACGGTAGGTTCCACTGGGAAAGCGCGGTTGTTGGAAGTTTTGCATTTTGAAATTCGGTCACATTCTGTGATCGAACCGGGATTGCAGGAGAATGAGGCAACATATTGCAGTAACTTAAACGCTGATCTACTCATAATTACAACATTAACCGGAAATAACCGATACATACGGAATCGGTGACCATACATTTTATCCGGTAAAAAATAGTAAGGCTAACTAACCATCAGTGATTTTGGCAAAAAAATGAGAATTTTTTTTTTTGTTGAAATTCCGGTTCAAATTGATTATAGGCAATGAAAATAGCATATTGAGTAAGAAACTAACGGTAGGTTCCACTGGGAAAGCGCGGTTGTTGGAAGTTTTACATTTTGAAATTTGGTCACATTCTGTGATCGAACCGGGATTGCAGGAGAATGAGGCAACATATTGCAGTAACTTAAACGCTGATCTACTCATAATTACAACATTAACCGGAAATAACCGATACATACGGAATCGGTGACCATACATTTTATCCGGTAAAAAATAGTAAGGCTAACCATCAGTGATTTTGGCAAAAAAATGAGAAAATTTTTTTTGTTGAAATTCCGGTTCAAATTGATTATAGGCAATGAAAATAGCATATTGAGTAAGAAACTAACGGTAGGTTCCACTGGGAAAGCGCGGTTGTTGGAAGTTTTGCATTTTGAAATTCGGTCACATTCTGTGATCGAACCGGGATTGCAGGAGAATGAGGCGACATATTGCAGTAACTTAAACGCTGATCTACTCATAATTACAACATTAACCGGAAATAACCGATACATACGGAATCGGTGACCATACATTTTATCCGGTAAAAAATAGTAAGGCTAACCATCAGTGATTTTGGCAAAAAAATGAGAAAATTTTTTTTGTTGAAATTCCGGTTCAAATTGATTATAGGTAATGAAAATAGCATATTGAGTAAGAAACCAACGGTAGGTTCCACTGGGAAAGCGCGGTTGTTGGAAGTTTTGCATTTTGAAATTCGGTCACATTCTGTGATCGAACCGGGATTGCAGGAGAATGAGGCGACATATTGCAGTAACTTAAACGCTGATCTACTCATAATTACAACATTAACCGGAAATAACCGATACATACGGAATCGGTGACCATACATTTTATCCGGTAAAAAATAGTAAGGCCATCAGTGATTTTGGTAAAAAAATGAAAAATTTTTTTTTGTTGAAATTCCGGTTCAAATTGATTATAGGCAATGAAAATAGCATATTGAGTAAGAAACTAACGGTAGGTTCCACTGGGAAAGCGCGGTTGTTGGAAGTTTTGCATTTTGAAATTTGGTCACATTCTGTGATCGAACCGGGATTGCAGGAGAATGAGGCAACATATTGCAGTAACTTAAACGCTGATCTACTCATAATTACAACATTAACCGGAAATAACCGATACATACGGAATCGGTGACCATACATTTTATCCGGTAAAAAATAGTAAGGCTAACCATCAGTGATTTTGGCAAAAAAATGAGAAATTTTTTTTTGTTGAAATTCCGGTTCAAATTGATTATAGGTAATGAAAATAGCATATTGAGTAAGAAACTAACGGTAGGTTCCACTGGGAAAGCGCGGTTGTTGGAAGTTTTGCATTTTGAAATTCGGTCACATTCTGTGATCGAACCGGGATTGCAGGAGAATGAGGCAACATATTGCAGTAACTTAAACGCTGATCTACTCATAATTACAACATTAACCGGAAATAACCGATACATACGGAATCGGTGACCATACATTTTATCCGGTAAAAAATAGTAAGGCTAACCATCAGTGATTTTGGCAAAAAAATGAGAAATTTTTTTTTGTTGAAATTCCGGTTCAAATTGATTATAGGTAATGAAAATAGCATATTGAGTAAGAAACTAACGGTAGGTTCCACTGGGAAAGCGCGGTTGTTGGAAGTTTTGCATTTTGAAATTCGGTCACATTCTGTGATCGAACCGGGATTGCAGGAGAATGAGGCAACATATTGCAGTAACTTAAACGCTGATCTACTCATAATTACAACATTAACCGGACATAACCGATACATACGGAATCGGTGGCCATACATTTTATCCGGTAAAAAATAGTAAGGCTAACCATCAGTGATTTTGGCAAAAAAATGAGAAAATTTTTTTTGTTGAAATTCCGGTTCAAATTGATTATAGGTAATGAAAATAGCATATTGAGTAAGAAACTAACGGTAGGTTCCACTGGGAAAGCGCGGTTGTTGGAAGTTTTGCATTTTGAAATTCGGTCACATTCTGTGATCGAACCGGGATTGCAGGAGAATGAGGCAACATATTGCAGTAACTTAAACGCTGATCTACTCATAATTACAACATTAACCGGAAATAACCGATACATACGGAATCGGTGACCATACATTTTATCCGGTAAAAAATAGTAAGGCAAACCATCAGTGATTTTGGCAAAAAAATGAGAAATTTTTTTTTGTTGAAATTCCGGTTCAAATTGATTATAGGTAATGAAAATAGCATATTGAGTAAGAAACTAACGGTAGGTTCCACTGGGAAAGCGCGGTTGTTGGAAGTTTTGCATTTTGAAATTTGGTCACATTCTGTGATCGAACCGGGATTGCAGCAGAATGAGGCGACATATTGCAGTAACTTAAACGCTGATCTACTCATAATTACAACATTAACCGGAAATAACCGATACATACGGAATCGGTGACCATACATTTTATCCGGTAAAAAATAGTAAGGCTAACCATCAGTGATTTTGGCAAAAAAATGAGAAAATTTTTTTTGTTGAAATTCCGGTTCAAATTGATTATAGGCAATGAAAATAGCATATTGAGTAAGAAACTAACGGTAGGTTCCACTGGGAAAGCGCGGTTGTTGGAAGTTTTGCATTTTGAAATTCGGTCACATTCTGTGATCGAACCGGGATTGCAGGAGAATGAGGCGACATATTGCAGTAACTTAAACGCTGATCTACTCATAATTACAACATTAACCGGAAATAACCGATACATACGGAATCGGTGACCATACATTTTATCCGGTAAAAAATAGTAAGGCCATCAGTGATTTTGGTAAAAAAATGAGAAATTTTTTTTTGTTGAAATTCCGGTTCAAATTGATTATAGGCAATGAAAATAGCATATTGAGTAAGAAACTAACGGTAGGTTCCACTGGGAAAGCGCGGTTGTTGGAAGTTTTGCATTTTGAAATTTGGTCACATTCTGTGATCGAACCGGGATTGCAGGAGAATGAGGCAACATATTGCAGTAACTTAAACGCTGATCTACTCATAATTACAACATTAACCGGAAATAACCGATACATACGGAATCGGTGACCATACATTTTATCCGGTAAAAAATAGTAAGGCTAACCATCAGTGATTTTGGCAAAAAAATGAGAAATTTTTTTTTGTTGAAATTCCGGTTCAAATTGATTATAGGTAATGAAAATAGCATATTGAGTAAGAAACTAACGGTAGGTTCCACTGGGAAAGCGCGGTTGTTGGAAGTTTTGCATTTTGAAATTCGGTCACATTCTGTGATCGAACCGGGATTGCAGGAGAATGAGGCAACATATTGCAGTAACTTAAACGCTGATCTACTCATAATTACAACATTAACCGGACATAACCGATACATACGGAATCGGTGGCCATACATTTTATCCGGTAAAAAATAGTAAGGCTAACCATCAGTGATTTTGGCAAAAAAATGAGAAAATTTTTTTTGTTGAAATTCCGGTTCAAATTGATTATAGGTAATGAAAATAGCATATTGAGTAAGAAACTAACGGTAGGTTCCACTGGGAAAGCGCGGTTGTTGGAAGTTTTGCATTTTGAAATTCGGTCACATTCTGTGATCGAACCGGGATTGCAGGAGAATGAGGCAACATATTGCAGTAACTTAAACGCTGATCTACTCATAATTACAACATTAACCGGAAATAACCGATACATACGGAATCGGTGACCATACATTTTATCCGGTAAAAAATAGTAAGGCAAACCATCAGTGATTTTGGCAAAAAAATGAGAAAATTTTTTTTGTTGAAATTCCGGTTCAAATTGATTATAGGTAATGAAAATAGCATATTGAGTAAGAAACTAACGGTAGGTTCCACTGGGAAAGCGCGGTTGTTGGAAGTTTTGCATTTTGAAATTCGGTCACATTCTGTGATCGAACCGGGATTGCAGGAGAATGAGGCGACATATTGCAGTAACTTAAACGCTGATCTACTCATAATTACAACATTAACCGGAAATAACCGATACATACGGAATCGGTGACCATACATTTTATCCGGTAAAAAATAGTAAGGCTAACCATCAGTGATTTTGGCAAAAAAATGAGAAATTTTTTTTTGTTGAAATTCCGGTTCAAATTGATTATAGGCAATGAAAATAGCATATTGAGTAAGAAACTAACGGTAGGTTCCACTGGGAAAGCGCGGTTGTTGGAAGTTTTGCATTTTGAAGTTTGGTCACATTCTGTGATCGAACCGGGATTGCAGGAGAATGAGGCAACATATTGCAGTAACTTAAACGCTGATCTACTCATAATTACAACATTAACCGGAAATAACCGATACATACGGAATCGGTGACCATAAATTTTATCCGGTAAAAAATAGTAAGGCTAACATCAGTGATTTTGGCAAAAAAATGAGAAAATTTTTGTTGTTGAAATTCCGGTTCAAATTGATTATAGGCAATGAAAATAGCATATTGAGTAAGAAACTAACGGTAGGTTCCACTGGGAAAGCGCGGTTGTTGGAAGTTTTGCATTTTGAAATTTGGTCACATTCTGTGATCGAACCGGGATTGCAGGAGAATGAGGCGACATATTGCAGTAACTTAAACGCTGATGTACTCATAATTACAACATTAACCGGAAATAACCGATACATACGGAATCGGTGACCATACATTTTATCCGGTAAAAAATAGTAAGGCTAACCATCAGTGATTTTGGCAAAAAAATGAGAAAATTTTTTTTGTTGAAATTCCGGTTCAAATTGATTATAGGCAATGAAAATAGCATATTGAGTAAGAAACTAACGGTAGGTTCCACTGGGAAAGCGCGGTTGTTGGAAGTTTTGCATTTTGAAATTCGGTCACATTCTGTGATCGAACCGGGATTGCAGGAGAATGAGGCGACATATTGCAGTAACTTAAACGCTGATCTACTCATAATTACAACATTAACCGGAAATAACCGATACATACGGAATCGGTGACCATACATTTTATCCGGTAAAAAATAGTAAGGCCATCAGTGATTTTGGTAAAAAAATGAGAAATTTTTTTTTGTTGAAATTCCGGTTCAAATTGATTATAGGCAATGAAAATAGCATATTGAGTAAGAAACTAACGGTAGGTTCCACTGGGAAAGCGCGGTTGTTGGAAGTTTTGCATTTTGAAATTTGGTCACATTCTGTGATCGAACCGGGATTGCAGGAGAATGAGGCAACATATTGCAGTAACTTAAACGCTGATCTACTCATAATTACAACATTAACCGGAAATAACCGATACATACGGAATCGGTGACCATACATTTTATCCGGTAAAAAATAGTAAGGCTAACCATCAGTGATTTTGGCAAAAAAATGAGAAATTTTTTTTTGTTGAAATTCCGGTTCAAATTGATTATAGGTAATGAAAATAGCATATTGAGTAAGAAACTAACGGTAGGTTCCACTGGGAAAGCGCGGTTGTTGGAAGTTTTGCATTTTGAAATTCGGTCACATTCTGTGATCGAACCGGGATTGCAGGAGAATGAGGCAACATATTGCAGTAACTTAAACGCTGATCTACTCATAATTACAACATTAACCGGACATAACCGATACATACGGAATCGGTGGCCATACATTTTATCCGGTAAAAAATAGTAAGGCTAACCATCAGTGATTTTGGCAAAAAAATGAGAAAATTTTTTTTGTTGAAATTCCGGTTCAAATTGATTATAGGTAATGAAAATAGCATATTGAGTAAGAAACTAACGGTAGGTTCCACTGGGAAAGCGCGGTTGTTGGAAGTTTTGCATTTTGAAATTCGGTCACATTCTGTGATCGAACCGGGATTGCAGGAGAATGAGGCAACATATTGCAGTAACTTAAACGCTGATCTACTCATAATTACAACATTAACCGGAAATAACCGATACATACGGAATCGGTGACCATACATTTTATCCGGTAAAAAATAGTAAGGCAAACCATCAGTGATTTTGGCAAAAAAATGAGAAAATTTTTTTTGTTGAAATTCCGGTTCAAATTGATTATAGGTAATGAAAATAGCATATTGAGTAAGAAACTAACGGTAGGTTCCACTGGGAAAGCGCGGTTGTTGGAAGTTTTGCATTTTGAAATTCGGTCACATTCTGTGATCGAACCGGGATTGCAGGAGAATGAGGCGACATATTGCAGTAACTTAAACGCTGATCTACTCATAATTACAACATTAACCGGAAATAACCGATACATACGGAATCGGTGACCATACATTTTATCCGGTAAAAAATAGTAAGGCTAACCATCAGTGATTTTGGCAAAAAAATGAGAAATTTTTATTTGGTGAAATTCCGGTTCAAATTGATTATAGGCAATGAAAATAGCATATTGAGTAAGAAACTAACGGTAGGTTCCACTGGGAAAGCGCGGTTGTTGGAAGTTTTGCATTTTGAAATTTGGTCACATTCTGTGATCGAACCGGGATTGCAGGAGAATGAGGCGACATATTGCAGTAACTTAAACGCTGATCTACTCATAATTACAACATTAACCGGAAATAACCGATACATACGGAATCGGTGACCATACATTTTATCCGGTAAAAAATAGTAAGGCAAACCATCAGTGATTTTGGCAAAAAAATGAGAAAATTTTTTTTGTTGAAATTCCGGTTCAAATTGATTATAGGTAATGAAAATAGCATATTGAGTAAGAAACTAACGGTAGGTTCCACTGGGAAAGCGCGGTTGTTGGAAGTTTTGCATTTTGAAATTCGGTCACATTCTGTGATCGAACCGGGATTGCAGGAGAATGAGGCGACATATTGCAGTAACTTAAACGCTGATCTACTCATAATTACAACATTAACCGGAAATAACCGATACATACGGAATCGGTGACCATACATTTTATCCGGTAAAAAATAGTAAGGCTAACCATCAGTGATTTTGGCAAAAAAATGAGAAATTTTTATTTGGTGAAATTCCGGTTCAAATTGATTATAGGCAATGAAAATAGCATATTGAGTAAGAAACTAACGGTAGGTTCCACTGGGAAAGCGCGGTTGTTGGAAGTTTTGCATTTTGAAGTTTGGTCACATTCTGTGATCGAACCGGGATTGCAGGAGAATGAGGCAACATATTGCAGTAACTTAAACGCTGATCTACTCATAATTACAACATTAACCGGAAATAACCGATACATACGGAATCGGTGACCATAAATTTTATCCGGTAAAAAATAGTAAGGCTAACATCAGTGATTTTGGCAAAAAAATGAGAAAATTTTTGTTGTTGAAATTCCGGTTCAAATTGATTATAGGCAATGAAAATAGCATATTGAGTAAGAAACTAACGGTAGGTTCCACTGGGAAAGCGCGGTTGTTGGAAGTTTTGCATTTTGAAATTCGGTCACATTCTGTGATCGAACCGGGATTGCAGGAGAATGAGGCAACATATTGCAGTAACTTAAACGCTGATGTACTCATAATTACAACATTAACCGGAAATAACCGATACATACGGAATCGGTGACCATACATTTTATCCGGTAAAAAATAGTAAGGCTAACTAACCATCAGTGATTTTGGCAAAAAAATGAGAATTTTTTTTTTTGTTGAAATTCCGGTTCAAATTGATTATAGGCAATGAAAATAGCATATTGAGTAAGAAACTAACGGTAGGTTCCACTGGGAAAGCGCGGTTGTTGGAAGTTTTGCATTTTGAAATTCGGTCACATTCTGTGATCGAACCGGGATTGCAGGAGAATGAGGCGACATATTGCAGTAACTTAAACGCTGATCTACTCATAATTACAACATTAACCGGAAATAACCGATACATACGGAATCGGTGACCATACATTTTATCCGGTAAAAAATAGTAAGGCTAACCATCAGTGATTTTGGCAAAAAATTGAGAAAATTTTTTTTGTTCAAATCCCGGTTCAAATTGATTATAGGCAATGAAAATAGCATATTGAGTAAGACACTAACGGTAGGTTCCACTGGGAAAGCGCGGTTGTTGGAAGTTTTGCATTTTGAAATTCGGTCACATTCTGTGATCGAACCGGGATTGCAGGAGAATGAGGCGACATATTGCAGTAACTTAAACGCTGATCTACTCATAATTACAACATTAACCGGAAATAACCGATACATACGGAATCGGTGACCATACATTTTATCCGGTAAAAAATAGTAAGGCTAACCATCAGTGATTTTGGCAAAAAATTGAGAAAATTTTTTTTGTTCAAATCCCGGTTCAAATTGATTATAGGCAATGAAAATAGCATATTGAGTAAGACACTAACGGTAGGTTCCACTGGGAAAGCGCGGTTGTTGGAAGTTTTGCATTTTGAAATTCGGTCACATTCTGTGATCGAACCGGGATTGCAGGAGAATGAGGCGACATATTGCAGTAACTTAAACGCTGATCTACTCATAATTACAACATTAACCGGAAATAACCGATACATACGGAATCGGTGACCATAAATTTTATCCGGTAAAAAATAGTAAGGCTAACTAACCATCAGTGATTTTGGCAAAAAAATGAGAAAATTTTTTTTGTTGAAATTCCGGTTCAAATTGATTATAGGTAATGAAAATAGCATATTGAGTAAGAAACTAACGGTAGGTTCCACTGGGAAAGCGCGGTTGTTGGAAGTTTTGCATTTTGAAATTCGGTCACATTCTGTGATCGAACCGGGATTGCAGGAGAATGAGGCGACATATTGCAGTAACTTAAACGCTGATCTACTCATAATTACAACATTCACCGGAAATAACCGATACATACGGAATCGGTGACCATAAATTTTATCCGGTAAAAAATAGTAAGGCTAACCATCAGTGATTTTGGCAAAAAAATGAGAAATTTTTATTTGGTGAAATTCCGGTTCAAATTGATTATAGGCAATGAAAATAGCATATTGAGTAAGAAACTAACGGTAGGTTCCACTGGGAAAGCGCGGTTGTTGGAAGTTTTGCATTTTGAAATTTGGTCACATTCTGTGATCGAACCGGGATTGCAGGAGAATGAGGCGACATATTGCAGTAACTTAAACGCTGATCTACTCATAATTACAACATTAACCGGAAATAACCGATACATACGGAATCGGTGACCATAAATTTTATCCGGTAAAAAATAGTAAGGCTAACCATCAGTGATTTTGGCAAAAAATTGAGAATTTTTTTTTGTTGAAATCCCGGTTCAAATTGATTATAGGCAATGAAATTAGCATATTGAGTAAGAAACTAACGGTAGGTTCCACTGGGAAAGCGCGGTTGTTGGAAGTTTTGCATTTTGAAATTCGGTCACATTCTGTGATCGAACCGGGATTGCAGGAGAATGAGGCGACATATTGCAGTAACTTAAACGCTGATCTACTCATAATTACAACATTAACCGGAAATAACCGATACATACGGAATCGGTGACCATAAATTTTATCCGGTAAAAAATAGTAAGGCTAACTAACCATCAGTGATTTTGGCAAAAAAATGAGAAAATTTTTTTTGTTGAAATTCCGGTTCAAATTGATTATAGGTAATGAAATTAGCATATTGAGTAAGAAACTAACGGTAGGTTCCACTGGGAAAGCGCGGTTGTTGGAAGTTTTGCATTTTGAAATTCGGTCACATTCTGTGATCGAACCGGGATTGCATGAGAATGAGGCAACATATTGCAGTAACTTAAACGCTGATCTACTCATAATTACAACATTCACCGGAAATAACCGATACATACGGAATCGGTGACCATAAATTTTATCCGGTAAAAAATAGTAAGGCTAACCATCAGTGATTTTGGCAAAAAAATGAGAAAATTTTTTTTGTTGAAATTCCGGTTCAAATTGATTATAGGTAATGAAAATAGCATATTGAGTAAGAAACTAACGGTAGGTTCCACTGGGAAAGCGCGGTTGTTGGAAGTTTTGCATTTTGAAATTCGGTCACATTCTGTGATCGAACCGGGATTGCAGGAGAATGAGGCGACATATTGCAGTAACTTAAACGCTGATCTACTCATAATTACAACATTAACCGGAAATAACCGATACATACGGAATCGGTGACCATACATTTTATCCGGTAAAAAATAGTAAGGCTAACCATCAGTGATTTTGGCAAAAAGTTGAGAAAATTTTTTTTGTTCAAATCCCGGTTCAAATTGATTATAGGCAATGAAAATAGCATATTGAGTAAGACACTAACGGTAGGTTCCACTGGGAAAGCGCGGTTGTTGGAAGTTTTGCATTTTGAAATTTGGTCACATTCTGTGATCGAACCGGGATTGCAGGAGAATGAGGCAACATATTGCAGTAACTTAAACGCTGATCTACTCATAATTACAACATTCACCGGAAATAACCGATACATACGGAATCGGTGACCATACATTTTATCCGGTAAAAAATAGTAAGGCTAACCATCAGTGATTTTGGCAAAAAATTGAGAAAATTTTTTTTGTTCAAATCCCGGTTCAAATTGATTATAGGCAATGAAAATAGCATATTGAGTAAGACACTAACGGTAGGTTCCACTGGGAAAGCGCGGTTGTTGGAAGTTTTGCATTTTGAAATTTGGTCACATTCTGTGATCGAACCGGGATTGCAGGAGAATGAGGCAACATATTGCAGTAACTTAAACGCTGATCTACTCATAATTACAACATTCACCGGAAATAACCGATACATACGGAATCGGTGACCATAAATTTTATCCGGTAAAAAATAGTAAGGCTAACCATCAGTGATTTTGGCAAAAAAATGAGAAATTTTTTTTTGTTGAAATTCCGGTTCAAATTGATTATAGGCAATGAAAATAGCATATTGAGTAAGAAACTAACGGTAGGTTCCACTGGGAAAGCGCGGTTGTTGGAAGTTTTGCATTTTGAAATTTGGTCACATTCTGTGATCGAACCGGGATTGCAGGAGAATGAGGCAACATATTGCAGTAACTTAAACGCTGATCTACTCATAATTACAACATTAACCGGAAATAACCGATACATACGGAATCGGTGACCATAAATTTTATCCGGTAAAAAATAGTAAGGCTAACCATCAGTGATTTTGGCAAAAAAATGAGAAAATTTTTTTTTGTTGAAATTCCGGTTCAAATTGATTATAGGCAATGAAAATAGCATATTGAGTAAGAAACTAACGGTAGGTTCCACTGGGAAAGCGCGGTTGTTGGAAGTTTTGCATTTTGAAATTCGGTCACATTCTGTGATCGAACCGGGATTGCATGAGAATGAGGCAACATATTGCAGTAACTTAAACGCTGATCTACTCATAATTACAACATTCACCGGAAATAACCGATACATACGGAATCGGTGACCATAAATTTTATCCGGTAAAAAATAGTAAGGCTAACCATCAGTGATTTTGGCAAAAAATTGAGAATTTTTTTTTGTTGAAATCCCGGTTCAAATTGATTATAGGCAATGAAATTAGCATATTGAGTAAGAAACTAACGGTAGGTTCCACTGGGAAAGCGCGGTTGTTGGAAGTTTTGCATTTTGAAATTCGGTCACATTCTGTGATCGAACCGGGATTGCAGGAGAATGAGGCGACATATTGCAGTAACTTAAACGCTGATCTACTCATAATTACAACATTCACCGGAAATAACCGATACATACGGAATCGGTGACCATAAATTTTATCCGGTAAAAAATAGTAAGGCTAACCATCAGTGATTTTGGCAAAAAAATGAGAAATTTTTTTTTGTTGAAATTCCGGTTCAAATTGATTATAGGTAATGAAAATAGCATATTGAGTAAGAAACTAACGGTAGGTTCCACTGGGAAAGCGCGGTTGTTGGAAGTTTTGCATTTTGAAATTCGGTCACATTCTGTGATCGAACCGGGATTGCATGAGAATGAGGCAACATATTGCAGTAACTTAAACGCTGATCTACTCATAATTACAACATTCACCGGAAATAACCGATACATACGGAATCGGTGACCATAAATTTTATCCGGTAAAAAATAGTAAGGCTAACCATCAGTGATTTTGGCAAAAAAATGAGAAAATTTTTTTTGTTGAAATTCCGGTTCAAATTGATTATAGGTAATGAAAATAGCATATTGAGTAAGAAACTAACGGTAGGTTCCACTGGGAAAGCGCGGTTGTTGGAAGTTTTGCATTTTGAAATTCGGTCACATTCTGTGATCGAACCGGGATTGCATGAGAATGAGGCAACATATTGCAGTAACTTAAACGCTGATCTACTCATAATTACAACATTCACCGGAAATAACCGATACATACGGAATCGGTGACCATAAATTTTATCCGGTAAAAAATAGTAAGGCTAACCATCAGTGATTTTGGCAAAAAAATGAGAAATTTTTTTTTGTTGAAATTCCGGTTCAAATTGATTATAGGTAATGAAAATAGCATATTGAGTAAGAAACTAACGGTAGGTTCCACTGGGAAAGCGCGGTTGTTGGAAGTTTTGCATTTTGAAATTCGGTCACATTCTGTGATCGAACCGGGATTGCAGGAGAATGAGGCGACATATTGCAGTAACTTAAACGCTGATCTACTCATAATTACAACATTAACCGGAAATAACCGATACATACGGAATCGGTGACCATACATTTTATCCGGTAAAAAATAGTAAGGCTAACCATCAGTGATTTTGGCAAAAAATTGAGAAAATTTTTTTTGTTCAAATCCCGGTTCAAATTGATTATAGGCAATGAAAATAGCATATTGAGTAAGACACTAACGGTAGGTTCCACTGGGAAAGCGCGGTTGTTGGAAGTTTTGCATTTTGAAATTCGGTCACATTCTGTGATCGAACCGGGATTGCATGAGAATGAGGCAACATATTGCAGTAACTTAAACGCTGATCTACTCATAATTACAACATTCACCGGAAATAACCGATACATACGGAATCGGTGACCATAAATTTTATCCGGTAAAAAATAGTAAGGCTAACCATCAGTGATTTTGGCAAAAAAATGAGAAATTTTTTTTTGTTGAAATTCCGGTTCAAATTGATTATAGGCAATGAAAATAGCATATTGAGTAAGAAACTAACGGTAGGTTCCACTGGGAAAGCGCGGTTGTTGGAAGTTTTGCATTTTGAAATTTGGTCACATTCTGTGATCGAACCGGGATTGCAGGAGAATGAGGCAACATATTGCAGTAACTTAAACGCTGATCTACTCATAATTACAACATTAACCGGAAATAACCGATACATACGGAATCGGTGACCATAAATTT
This sequence comes from Nephrotoma guestfalica, assembly GCA_963691935.1. Taxonomy (NCBI): domain Eukaryota; kingdom Metazoa; phylum Arthropoda; class Insecta; order Diptera; family Tipulidae; genus Nephrotoma; species Nephrotoma guestfalica. The sequence goes on along the minus strand of OY829914.1, from coordinate 83,803,687 downwards.
TATCCGGTAAAAAATAGTAAGGCTAACCATCAGTGATTTTGGCAAAAAAATGAGAAATTTTTTTTTGTTGAAATTCCGGTTCAAATTGATTATAGGTAATGAAAATAGCATATTGAGTAAGAAACTAACGGTAGGTTCCACTGGGAAAGCGCGGTTGTTGGAAGTTTTGCATTTTGAAATTCGGTCACATTCTGTGATCGAACCGGGATTGCATGAGAATGAGGCAACATATTGCAGTAACTTAAACGCTGATCTACTCATAATTACAACATTAACCGGAAATAACCGATACATACGGAATCGGTGACCATAAATTTTATCCGGTAAAAAATAGTAAGGCTAACCATCAGTGATTTTGGCAAAAAATTGAGAATTTTTTTTTGTTGAAATCCCGGTTCAAATTGATTATAGGCAATGAAATTAGCATATTGAGTAAGAAACTAACGGTAGGTTCCACTGGGAAAGCGCGGTTGTTGGAAGTTTTGCATTTTGAAATTTGGTCACATTCTGTGATCGAACCGGGATTGCAGGAGAATGAGGCGACATATTGCAGTAACTTAAACGCTGATCTACTCATAATTACAACATTAACCGGAAATAACCGATACATACGGAATCGGTGACCATACATTTTATCCGGTAAAAAATAGTAAGGCTAACCATCAGTGATTTTGGCAAAAAATTGAGAAAATTTTTTTTGTTCAAATCCCGGTTCAAATTGATTATAGGCATATTGAGTAAGAAACTAACGGTAGGTTCCACTGGGAAAGCGCGGTTGTTGGAAGTTTTGCATTTTGAAATTCGGTCACATTCAGTGATCGAACCGGGATTGCAGGAGAATGAGGCAACATATTGCAGTAACTTAAACGCTGATCTACTCATAATTACAACATTAACCGGAAATAACCGATACATACGGAATCGGTGACCATAAATTTTATCCGGTAAAAAATAGTAAGGCTAACCATCAGTGATTTTGGCAAAAAAATGAGAAAATTTTTTTTGTTGAAATTCCGGTTCAAATTGATTATAGGCAATGAAAATAGCATATTGAGTAAGAAACTAACGGTAGGTTCCACTGGGAAAGCGCGGTTGTTGGAAGTTTTGCATTTTGAAATTCGGTCACATTCTGTGATCGAACCGGGATTGCAGGAGAATGAGGCGACATATTGCAGTAACTTAAACGCTGATCTACTCATAATTACAACATTAACCGGAAATAACCGATACATACGGAATCGGTGACCATAAATTTTATCCGGTAAAAAATAGTAAGGCTAACAACCATCAGTGATTTTGGCAAAAAAATGAGAAAATTTTTTTTGTTGAAACTCCGGTTCAAATTGATTATAGGTAATGAAAATAGCATATTGAGTAAGAAACTAACGGTAGGTTCCACTGGGAAAGCGCGGTTGTTGGAAGTTTTGCATTTTGAAATTCGGTCACATTCTGTGATCGAACCGGGATTGCAGGAGAATGAGGCGACATATTGCAGTAACTTAAACGCTGATCTACTCATAATTACAACATTAACCGGAAATAACCGATACATACGGAATCGGTGACCATACATTTTATCCGGTAAAAAATAGTAAGGCTAACCATCAGTGATTTTGGCAAAAAATTGAGAAAAATTTTTTTGTTCAAATTCCGGTTCAAATTGATTATAGGCAATGAAAATAGCATATTGAGTAAGAAACTTACGGTAGGTTCCACTGGGAAAGCGCGGTTGTTGGAAGTTTTGCATTTTGAAATTTGGTCACATTCTGTGATCGAACCGGGATTGCAGGAGAATGAGGCAACATATTGCAGTAACTTAAACGCTGATCTACTCATAATTACAACATTAACCGGAAATAACCGATACATACGGAATCGGTGACCATACATTTTATCCGGTAAAAAATAGTGAGGCTAACCATCAGTGATTTTGGCAAAAAATTGAGAAAATTTTTTTTGTTCAAATCCCGGTTCAAATTGATTATAGGCATATTGAGTAAGAAACTAACGGTAGGTTCCACTGGGAAAGCGCGGTTGTTGGAAGTTTTGCATTTTGAAATTCGGTCACATTCTGTGATCGAACCGGGATTGCAGGAGAATGAGGCGACATATTGCAGTAACTTAAACGCTGATCTACTCATAATTACAACATTAACCGGAAATAACCGATACATACGGAATCGGTGACCATAAATTTTATCCGGTAAAAAATAGTAAGGCTAACCATCAGTGATTTTGGCAAAAAAATGAGAAAATTTTTTTTGTTGAAATTCCGGTTCAAATTGATTATAGGCAATGAAAATAGCATATTGAGTAAGAAACTTACGGTAGGTTCCACTGGGAAAGCGCGGTTGTTGGAAGTTTTGCATTTTGAAATTCGGTCACATTCTGTGATCGAACCGGGATTGCAGGAGAATGAGGCGACATATTGCAGTAACTTAAACGCTGATCTACTCATAATTACAACATTAACCGGAAATAACCGATACATACGGAATCGGTGACCATAAATTTTATCCGGTAAAAAATAGTAAGGCTAACAACCATCAGTGATTTTGGCAAAAAATGAGAACATTTTTTTTGTTGAAACTCCGGTTCAAATTGATTATATGTAATGAAAATAGCATATTGAGTAAGAAACTAACGGTAGGTTCCACTGGGAAAGCGCGGTTGTTGGAAGTTTTGCATTTTGAAATTCGGTCACATTCTGTGATCGAACCGGGATTGCAGGAGAATGAGGCGACATATTGCAGTAACTTAAACGCTGATCTACTCATAATTACAACATTAACCGGAAATAACCGATACATACGGAATCGGTGACCATAAATTTTATCCGGTAAAAAATAGTAAGGCTAACCATCAGTGATTTTGGCAAAAAATTGAGAAATTTTTTTTTGTTCAAATCCCGGTTCAAATTGATTATAGGCATATTGAGTAAGAAACTAACGGTAGGTTCCACTGGGAAAGCGCGGTTGTTGGAAGTTTTGCATTTTGAAATTCGGTCACATTCTGTGATCGAACCGGGATTGCAGGAGAATGAGGCGACATATTGCAGTAACTTAAACGCTGATCTACTCATAATTACAACATTAACCGGAAATAACCGATACATACGGAATCGGTGACCATAAATTTTATCCGGTAAAAAATAGTAAGGCTAACCATCAGTGATTTTGGCAAAAAATTGAGAAAATTTTTTTTGTTGAAATTCCGGTTCAAATTGATTATAGGCATATTGAGTAAGAAACTAACGGTAGGTTCCACTGGGAAAGCGCGGTTGTTGGAAGTTTTGCATTTTGAAATTCGGTCACATTCTGTGATCGAACCGGGATTGCAGGAGAATGAGGCGACATATTGCAGTAACTTAAACGCTGATCTACTCATAATTACAACATTAACCGGAAATAACCGATACATACGGAATCGGTGACCATAAATTTTATCCGGTAAAAAATAGTAAGGCTAACAACCATCAGTGATTTTGGCAAAAAAATGAGAAATTTTTTTTGTTGAAATTCCGGTTCAAATTGATTATAGGCAATGAAAATAGCATATTGAGTAAGAAACTAACGGTAGGTTCCACTGGGAAAGCGCGGTTGTTGGAAGTTTTGCATTTTGAAATTTGGTCACATTCTGTGATCGAACCGGGATTGCAGGAGAATGAGGCAACATATTGCAGTAACTTAAACGCTGATCTACTCATAATTACAACATTAACCGGAAATAACCGATACATACGGAATCGGTGACCATACATTTTATCCGGTAAAAAATAGTAAGGCTAACCATCAGTGATTTTGGCAAAAAAATGAGAAATTTTTTTTTGTTGAAATTCCGGTTCAAATTGATTATAGGTAATGAAAATAGCATATTGAGTAAGAAACTAACGGTAGGTTCCACTGGGAAAGCGCGGTTGTTGGAAGTTTTGCATTTTGAAATTCGGTCACATTCTGTGATCGAACCGGGATTGCAGGAGAATGAGGCGACATATTGCAGTAACTTAAACGCTGATCTACTCATAATTACAACATTAACCGGAAATAACCGATACATACGGAATCGGTGACCATAAATTTTATCCGGTAAAAAATAGTAAGGCTAACCATCAGTGATTTTGGCAAAAAAATGAGAAATTTTTTTTTGTTGAAATTCCGGTTCAAATTGATTATAGGTAATGAAAATAGCATATTGAGTAAGAAACTAACGGTAGGTTCCACTGGAATAGCGCGGTTGTTGGAAGTTTTGCATTTTGAAATTTGGTCACATTCTGTGATCGAACCGGGATTGCAGGAGAATGAGGCAACATATTGCAGTAACTTAAACGCTGATCTACTCATAATTACAACATTAACCGGAAATAACCGATACATACGGAATCGGTGACCATACATTTTATCCGGTAAAAAATAGTAAGGCTAACCATCAGTGATTTTGGCAAAAAATGAGAAATTTTTTTTTGTTGAAATTCCGGTTCAAATTGATTATAGGCAATGAAAATAGCATATTGAGTAAGAAACTTACGGTAGGTTCCACTGGGAAAGCGCGGTTGTTGGAAGTTTTGCATTTTGAAATTTGGTCACATTCTGTGATCGAACCGGGATTGCAGGAGAATGAGGCGACATATTGCAGTAACTTAAACGCTGATCTACTCATAATTACAACATTAACCGGAAATAACCGATACATACGGAATCGGTGACCATACATTTTATCCGGTAAAAAATAGTAAGGCTAACAACCATCAGTGATTTTGGCAAAAAATTGAGAAAATTTTTGTTGTTGAAATTCCGGTTCAAATTGATTATAGGCATATTGAGTAAGAAACTTACGGTAGGTTTCACTGGGAAAGCGCGGTTGTTGGAAGTTTTGCATTTTGAAATTTGGTCACATTCTGTGATCGAACCGGGATTGCAGGAGAATGAGGCGACATATTGCAGTAACTTAAACGCTGATCTACTCATAATTACAACATTAACCGGAAATAACCGATACATACGGAATCGGTGACCATAAATTTTATCCGGTAAAAAATAGTAAGGCTAACCATCAGTGATTTTGGCAAAAAATTGAGAAAATTTTGTTGTTGAAATCCCGGTTCAAATTGATTATAGGCATATTGAGTAAGAAACTTACGGTAGGTTCCACTGGGAAAGCGCGGTTGTTGAAAGTTTTGCATTTTGAAATTCGGTCACATTCTGTGATCGAACCGGGATTGCAGGAGAATGAGGCGACATAGTGCAGTAACTTAAACGCTGATCTACTCATAATTACAACATTAACCGGAAATAACCGATACATACGGAATCGGTGACCATAAATTTTATCCGGTAAAAAATAGTAAGGCTAACCATCAGTGATTTTGGCAAAAAATTGAGAAATTTTTTTTTGTTGAAATCCCGGTTCAAATTGATTATAGGCATATTGAGTAAGAAACTTACGGTAGGTTCCACTGGGAAAGCGCGGTTGTTGGAAGTTTTGCATTTTGAAATTCGGTCACATTCTGTGATCGAACCGGGATTGCAGGAGAATGAGGCGACATATTGCAGTAACTTAAACGCTGATCTACTCATAATTACAACATTAACCGGAAATGACCGATACATACGGAATCGGTGACCATAAATTTTATCCGGTAAAAAATAGTAAGGCATCAGTGATTTTGGCAAAAAATTGAGAAAATTTTTGTTGTTGAAATTCCGGTTCAAATTGATTATAGGCAATGAAAATAGCATATTGAGTAAGAAACTTACGGTAGGTTCCACTGGGAAAGCGCGGTTGTTGAAAGTTTTGCATTTTGAAATTTGGTCACATTCTGTGATCGAACCGGGATTGCAGGAGAATGAGGCGACATAGTGCAGTAACTTAAACGCTGATCTACTCATAATTACAACATTAACCGGAAATAACCGATACATACGGAATCGGTGACCATAAATTTTATCCGGTAAAAAATAGTAAGGCTAACCATCAGTGATTTTGGCAAAAAATTGAGAAAATTTTTGTTGTTGAAATTCCGGTTCAAATTGATTATAGGTAATGAAAATAGCATATTGAGTAAGAAACTAACGGTAGGTTCCACTGGGAAAGCGCGGTTGTTGGAAGTTTTGCATTTTGAAATTCGGTCACATTCTGTGATCGAACCGGGATTGCAGGAGAATGAGGCGACATATTGCAGTAACTTAAACGCTGATCTACTCATAATTACAACATTAACCGGAAATAACCGATACATACGGAATCGGTGACCATACATTTTATCCGGTAAAAATAGTAAGGATTGCTAAATTTGTGATAAAAAAAAATAATTTTTTTGTACCTGAATTAGACGGCAAATTGTTTCCTGTAATCAGACTCGTCATCCTGACTTACAAATTGTTGGCATAGTTATGTAAGTGGAGTGTGGCATAAATAGTAATTTCCGTTAAATATTTTGTAGGTGAACGCTTTTCTATTATTATGAGGCAACATTTAACTAGGGATCTTGAGCCAATCCTACTATACTGCTGGGCTCTTGCTTATTGTAAAATTATTTATAGTGTTCCATTTCCTTCGCTGCTTTCCGACTGGAAGGGTGCCATTGGAGGGATCCAGACCTTATCGCTCTTGTAAGCGATTTATCTTGACATCGTTGCCTATTGTGCAAGGAGCTATCAGACGAACTTCCCTGCACAGGATTCACAATATTTTTAAATCAAACAAAATATTTTGTTGTTGAAAAATTCTTCCTTTTTATTATTAATTAATTTGTATAATTTATTTTTAGCAGTTACAATTATTGTTTGTGTTCTTTTCTTTTTTTTTATTAATTTTACGATTAATAAATTAATTTAATTTTATATTGTTTATAGTTAAATTGGCCTTCATAATTTTGTTTTGTTTATTTAATTGTTTGTCTTTCAATTTTTTAAATTGAAATATGTATTTTAAAATAAAATTTGAAATAAACTTCCTAACTAATTAATAAGCATTATAATTTATTATCATATAGTTTATATTTTTTAGCTAAAATTAAATTAGAAATAATTAATAAAAAAAAACTATTCACTAAATTATATTTATATTTAAACTAAATAAAATAAAACTATTTTTTGTGTGTACGTGTGTAAAATTCCATAAATAATTACAATAAAGTTAAAACTAAAATATTTTAATTAATTAATAATAGTTGATATATATATATAATTAATTTTAATTAACTAAATTACACGTTTTTACTCATGAGATCGGAAGTGTAAGGTATAAGAGTCGCTCCTTAAATTTAGTCTAAATAATACTACCTACGTTTAGGTTTAATTGAGCAATTTGTGTTTAACAAATAAATTGAGCAAGTTCGAACGGGGCAGCTCGTCCCCGTAATTTTGAACACGACGCCAAATCAATTTTGGCTTGAAAGTTATACATTTCATGCTTTTTTGTATAATAAAAAAATAGAACCAACCATAAATAATACATTTTTATCCTCCACTCCTACCCGCTATCCACAGGCCAGACAAATTGGCTGCGGCTGCGAACAAACATTTTTTTTGTAATAAAATAATACAACAATCGTGTATATTTGCATACCGAAAGCTTCCCCTAATTATTTTTGTATATATTTTTGGAACAATAAAATTGGATGGAGCTTTTGTTGGGCTCCACACTCAACGATTTTGACTTGAAATGAATTTCAATTGTTTTTGAAACTTTTTTTTGTTTTGTGCTCCCCAACACAAACACAAAAACATAAAAAAAGTTTATTTTGATTTTGATTAATTGGTTGACATCAGAAAGGAACTTTAACATCATCCTAGGCTATAAAAGCTGTATTATGTACGATAAAAAAACACTGTACGTCGTACTTAGAAATGAGATGAGACAAGGTAGATACGTAAGCGTCTATGTATACTCGTATGTATTTATATAAGATACAAAGTTTAAGACGTTTTGATTATGATTCATGATCTAAATCTGAATATGCGAACATAAGTACACAACCAAACCATACCGAGTCTATAGACAAATTAATGATTAATATTGAATTTCCTGGCACACATAAAACACTTAATACCATCAACCTTATAAATAATTCATCTTCTTGTTTTATTGTTTGTTCCTTCCCAAGCTATCATGACATCAGCATAATAATGTTGATGCGCTGATGATGATCAATATAAACCGTAGTTATGTAGGATACGATAGAAATATCCTCGCAGTCATAATTTAAAAAAAAAAAAAGGAAATCACATTCAATTAAATTGTATAGATACCAAAAAGGAAAATGAAATTCCATAAATAAGAAGAAAAATGGAAAATGCATTAAAATCAATTTTTCTTTTCTGTATCCTCTCAAAATTTTCCAGAAAATTCATTTATCATACAACAGCAACAACAATACACTAAAAGGATTGTTGTAGATATCAATATCACGAATTGTGTGTGTAAATTAAAAAAATTTCGCTCCCTTGTTAACAAAATAGAAAATTTAAATGGGAAAGGGAAATGAAAAATTGATAACGGAAATCTTAAATTGCCATACAATGAAAAAAACAAACAAAACTAAATGAAAATCGTTGCTGAAAAAATAAAACCGTGTTGGGGGTTTAATTCGAACATATTTTAACGCCCATTACCAATTGCATTCTACAAATTAAATTCCCTCACACTGCCATGTTTCCTTTATCTCCAGTGACTTTCTCAGTGTGCGTCGCGTTGCGCTTTGTTATTTCGGTTTCAATGATCGCTTGATTCGTCGGCCTAAGGAGCTCAACATTTGTTGGGCCAAGAGCACCTCAGTATTATCCTAATTTAACTTATGTATATGCTTCCAGCTTTCTCAAACGTAGAGCAACATTGATTTTACGCACATATGACAGATGTGCTACAAATTTTATGGCACGTTTCGTTTTTTCACCTCATTGATCTTTTATATTTCTTCTTGGTTGAAATATATCGGTTAAGGATATTGGTGCGTTTAGCCAAGTTTTGTACTTTCTGATGCATGTCGGCGTGTTAGCAAACATATTCATCTCCGTAACCCAGATCATTGAGTTTATCCGTAATCCTGCTTCTGCGGGGATTCCACGCGCTATCTAATTTGCTCATGACTAATACTAACGGATATTTTATTTTCCTCTTTGGCTTTTTGTGTTTATGTTTTTATGCGCGCTTAGCGACAACGTATTGAATTTTATTATCAGAATTCGTGTTCAGTGAAAATTGTGTCCAAGAACTGTCAATGTACCTGGAAAAAAACACTTTTTGGTGCGGCCGGTGAAATCTATGGTACGTATTTTTTACAGATGACGATGGCCACAACGCTATCGTCAATGGCGCTCGCTATCGTTCGATGATTTTGGACTTTCTTTTGATCAAAAGGCATGAACTAAAAAATCTGGTCGATATGTGGTTGCAGCAAGACGTCGCGACATGCCACACAGCACACTTAACCATGGACTTATTGACCACTTAACCATGGACTTAACCATGGATTTGACGCCTCTTGAGGTTTTTTATGGGACGATGTGAAGTCTCTCGTCTATGCCAATAAACAAACAACAGTCGCAGAATTGGAAGACAACATTAAACGTGTCATTAGCGAGATAAATCATTTCATCATTATTACATTTGTGCAATTTTACTGTTTTTTTTGAAAATTATAAACCAAACGCTTAAGAATCACCCTTCATATTTTTCTTTGGGATGCTCTTTTCACAAAGTGCCTTCAATATTGCGTTCCTGTGTATTGTGTCGAATGCACGTTCGAAGTCTACGAAGAATATGTAAAGTGGTGAATTCCATTAGTTAGACTGCTCAATGATGACGCGTGTTGTGTTGATACGATCGGTGCAACTTCATTCGGGTCTGAGGCAGCTTGTTCTTTTCTTAGTTTCGAATTTATTGTCGGTGAAATTCTATCCAGAATGACCATTGTTAATTTCTTTACGCTTGTGTCGAGGTGCGATATACCCCGCCGATTTTTGAACTCTCTCAGGTCGCCTTTCATGAGGATCGTTATAGTCAAGCCTTCCTTCTTCATTTTAGAAATGACCACACTTCTCGCTCCATTGGTAAATGTGTGTTGATAGCTACGAATGTTTTCAGAGTATTGCATACGGCAACCCCTTGCCATTTTCTTGATTTCTAGTGTCGTATCTTCGTAATGATATTTCAGACTCGACTAACTTTAATTTGAAACTGTGATATTACTAGCTGCACTGTGAATGTCTACACCTCTCATTGCCCAGTCATCTTGTACTGCCTCCTATGAGGCAGAGGAGTCTAATACTTGTTTGCCATGACGGTTGCAGGTCGGTGTATTTGGTGTCAGGTTGGGTATATTGACATAATTTCTGTGTGTCCTTGCTATTAAGTCTTGTAGTTAGTTGTTCATAGAACTCATCCTTAGTTGTTTCATCGTTGTCTTCTGTTGGAGCATGACACTGAATTATGATTATGTTTCGTATTTTTAATGGAATCTTGCTACGATTATTCTGCTATTAACTGGATTCCATTCCATGAGTGCCTTCCTTGTGCTGATGTTATTATGCCGATGCCTTGTTCATGAGTGTCAGACGTCTAAGCAACGTCAGGTAATTTCCTTCTCTGGTGTTTACTTCCCCATTCTCTTTCCATCTCACTTAACTGTGGCCGAGAAATTTGATTTTGTATCGTTTCGTTTCTTTCTTCGATTGTGCTAGTTTCCATGTACGAGAGTCGATATTTATCGCATTTTCGAAAATCTAGTTCAAATTTGTTGTCAAAGTTGTTCATTAGTTTTGTTGGTACAGTCTGATGGTTATCAAAATATGAATTTATGATAACTTCGAGGCAGTCTGTGTGAATGTTGCAAGGTCTACGTCATAAAATATTTTTCAACTTTAGTACAAGTCCGGCCGACTAGAGAAGGTTTAATAGCTGAGACTTTTTAGCAAAGATAGGAACAGCAGGGTTCAATCTTCTTTGGTTTCTGCCCAGATTGATTACAACACTGTGGTTGGGAAAATTACACACTTAAAATCCGACATGTTTGCCGTTCATCAATTTACAGCACCATTTATGAGCCACAATACTTTCATTGTAAACCTTTGCTTTCTGTCTTTCAACATGGTTTTCTCAATGGTCGTTTCACGATCACCAACCTCACCGAGTTTACATCAAGTACATTGGTTGTCATGGAAGCAGAAAACGAAGTAGATGCAGTTCACAGATTTTAGTAAAACATTCGATAGGGTTTATCATGAAATTGTTATATTTAAGATCAAAGCCCTAAGGTTTTATTGTAACTTCTCACACTTAAGACAAAGTATCAGGTAGTCTTAGGAATCAGGTATTATTAGGAATTCGTCCATCCCCGTATATGCCGACAATATGAAGGTTTGCGGTTCATCTCAACTCCCACTGGCTCTAATTTATTACAAGCCGACTTGAGCAGCTTTGCTATATGGTGTACGAACAGCAGGCCTGGAGTTGAACGTAAACAAATGCCAATCCAACAAAACTATTTTATCTACAACAATGCCGTACCTGGTGTTACTTCAGTTCGAGATTTAAGTGTTATTTGTGACAATGAACTGAATTTTAGGGATCACATTGTTAATATTATCAACCGAGCAAACACTTGGTTCCGTGCTTGGTTTCTTTAAGCGCTGGACTAAAGAATTTCTTGAATCATGAAATGCACATAAATATTGACGCACATAAATATTGAAATATACATTTTACAGAAAGGAATATTAATTGAAATTGTACGAAATTGGTTCGTCAATACGGCCTACGAAATTATTTCCAGTAACCGTCGAACGGAAATAATTTTAAAGGGTTAGAAATTGAAACGCGATATTTTGCAGATTCCACAAAATTTTATAGCTATGAAATTGACAACATCGGGTTCGTAAAATTGATGGAAAATGGACGGTATAAAATAAATGATACGTCCAGTAATCATATGTAAATCTCATGCGTTCAGTGAGCTCCGCCTGTTTAGCACCCCAATCGAAGGTTTTGATCAAAATGATGATTGGAATCGTTTGAACAGGATTGGTTACTATTTTTCATCGATTGGTCACTTACTTTTACGCGGTAAATAAATAATGAAAAATTGAAAAAAAAATCCCGGGTAGCACCTCATTGCAACATAATTCGACAACAATTAAATCCGAAACGTTTTTAAGAATAATATGCGGGAACGCACCACAGATGTGGCAGATAATTTACTTTAGATAATCCTAATATTATCACAAATCCAACTATCGGAATTGTTTGGTCATCTGCCATTGAGGACTGATCACTATAGCTGTTTCCGGTTGATCAATTCTAAGTAGCGATTTTTTGCAAAAATTCGTTAAAAAGACTCATCAATTCTGCCCTATTCAGACTGTTCCGATCTGTAGTTGTTGTTTTCGTTCGGTTAAACTTACGTCAGCATCTATTGCGGAAATTAGATTTATGAGCAAACGAATACAACAAGTAGTACACCAATCCTCAATGATAATTGACCAAACGATTCCGATGGTTGGATTTATTGTTGTATTGGTAAACTTTCCAGACCCGAACAGGCCGAGCTTGATGGAGTGATACGTTTTTTCGAACTTTCGCAATAAATCGTTACAAAGGGTTTACCAAACGAAAACAACTAGTGACCAATCCTCAAAGACAGTTAACCAAACGATTTCGGTTGTTGGATTTCAAGACTCGAATACTTCGAATCGTGATTGATACCAAGCGCTGAGTTTGCTCGGTTGGTAACACAGCTGCGAGCAAAAGTATTAGGCACCCCTATTGTTTGTCATTGTCTCAATAATTAGTGGTTATATATGCGTTTGATAACAAATATTTATGATACCCAGCTGCGTTTGTAAATCAATTATTGCTACCATATTAGTAAAGACTAACATTAGTCGCGCCCTAAAAAACTGAACTTAGTGCAGAGCAGCGCCTAAAAATTCAGATTTTGCATGAACAAAGCATGTCTCACGTGAAAATAGCCCGAGAAGTGAAGTACTCGCGTTGTGCAGTGCAATATGCACTAAATCGCTTCAAAGAAACCGGTGCCCATGAAAATAGGGCAAGAAGAGTCAGAAGAAAAATAACTTCGAGAAGAATCGAGAAGACCGATTGTTTATTAGGCAGCCCCTACAGAACCGCAAGAAAACTGCTTTAGACCTCGCTGCAGCTTAATCTGAAGCAAAAGGCAAACCAATGAGCGTGCATACTGTGAGAAGAAGGCTGGTTAAAACTGGAATAAAGGGTTGCTGGGCAAGGAAGAAGCCGTGGCTGTCGGAGCACAATTAGAAAAATCGGTTGGAGTGCGCCCTCAAATATAGAGATTGGACAATGGAAGATTGGCCAAACGTACTGTGGTCAGATGAATCTAACTTTGAGGTATCGTTATTTACTTTATATATTACATTAAAACATGTCAACGTCTTTGAAATTACGCTAAATCTTTTTTTCTTTTTGCATTGATGTTTGGAACACCTGGTATGACTTATGTCAGGCGAAGGGTGGGCGAAAAATACAACCAAGAATGGGCGATGCCAACTGTTAAACATGGTGCGGGCTCAGTCATGATCTGGGGTTGTATGGTTGCCGATAGAGTGGGCGAAATGTTGTTGTGTGAGGGGCGAATAAACAGTGCGAAATACACTGAAGTTCTTGAAACAGCTCTAGCGCCATCGATGACGCTCAATTTCGGCGATACGAACACCGACGGCGTAAAATTCCAACAGGACAACGCCACTTGCCACAAATCAGCGCACACCATGACATGGATGGCTCAAAACGGAATCGATCTTTTGGACTGGCCGCCACAATCACCAGACCTCAATCCGATTGAACATATTTGGTCCATTTTAAAGAAAAACATCCGAAGAGACAATTTAAGTAATAAGCAATCGTTATTGGCCGCGTTAAAGCATGAGTGGAAACAGATATCCCAAGAAGAATGTTTGTGTATGAATGTTGGTAGAGTCAATGCCGAAAAGAGTGGCTGCTGTCAATAAATCGAACGGTGAACCGACAAAATATTACTAAAACTGGCAGTACTGTAGGGTACCTAATACTTTTATTCGCAGCTGTATTAAGAATGTGATCCCTAAAATTCAGTTCATTATCACAAATAGTACTCAAGTTTCGAACTTAAGAAACTCCGACATTGTTGTTGATATTATGGTTCCGTAATTGGGAACGTATACGCTTACGAGAGTACGTAATGTAATGATATTTGCTTACTTTTAACTCCGAGCTGTTTTTCATGTACCAAATAACAAAGCTGTCCAAGTCGGCCTGTACAAAGTTACAAGCTACCCTGAGACACCCTAGATGTGGCTATGAAGGCAGATGATATTGATGAAATGATGATCATCTGATACTTTCTGTATCTCAGATATGAGTCCACCAACAGCAGATGTTACGCTGAAAATCCTAGGGCTCTGACCTTAAATATAATAATTCTGTGAGAATCCAGGACGAATAAACTCGGTGAGGTTTGTTCAAATTGTTGGTACTTCCACTCCTGTTTTGTGACATTTTCCCATGGTATGGGGATGAGGAATTTGACTTTTCAGTTTAAATTAAAACATTTCAGTGTTTCGGGCTCAACGTAAAAGCAAAACGCTAAGTTTTGAAGAAAGTGAATTTATATTTTACGTGACGTTTTATTGAGCAGAGAATTTCTCAAGTAAAATTGAGCGTTTCGGTTGGCGCAGTTTTAATGCTTATCTTGAAAAAATTTCAATAACAGCAAACGAGACACTCGACATCTTAAATCCTTTTACAACGACGTTGTTATTAATTGTTTATGGTTTTTTGTTTTTTTTTAACTCGTAGAATTCAAATTAGGCAAAAATTACGATAGATTTACAAGAACTTTTTGACATGAACGTGGTCTAGATTATTAATATTGATTTAACTTACTGTTGCCTAATTTCAACTGTGCAAGAACGCATTAATTAAGATTCCGACCTGGCTCCTGCAAAATACTGGTTTGATGTGATGGATACGGTTAAGATCCATAAAATACTTTCAAGTTAGATTTCATACTC
Source organism: Nephrotoma guestfalica (assembly GCA_963691935.1). Classification (NCBI taxonomy): domain Eukaryota; kingdom Metazoa; phylum Arthropoda; class Insecta; order Diptera; family Tipulidae; genus Nephrotoma; species Nephrotoma guestfalica. Next base: position 83,788,664 of record OY829914.1, on the reverse strand, counting down.
TTTTCCTCAAAAATTTAGCGTTTTTGTTTTTTCCTAATATCATCTTTGGTTTGTATTGTAAGATTAAGTATACTAGCGACTCCTGATAGCGGCGTAGAGCAAAATATTTGTATATCGATTTTTAACTGAAAAGTTGAATGAAAAATATTAGTTTGGAGTTAAATAAATTAATTATATGCAAAGACATACAAAATTGAGTGCTCCGGATACAAACCATGGGGAGCTAATAAAAAATACGATGGTTGTCTACCCAATGACGTAAAAGTTGCGCGTTATACAATATATACCTGTATAAGACGGAAATTCATACTAAAAATATTTCGATATATTTTTCTCCCTTCTCATCACCTCTAACATTAAAACGATTATCGCTAGTGAATAGGTTATTTGTGGTGGACTTATCTTCACTTATAAGTTAACTGCTTTTATCACCGGTGTGGTTTATAATTTTTCTTTATACCTAAATAATCCTTTAATAAATCATATTATGTATTTACTTTGTAAAATTTTCTTGATGATTAATGCTAAAATAACTCAACCTCCGTTCTCATCTTAAATATTTTGTTTGTTTTTGTGTGTCTGCTTTAAAAATATTTGAATTAAAATATAGATATTTAAATTTAAAGATTAAAGATTAAATAAAATTAAAAATAAATATAATACAACAACAATACAATACGTAAGTACTTATACAATAATAATGAAAAATACAAATGAAGAAAGAAGCTTACGTTAGCACAAAGAAGTTTTACCCCCTTCCGTCTATCTAATCTTATATACGAGTATATTCACCGTCAGGTAATTAAACGAAGACGGTTGAATTTTTGGTTTTTGTGCCGCTTGAATAAAAACCATCATTACGAAGGGTTTTACTCGTGCGGCAATCATTAAAAAAATAAATAACACAAACATGCACATTTTTATAATAATTCTGAGCAACTGGTAAATTCAGATTACAAATTTTTAAAAGGTACTAAGCACAATCAATAATATAAAACTAATTTATATCGTGAATTTTAATTATTATTTTTTGTATATCGCAATAGTTTTCGCTATTAATCACACAGTTTAAACAGCGCCCGCTGCTCGCTACTCGAATTACTATCGCGATGTACAAAACAAAAATGTTTCACGCCTTTATTTAATTTATTATTTATTTATTTTTAATTAATTATTTGCACCAAATTATTTCGTTCACTCCCCTATATATACCATTCAGTCATTCATTCGACATTATTTTAGTCTTCATTACATAAATTCGCAGCTTTTTCACCAAATTGTGTTTAAATGTACAGGTAACATATAAAATTAATTATTTATTTGTGTTTTTTTTTGTTTTAATGCTAAACGGCAGATTAATTATATTATATAATATATTTTACTTTGCGGCAAAATTATAAAAAATATATTTATAATAATAATATAATAATAATTATAAATGTTGTGGACCCGCCATCAATTGCCTTGACACAAAATTGTACACTGTCATTTTAATAACTACATTACGCTATTAAGCATCAGGTGGCGAACTATACGGTTAAAACAAATGATGCCAGGCATACAACAATATATAGTAATATAAATTAATTTCGATGATTTATATTTTATTATGCTTTTTTTTGAAATTTGAGTTATTAAATTAATTAAAAATAATTAATATATTTTCTTAACGTAAATTTTTTTTAATGAATTTTATACAGCGGAATTCTTTCCAATTATATCGCCACTTTTTGAATGAACCATGTGCCCATCAAATTCTAATGTTGTGTTTTGTTTATTTAGCAGTGTATTATTGTGATGATGATTGTTGTAATTATTATTTGGTAGATTTAATGGTACATTTTCGTCTCTGGAATTAAGAACAAAACAAAAATGTTAAAATTAATTTAAATTTATTAAAAAGTGTAATGGCCTAGCGCCAATATATACAGGATCTAAATAAATTAATTAAGCGATATGTAAAGTAATCTAAGATCTAATTAAATTTAAAAAAATATGTCATGTTCTGTCAAATAGTATACGTAATTAGACACAAGCCGGTTAAAAATGGCCATACCTAACTAGGAACGTGTACGCCTGAGAACTAAATTAATCCTAAATCAAATAAATAAATTTTTCATTGAAATTTCGAGCAACAATTGTTGAAGTTATTGCTTGTTATTTATATGAGCGAACCTGAGGACCGACCATTTGGCAATTTTGTATTAAAGTACATGCCTAGGCCATCATAAAAAACCATGACTATAAATGGGACTTTTACCTTCTGTAAAACAAAATTTTTTATTGACGTTTCGTGCAACAATGTTGCAGTTATTGTTTGTTATTTATATGACCGAACCTGAGGACCGACCATTTGGCATTTTTGTATTAAAGTACATGCCTAGGTCATCATAAAAAACCATGACTATATATGGGACTTTTGCCTTTGAGAACAAAATTTTTCATTGACGTTTCGTGCAACAATGTTGCAGAAATTGTTTGTTATTCGTATTAACGAATCCAGGAACCGACCATTTGGCATTTTGTATTAAAGTTCATGCCCAGGCCATCATAAAAAACCATGACTATATATGGGACTTTTGTCTTCTATAAAACAAAATATTTTATTAACGTTTCGTGCAACCAGACTGTTGCAATTATTGCTTGTTATTCGTGTAAACGAACGCAGGGACCGACTATTTGGCATTTTTGTATTAAAGTGCATGCCCAGGCCATCATAAAAAACCATGCCTATATACGGGACTTTTGACTTCTGTAGAAGAAATTTTTTTATTGAAGTTTCGTGCAACAACTGTTGCAGTTGTTGCTTGTTATTCGTCTGAGCGAACCCAGGGATCGACCGAGACAGTACATGTGAAGGCCATCATAAAAAGCCATGTCTACCCATGTTTGGGACTTTTGACTTCTGTAGAACAAAATTTGTCATTGACGTTTCGTGCAACAACTGTTGCAGTTATTGCTTGCTATTCGTATGACCGAACCCATGGACTAATCATTTGACATTTTTTGTATTAAAGTACATGCCTAAGCCATCATAAAAACCCTTGCATATATATATGACTTTTGACTTCTGTAGAACAAATATTTTTATTAAAATATCGTGCAACAATTGTTGCAGTTATTGCTTGTTATTTATATCACTGAACCCAGGGACCGACCATTTGGCATTTTAAAACAAAATTGTTCATTGAAGTTTCGTGCAACAATTGTTGCAGTTATTGCTTGTTATTTATATGATCAAATCGGTGGACCGACCATTTAGCATTTTAAAACCAAATTTTTCATTTTTCATTAATTTTTTATTAAGTTCCGTGCAACAATTGTTGCAGTTGTTGCTTGTTATCCGTATGACCGAACCCAGGGCTCGACCCTTAAAGTACATGTGAAGGCCATCATAAAAAGCCATGTCTACCCATGTATGGGACTTTTGACTTCTGTAGAACAAAATTTTTCATTGACGTTTCGTGCAACAACTGTTGCAGTTATTGCTTGCTATTCGTATGATCGAACCCATGGACCCACCCTTTGGCATTTTTATATTAAAGTACATGCCTAGTCCATCATAAGAAACCATGTTTATAAAAGGGGCTTTTGACTTTTGTAGAACAAATTTTTTTATTAAAATTTCGTGCAACAATTGTTGCAGTTATTGCTTGTTATTTATATCACCAAACCCAGGGGCCCAGCATTTGGGATTTTTGTATTAAAGTACATGCCCAGGCCATCATAAAAAACCATGCCTATATATGGGACTTTTGAATTCTGTAGAACAAAATTTTTTATTGAAACTTCGTGCAACATGGGACCGACCATTTGACAGTTTAGAACAAAATTTTTTATTGAATTTCCGTGCAACAATTGTTGCAGTTGTGGCTTGTTATTCGTATGACCGAACCTAGCGATCGACCTAGAATGTACATGTGAAGGCCATCATAAAAAGCATTGTCTACTCATGTATGGGACTTTTGACTCAATTAATTTTTATTATTAATTCATTTTACTCACGCACAATTAATGCGAGAATCTTCCGCCTAAATGTATACTATTTGTGTATTCGCACACATGTATAGTTTTTGTTATTTGGTAGTAATTTGACTTCGATCATATTGTGATGATAACTAGGAAAGAATTAACTTTAGGACTAGTTTAGCACAAATTGCATACGCCTGTATAAACAGCGTTAGAGCTAAATTAATTCTAAACCAACGAAAATAAAAAAAAGTGTGGAGATACGAGGGTTGTCCGACTCAAGTTTTCGACCTCAACATGAAGATGGCAGCACTCGTCAACAAAAGTGGGGGAGTGTGTTTACGCATTCGTTGACAGGTACTCACCGAAATATCAGCCATTTTGAACGCGCAGTTGTTTAAAAACCGTTTGAGTGGTTCGATGTGAGTGTTTTTGTGAATGTGGGAAAAATCGAGTACCGAACTGTCATTAAATATTTAATTTTGAAAGGCAATACACCTACGCAAATCAAAGACGAGGCGGACGCCATGCACGGCGACTCTGCACAGTCATTTAATACCGTAAAATTTTAGGCAGCTGAATTTAAACGTGGCGTACCAGCTTGGATGACGATACACATTCGAGACGTCCAAACCACTGACGATAACATCGCTCAAGTTCATCAAATGGGGCTAGACAACCGTCAAATTAAAGTTAGAGAGACATAAGAGGGTATAAATATGTCCAAAGAACGTGTTTGGTATATATTAAATCAAGATTTAGGCATGAGAAAGCTGTCCGCGTGTTAGGTGCCGCGTTTGCTCACTTTGGACCAGAAACGTGTTCGAATGAACATTTCCAACACTCAGTTAGCGCAGTCTAGGCGCAATACATCAGAGTTTTGTCGTCGGCTAATTACTATTGATGAAATTTGGATACACCATTACACTCCAGAATCAAAAACACAGTCAAAACAGTGGACTGCTAAAGGGGAATCGGCTCCGAAAAAGGCAAAGGCTGTTCCTTCGGCGGAGAAAGTGATGACTGTTTTCTGGGACAGCCATGTAGTTATCTTAATCTTTACAAAGAGAAAACCATTACAGGATCATACTACGCATCATTACTTGACAAACTGAAGGCACAAAATGCGGAAAAACAACCACATTTGCAGAAAAAAATAATCTTGCTCCACCAACACAATGCGCCGTCTCACACCTCAGCGGTTGCCATGGCGAAAATCCACGATTTACGGCTTCAACTGCGTGACACCCTTCCTTACTCACCAGATCTAGCCCCAAGCGAATATTTTTTGTTTCCTAAGTTAAAAGTTGGGCTCGGAGGACAGAGATTTTCGTCGAATGAGAAGGTTATCACCTTCTCATTCTAGAAGAATACTATTTGAACCGGTTGAAGAGATGGGAGCATCGCTGGAAGAAGTGTATATACTTACAATGAGACTGAGTAGAGAAATAAAAATAAATTAACGAAAAAGTGAATTGTATCTTTGTTACGTCACAAACTTTTCAGGTAACCCTCGCATTGGTAGATAAAGAAAAACAAGGCCAAACAAACTAACCTAAAAAATTAGGATTTTGATGTCCTAAAATTTTTTAATTTTTCAAAGAAATTGAATATCTCCAGACATGTCCGTATGATTTTCTGAAAGGTCTAGATTAGGACTAGTGTATATGCGAGTCATTGGCTCCCTAAAACCAATACCAAATCAGCGCCTGATCTCCTCTCTCAGATTAGGGGCGGCTAAGCGGGTGTCTGTTTTGTATCTATATAAACGTGTTCAAGGTAGGACTGGCCACCATAAGATCCTTCACCAGTACGTAACTCGCACACGTAACAAGCGGGTTGAGCGGCGGGTTAACAACCTTCTCTCCTAAAAACAACTATGCTATGAGCCCTAAACAAAGGGCTCGGGTTACCATATCGGATTCATTACAAACACGACCTCGGAAACTGTACACTTATAACGCTTTAGAAATGGGAACTAGCTCAGCCAAAGACCTGGAGATCTCCAAAACCTCTCTAACCAGGCAATGATTTACACATTAGATGTAGTCGCACTACAAGAGCTTCAATGAGTCGGAAGTGGCATCCACGACACCAAAAATGGTACACTATCCATTACAGCAGCCATCAGAACCGAGTATAATTTACAGTGGGCTTACTCATTCATCGGCGCGTGAAGCAACACATCAACGACTTCTGCCCTATCAATCAGTTGGCGCACTAAGAAATTTAACATCACCATCGTTAATGTACCCAGCGAAGATAAATCAAGTCGAGTTGGAGGAAGTCATCAATAACAACTCGCACCCCGAAATTATAATTATCGTTGACGGCTTTAACGCAAAACTCGGTATAAGAGTGCAGAAGATACATCGCATATCGATTCTAACAGCTTGCACCTCACAAGTACGATCAATATCATTTGTCAATCCCAATCCAAATTTTAAAATCTTTAAGAAGTGAAAGTGAAAAGAGCCAACAACACGAAAACCGCCTAGCTTTCCGAGTTGAAAATCCCCGATCACAATTTTTACTAGATCGTCGTGTCGCTTGCCAATATTTCTAAAACAAATATGCAGAGGGTGCTTTGGTGGTGCATCCATATTTGCAGGTCGATTTACTGGCAAACACTTTCACATCGAACTCGACCTTAGTTGTTCCCGATGGAATTACGCCTCCGTCAATTCCGTATTGTAGTTCTAAAATGGATCTCATCAACATCTCGGAGGAAATTGTTTTCAGAAATCTGAAGACAATGGACGTAACTAAGGCCACCGGATCCAACGGATTTCCAGTTCGAATATTAAATGAGTTTTTCCAGTGACTTGGCTCCAATTTTAACTAAAAAATTGCTCCTTTCCTATAAGTAAGGTGACTGCCCGAACGCCTGAAAGAGTGCGATGGTACAACCAGTTCTGAAATGTAGATGTGATAAAACTGTCCCCTCAAATCAAACTACCGGCCAATATCATTTGTGTCAGCCGTCGCTAAAGTATTTGCAAAATGCATTAACCAATATCTAGTGAAGTATCTTGAAACTAATAAAACAATTTCAGATAAACAGTATGTTTTCGTGAAAGCCGCTCCACAACCGATCTCTTGACGTAAACAAATAGAATCTCGCTCTAGAACAACATGGAGAGGCATTTGCAACCGCTTAAGATATATCCAAGGCTTTTGACAAGGTTTGGTATGAGAATCTCCGAAAAGACCGAAAGATGAACGTTGTGCTAAACGGGAGATCATCAACGACACATTGCCCAAATTCCGGAGTCCCTCAGGGATCAGTTTTATCATCGACTTTCATATAGCTTTACTGATGACGCCACATTGCACTCTTTTATTTCATTCGAGATGGAACCTTCAGAACTAAACGGTAAACGGCTAGCGGTTGTCACTTCATTTAATTCCGGAGAAAAATATTTGAGTAGACTCGTTTCAAATTAACAACAATTTAAAATGGAATGAACACATTATTGCATTGACCAGGCAAGCTTCACGACCACTTGGGTTCTTTAAATCGCATCAGGATCTTCAGATACGTAAAACCTTCATAAGACCATGTTAGAGTATTGATGTCAAGTTTGGGATGAAGCATTTAAATAAGATTCAGCGACGTGCCACCGGAATAATACAGAACCCCTGATTTACAAAAGATCTAGGCAACATACAACACCGCAGAGATATTGCAGAGCTCTGAGAATTCTACAGATTAATCATGGAACATTTTCTGGAGAACTAAAGGAGAAAATACCACCATTCGTTACGCCAGGAAGGGTTACAAGAGGGACGGTCAATGCATATAGGTTTATGGTGAAGCTGCAGAAATCTCGAACTGAGGAAGCCAAGCGCGAATTTATTTATCGAACATCCAAGAAGCGGAATTCGCCAAACGGTTTGGTATTTCCGTTGGACTATAAAATACACAAACTTGAGGCAGCTATCAACCTTTACTTGATAGAGGATCGCCGCGCGTTGAGTGCAGACGCTCTGAAAGTTACAAGGAACTACGACAGTCTAAAATACCGCCCTGCACCCAATTAAAAATAAACGTAAAAAATGTACAATTTAAATGTATCAAATACGTTTTTTTCTCGAGGAGATCAAATGATAGAAGCATGGAAAACCAAATTGACACGTCATGATCTCCAATAGATATTCAAATATAAGTGCAAAATGGTCATCTACATTCAATAGACAAGCGCAAAAGTTGGAATATCATTGCTTTAAAAAATCAATATCACTGCAGAACTACCAATCAGCAGTCACTGACTATTTAGATTGGCACATTAATAACGAAGAACCTCCACCCAACATCAGAAGCAGTGGCTACAGTCAGCCATAACTACTGCAGCGCAAAATATTGTATTATCGGAAGTACACCACGGAGATGCCGCAATTGTTGGTTCGAAGATCAGTTTTAGCTGGTTGTCGAAAATAAACAAAAGCTTCTTCATAAATGCGAGCGAAGCAGCACTAGAAGTAATCTGGCAGAATATCTCCGTGTAAGGATACATTCCTTAGGCAAACCTATTTCCAACATCTGAAAACTGGATCTCGCCACTCCGCCGGGTGCGGAGGTCGTTTCCGAATATCCCACAGTCACAGATGAACCATAAAGCGGGTTCTCGTAGACAGGGATATTTAGATGGCTGGGCTACGTTGCAAGGTCCCGATGTATGTCATAGAGGAATACCCAGACTGCGCTGGTAAAACGATGTTGAATAAGACCTAGAGAAAACAAGATGCTGAAATTGGAGAGCGCGGGCGATCGCCTGAGCTAGAGAGGAAGGGGTATTCAACTTTTTTAAGAAAATTTTAAATTTTTAGGTTTGTAAAGCTAACAAAAATTAACCAAGAAATTCAGAGACCGTGAAAATCGTAAAATTAAATGTAGATAAAGCGCCACAAAAAATGAATGAAAATTAGCGACTGAACCACCGGTGGCCGATTTATCTAATGAATCATGGACAGTAGTTCATAAGCAAACAATCGTACACCATCGAATACTTTAAAAACGAAATCTCCAAATAAGAATGACGGCGAATCACCGTGTCCATCGGGTGGTAAAACTGAATGGAAATCGGCTGGTGCAGAATATCGTCGAAGACATGATCCGCCTGATGATTTTGATGATAACTAAATAGAAGTGCAATTTTCATCTCTACCCGAACGCTCCACAGAGTCAACACTTCAGAAAAAATTTGCATCCTCTTATACCTAGGTTTAACCTTAAACTAATTGATTAATCGCGTACTATAACGCACTATTCCATTCTCTTAAGATAATGATCAATCCAGTACAAAATTGCCGGACTTTGGAAGAACTTAGTAATGATGGCAGTAGCCATTCGTGTATGTTCGTATTACCCAGTCGCTTTTGTTTTAGTGACACAACGGTCACTCCGTTACATTCGAAAAGTAGGGACTTAACGTCTTCTACTTCAGATCCGAATAAACATTGACATTGATCGGTTATTTTAAATCTCTGTAGATGGGCTTTAAAGTTATCATGTCCAGATATTACTTGGCTCATCGAGCTCGTTAGAGGTATTTTTAATTTGAGTCTAGTTTTAATGTCTGGAATGAAGCCAAATGTATACGTATCGTTGGCCGATTCACTTCACCTTCTTTGCCATAGGTCAAACGCCATTGTCTCTATTTCAGAATTGTTTCTATATTGATTATGCCTACTACCTGCAACATGTACAGAGTCACGTATTCCATTTCGGACACTTTAGGTGGTACAAGTGCGCTCGCTTTTTGATCAGAACATCTACCGGGAGTACACCGGCCAGAACCACAACAGCATCTTTAGACACTGTTCGGTAGGTATTTATTACTCTTAGCAGGATATTCCTCTGAGAACTTTCTAATGATATCTGACGTGGTGACAATTTAGTCTGCGCCACACCTTTGTAAATTATTGCAATTGTTTTATGATTCACTCCCAATCCCATTCACTTACCATCCTTGATACTCTCGCCAGGTAATGAAATAGCTTCTTAGCGTGTTTACAGACTCTTAGAACGTGAGATGTTATCTCCATACATTCATCAAGGTCAACTTCTAGATATCTCACAGACTTCACCATTTTCATGTTTCAAGATATTGTTCGTCGACAAGAGTCAAATTACCCTTTTAGTTGCAGCTGCACTGTTTTCTCTGCACCATTGGTTCATACACTTTATCATCCGCGAATGCAATTTCATTAAAGTTATTAGTCATGCTTGTGTTAAACGCGATATTCCAGACCAAAGAACCGAAAATAGAGCTCTGAGGACACACTTTTGTGATTTGCTTAGATACAGAACCGTAATTGTATGTCTCTGATTACTGCGGATCGATTACTGAAGTAAGGTTATCAAATGCTCCGGCCAGGAATATTCTCATAACATATTTTGAACTTTGGGTTTTGTCAGTATTGATTGACATGCTATGGTGAAAACCGAATTCTTTGTTAAAGAACAGCTGTAGCAAAGTTTGTAAGAGTTTCCCCATAATCGGTAGCAACATTATGGGTCTATAAGATTTCTCTAAGAAAGCGGATTTCGATCACCAGGTAATATAGCCACAGGAACTTCCATTCGGCATCGTCGTCAAGAATTAAACATTTCCAAAAGCACTATGGAACGAATTTTGGTAAAAGATCTGCATTTTCACGCGTACAAGGTTCAATTGGTGCAAGAAATCAAGCCAAGTGACCATGCGCAGCGCCGTGAATTTGCTGATTGGGTGCTGGAACATCATCAAATTAATGCGGATTTTTTGAAGAAAATCATTTTTTCAGATGAGGCACATTTTCAACTCGACGGATACGTAAATAAGCAAAACTGTCGGATTTGGGATGCTGAAAATCCTCGTGTGATACTCAAACAACCAATGCATCTACCGCGAGTAACTGTTTGGTGTGCATTTTGAGCTGGCGGAGTAATTGGGCCGTATTTCTTTGAAAATGTGGCTGGAACTGAGTTAATGGAGTGCGGTATCGCTAAATGTTAACGGAGTTTTTGTGGCCCGAATTGGATGTAATTGATGTGGAGGGCCAGTTTTTCCAACAAGACGGTGGGACCTGCCACACAGCACGTGAACCAACGGTGTTAGTGCAGACTAAGTTTTGAAGCCGTGTCGTGCGATCTAACACCAATGGACTTTTTTCTCTGGGGCTATGTGAAGGAAAAGGTGTATGCGAATAAGCCTGAAACAGTTGAACATCTTAAAGAGGAAATACGGCGCGTTGTTGATGAAACACAGCCAAATTTATGCGAAAACGTTATTCAAAATATCAACAAAAGAATAACCCTGTGCCAGAGGTTTCGTGGTGGCCATTTGCCTGATGTTGTATTTCACGTTTAATCGGAACTATTTTTCTGTTTTTCTTTAAAATTAAATCCGGCGCTCTTGCTGAGACACCCTTTAGTACCTATATAGGCGATGGAATACGCTAATGAAGAAATACAGAAAGCGTAGCTAGAAAATCAGTGCAGTAATTATCTCGCTCGCCAAGTTTAGAGTAACCGATGGGTTATTCTTAATCAAAAAATCTGTGGAGGAAGAGGCTAATATAATATGAATCATATTTTGATTGGCTTCCCTATGTCCCTTTTAAAGTTAAGCATGCACAAAAGACCCATGATAAATTGGATAGTATTTGTAGACAAATTGGAATCAAAATGAAAATTACCATTTTTCTTAATATTCCTCATCCAGTCATCTAGAAGATCGATGTCTATTACGATATACAACCAAAGTCGTTGACTTAAATAATGCGATTAGTATGTGAGTCTAATTGAAAATAAAATTTCTCCATTATCTGCTATTATTTCGTTTGAATTAAGACAAATCATTTTGAAAAAAAAAACAACAACCAAGAAACAGCATCAAGTACCATTTATGTTATGTCTACGTACAACATATCTAAATAGGATTTGTTTTCTTTTTACATTTATAAAAAAAAAACATGTAGCGATACTCAAATTTATAATTTTTCATCTCATTCCCCATATTCATCTTGTTTAACTAAGTATGTCGTAGAGTAAGAAGTAACGAACATTAAACATCCAGAACAAAGCAAAAAAAAAATTCTTATTCGTCTCCACGACATGCGATAATCAATCATCTTACTCCCCTAAATTTATTTGTCTGCGTTCCATCGTCTTCTTCCTCTTCTTCTTGTGATTCGCATATTCCACTCAGTTTTTAAAATTCATTTTTAAAAAGTCACTTCCGTGGAAATTTTTCTAGTTTGAAAAACTTTTGCTCTCACTCCGTTACGCGTGACAAAATTGTATCTCCCGAATTTTGTGTTCTAATTGTGTCTCTCTAGATATCTATCTAGATGTGAATATATATAGGCTACATTTATGGGGTGATGGATATTATATAACGACTTCTTCTTCTTCTTCTTTATTTTATTACATTACATCATTTCTTATAATTGTTATTCCGTCTTATAAATTTTAGAAATTTTAAAAATATTTTTTTATCGTTTAATGTAATTTGAATAAAATATTTGAAAAATGTAATTTTTCCTTTTATTTCACATTGGTTTTTCTAAAACAATTTCCATTTAACGTTTTAAGAACATGTATACATAATTTGTGTGTTTAAATTATGTGGTGGTGATGGTGGTTTAATACAAATACAGTGAAGCAAAATGAATTTGATATTTTTTTTGGGGTACAACAGCCATATCCACTTTAAATTTATGCTCGTAAGTCTTTAACATTTTTGTTTTAGTTTAGTTTTATCTTGCTTAAGAGGTTTGTGTTACAGGATGTTACATCAATGGAATACTGAAACAACTTTGTATGTAATGTGTACATTAGATAGACCACATACTTAATTATAATTTACATTGCTACAAGATTTCATTTCATTGTTTCACTTTTCACTAATCACCGCTAGGAGCAGCACAATAATTTCGTGTCAAATAAAACAAACATAACTCGTGTGCCTACTTACACAATTGCCGTACATACTTGCACCGGACAAGTTCCATGATGGAAGAAGGATCAGGGATGGGAGAGGTAGATCACGCAATGTAATCTACACGGTTGTCGACACGTAATCTCTTAAGTAGATTACATGGCGTTAAAATCTCCATTTAATCATTATTTTGCTGACTAGCTATTACGCAATTATCTAGTTGTCCTAGGGGTCCACGGTTGGGCGGATAAATTATACGATATACTTTACACTTTTTTACAAGTAAATTACAGTAGCTTGTGTTTTACATTATGAAAAGTAAAAACTGAATAAAAATTGACTTTCCCATGACAAGCGCGAGTAACGTATCACGTCACTCCAACAACAACACTCAACATTCCTCACCGGACATCGACATCAACAATTCAATTTCAATATATTATATTTCTAAGTCTATGCATATTTTGATTTTTTCATTTTTAACATATTTGAAAATTAATCATATTACATTTTCATTTTTTTTATTAAAGTAACTTAATCAGCAATAATTGTATATTTCAGGTTGCTAACGATAATTAAATTCTAAAACAGAAAATCAGACTGTACTTGTGATTGAACGAAGGAACATCGTCAATAAATTCTAAGTTTAAAGAAAAAGGTTGATACAAAGTGAAGTCAAAGTGTTTTTAATATAAAGATTAATTATCTCGTGCTATCTCTTAACTAATATAATAATTATTCGTAAAATTGACTGTGTAACGTTGAAAATAAACAAAAAAAAAGGTTTAATGTCAAATGATTTGATAAATAATAATTAGTTGTCTTTTATTTCATACTCTCTGGCGATACATGAATACCACGATGATAAAACGACGCATCTTTCGACCTAAACCATTCATCCACCCAATTTTGCAATTCTTCGAAACTGGCCAAATGTAGCCCTGTCAAACCATACACCATCAACCGGAACAAGTGATAATCCAAGGGGGCCAGGTCTGGCGAATAAGGTGGGTGCGGTAGCAGATCCCATCTCAGTGTTTTGATGGTGTCCTGGACGATGGGAGTGCGAGGACATAGAGATAGTTTCTCATGCTGTGTAAGATAGCGGAAAATAAGAGATTACGCTACTCGCCGCAAGTGGCAGCACCATCACAAAAGAGAATTTATTTTGGTATATAATTACCAGCGGAATTGTTTTTATTCATTTTGTATCTCTTTTTTCACTAAATAAAACATCCCAGCGGAATAAAATATTTAAAGTGATCCTTAAAATGACAAATTGATTGATCTCCGAAGTAAACAAACTCGTAAATGAAATCTTGAAATTCAACGTCTTTCCGCCATTTCTTTAAGAATGACGATGAAATTTGGATAGTATTATTGATCAGGGATTTTAAAGTAAGTTCTGAACAAAATTCTAGTATCTGTTCATGCTAGACTAAACTTGAAAATTGTAATCCATAAATTTTCCCCAAATTTTCCTTGTAGCCTCACTTTGATCTAAGCTATTAGAAAAACAACCGAATCATCAATTTAGGTTGACGTCAGTAAAAGTTTATTTAGAGCATGTTCAACACAAAAACAGATGGCGCTGTAGATGTATAAATAAATTTTTTCTTGTAACTGTAAATAACTAAAAGTGAAAAATACGAGTAATTATGATATTCAGTCTACGCGTCAATAATTCGTATAAAACGTAGATTTTTGCTTCGTTTTGTTGTTTTCTATTGATTTTTTGACACGAAGTCGTCATTTGTATTTTATTTAGCAGTAAAAATGAAATTTTTACAAAACAAATTGGTGAGATTAGACGTTTAAAATAATTCTAGATATTTAAAATTAAAATTAAATTTTTAATTCGCATTACCAGTTGGTTTTATCGTTAACAAACTCTAATGCCACGTTTTATACTCGTACGGTATTAGTATTTCCAAGAGCACAAAACGTATGATAACTTAGCCAGAAGTCTTTTCAGCCCGAAAAGGCTAAAGGATTTTGTGCCTTAGCTAAAAAAAAACTCTTCGAAAGAAATTACAACAAAACAACATTTTAAAAATTTCTCGTGCCGATCGATCCCCTAAATGTCTGTGTGAAATAATTATAGGCTTAATGTACTATTTAATGAGTTAGGACAAATAACCATCCAACTTCCATTCGAATATCAAGGGGATTATTGGTAGAAAAGATTTTTTTATTATTCTTCTTCTTAATCATTAGATAATTAGATAGCTAAACCTCATTAAGATATCACGGCGACGACTGGTAGAAATAATTTATTGAATCATTTTACAACTCGGGGTGCTAGTTGACAGGCTCCTCGTAGCGCATCCTGGGCAATGTACTGTAGATCGAACGGTTGTGGTATCCAATCCCTACGTCGTAGAGAAACAGTATAGCAGATAGTCAACAAAAAAACATTAAATGTCGGGTATAAACAATAACATACTCCAGGAGGAGTATGCTTCTATCAAGCATAAAAAATTCGAGCCACGCCCAGTGCACAAACAGTTATAATAACCAACGCGGAGTTAATAAATAAATTTGAACAAATGGAGAAATTAATCGCCCAGCTGAACAATGAAGTTGCCGTGCTAAAGAAAGAGAAAACCTCATTCTAAAGGAAATAGTAAATAAAAATAACAACGCAAGAAACTCAGCATTATTGAGCAACAAATTTCAAGTACTCATAGATCTAGACGAATATCAAATGGAATAAAATGAGCTTAAAATGAGCTTTTAAATAAACACAACAGAGCCTGAAGATTATAAAGCTCTAGCTACAAATTAAATTCTGTTGGTCACCAGTGGTACACCTACGAGGATAAAAATGATCGATCAATTAAAGTAATGGCAAGAGGTCGCGTGAAGCAAGATATGTTAAATGTGCAAGAAACCACGCTGGAAACGACTGCACAATTCCCGAAATACAACACCGAAATGTATCAGACAAATCACGCAAACCAGATACTTCAAGATATGTACAATCTACAAAAAAACCACGGAGCCTAAATCGTCAACTCCTAATCTCAACATACAAAGAGGGCGAGTAAATGAAAACGTTACTTATACACAAATAGTTCAGCAAACAGATCAGAAACAGTTAAAAGTGGATCTCGTTTTACAGAACATACTAAGAAATTTAGAGAACCCCAACAAAAGACTTATCTCGCAGTTTCTAGTTTCAATAAAAGAGTAGAAGAAAATCTTGATCGAGTGTATCAAAATATAAATTAGATAAAATCGAATTATAAACAAAAGAAATGAATAAAACAATACGAATTGTAATCTGGAATGCAAATGGGCTTTAGCATCACATTCAAGAACTACATATATTTTTAAACATGCCTTTTTATCAGAAACCCATTTCACCAAAAATTCATTCTGTAAAATAAAAGGATATAATTGCTACCATACATTACATCCAGAGAACAAAGCTAGAGGTGGATCAACTATCATCATAAAAGATAAAACATAATGAAGAACTTAAAGTCGAGAAGCTCTCCTGCCCTCCAAGATACAATCTCAAACAAGTGGATTATACTAATCTTCCCAAAAGACTAGGAAGTGTCTTCTTAATTGGAGGAGACTATAATGCAAAAAATATCTATTGGGGATCACGGTTAACGACTGCTAAAGGAAAAGAACTGTTCGCAGCAGGCAAACAAATAAAATGCGAGTTTCACTCAGGCGGTACATCAACCTATCGGCCTACGAATATCAGTAAGACTCCAGATCTTATAAACTTTTTTGTTACAAGAGGGATTTCAGATAATTATATCCATGTAGAGAACAGTGAAAGCCTATCGTCAGATCATTCACCAGTTTTTATGTTACTTAGCCAAACAATGATTATAAAAGAGAGCAACCCGAAATTAAGGAGCTCCAAAACCAACTGGGATCTGTTCCAAACATATTGAACAGAAAGAATTAGTCTACAGAACCCAATACAGGGACCAGCCCAAATAGAAGACGAACTAGATAAGCTCATCCATAATATCCAAAGTGCTGCGTGGGAAAGCACTCCTAATAATAGTAAGGAAATGAAGCGCAATGCTAGCTATTCAGAGGAAGTGAGAGAACTTCTTAAAAATAAAAGAAAAGATCGGAAGAAATGGCAAAAACATCGAAACCCGGAAAATAAGACCGTATTTAAGCATTTGTGAAACAAATTAAAATACCCAATAAAAGACATTAAAAATCAGTCAGTTAATAAATCCCTCAGGACTCTAACTGGGTAAAAAGATACTGATTATTCACTATGGAAAGCAACTAAGAATCTTAAAATACCCAAACTTCAGGTTCCCAACCTTACCCCTAACAAACGGAAGAGGAAAATATCACCCCGATAAATAAACAGGATGAAATTAAAATTACACCTGTAACATTGAAGGAACTTAAATGGGAAATCAAGAATAATCTGAATGCGCATAAGGCTCCAGGATATGATCTTATAACGGGTCAGATAATAAAAATGTTACCGGAGAATGCGGTGAAGAAACTACTGCATATAATTAATGCAGCAATGCGACTAAGATATGTACCAAGCCAATGAAAAGTTGCAGAAGTAATTATGATACTTAAGCCGAAGAAACCTCCGAATGATAAAACTTCATATACTCGTAGGCCAATTTCTCTGCTACCAACATTATCGAAACTATTTGAAAAGGTTCTTCTTAAAAGACTAAAACCAACCCATCAGTGTGGATTTAGGGAAAATCATTCTACGATAGAACAAGTACATCGAATTACTAATGTAATCGCAAAATCACTATAGAAAGCAAACAAATATGCTCAACTATATTCCTTGATGTAGCGCGGGCATTCGACAAAGTGTGGCACCAGGAGTTAGAATTCAAACTTCATTGAGATCTTCCGCAACAATTTTTGAATCGCTTTCTTCTCTAAGAAATCGAATGGTACCCAGAGGAAATATAGTACTACCGAACTCGAATGCTACGCGGCTGTATTATCGGTAAAAAATTTTCGACATTATATTGAGGATTTCGAGTTCACCATTATAACAGGCCACGCGAGTCCCCGCTGGTTGATGAACATGTTCGATTTGTCCAGACGCTTAGCTAGGTGGAGCCTTCAATTATAATGCCACAAATTTCACATTGAATATCGGAAAGGATCACTCAACGTGGTACCTGATGCACTTTCCCGATCGTTTTGCAAAGTTCTGTATGATCATGCGAATCCTAATTACCACGCTGTCTTTTGGATCGATATGGATTCCATTTTTCGAGTAGAAGATGGTAAACTTTTGGTATCGCAGCCGCATGGCATACGATACGCAGACACGGACCTTAAAAATTGGAAATTGATCAAACAATATTTGAAGCGGCTCAAAAAACCTCTATCGTCAGGGCATATGGGCATCTATAAAACACTCGAGCGTCTTCAACGCTACTACTTTTGGTTTGGGATGGCTAAGGATGTTCGAGACTTCGTTAATCAATGTGACACCTGTAAAATGTCAAAAGCTACAAATTACAAAACTCGACCAATAATGGGTAGTTCGTTAACTACCACTCGTCCATTTCAGGAAAGATATATAGAATATTTAGGTTCCTATCCACGCCCTCGAAACGGAAATACTTGTGTGTTTGTCGTATTGGATCATTTTTCAAAATTTATAAGACTGAAAGCGTTTCGAGATGTATCGTCGACAGTAATGTGTGATTACCTGGAGAAGGAAATATTTTTACTCTTCTCTGTTTCCGAGATATTGTTTTCGGATAATGGAAGTCAGTTTGAACCTACTGCGTTCGAGAATCTACTGAATCGATATGAAATTCAACATATTAGGACCTCTTCCATTCTCCGAAAAATAACGCCTCAGAGCGTACTAATCGAACCATTCTGCAAACTATACGTTCGTATTTAGGCGAAAACCATGTCAATTGGGATGCGTATATGTCGATCAAATTGCTTCCACCATTCGAAATGTGGTGCACTCGTCCACCAACTATTCGCCACTTTACCTGGTATATGGCCAGCATATGATAACCCACGGTTCAGATTATCCACTTCGACGGTTATTGGGATGTGAATATCTCATTCCTACATAATACGGTGGTGAAACATTTGCGAGAAGTTCACGCAAGATGTGAACGCGCTTACAATACAAGAACTAGACCTCAGAACTTGACGGTTGGACAACGCGTATTTGTGTAAACATATACGCAGAGCGCTATAAGTTTACTCCGGCCATAACAACCGTTACGGTTGGTAATGTTGCACATAAATTACAAGATCCAACAGGCAAATCAATTGGCACGTACCACGCGAAAGATATACGGACACAAGCCCACTATTAATTTGGAGCCCGGCTGATGAGACTAATTCAGGGTATGGGACTTCCCCACGATGTAACGTTCATGTCGTTGCACTACGAATATCTTCTGTGCGAATGTAAAGAAAATTTTTTTTTGATACAATGCAGCTATTGGTTAATAGGTGGCAGACCAATTACTCCTCATTGTAGGGTTAGTGTTCGGTATCGAACATTCGATACCGAGCACAGTAATCAGAAAAATGATTTCCCAACTTGACAGCGAACCACAAAATGGAAAAAAGCGAAATCACCTCCCCCAATAGAGAAATTGGTGAGTTACTGCTCTATGTTCATTTTACCGGTTGCAACATTGTCAATTCTCAAATTGCTGCTTCCGAGCTGTTATTCCCTCTCTATTGGGACATAGCACATATACTAGTTACTCTCGACAACTTGCGTTTGGCTTTATTCTCCTTTTATCATATAGGGCAGGTGGTTCTGATGGGGCTTTTCCTGTAATTTTGCAGCACGGGTTTTCTCTCGTTCGGAATCACTTCCTTTGCATGCATTGCTTTTGGAACTCTTCCACTATCGTGTAACAAATTTAATGTTTTTATCATCCCTAAAGCTAGTATGTTGGATTATACTGACGCCTTGGCGTTTCGAATTAATTTTTCTTCAATATTTTTTAAGGAAAGCCTCGTTAACAGATAAATTAGAGACCACCAGTTAAATATTAATCCACCCAGTAGCACTCAACATGCTTATAGAGTTGGCAAGTCGTGTGAAACTGTTCTACATGAACCTGGTACAAGGATCAAAACTCGCTTAATAATAAGGAGCTTCTCGTGAACACTTTACTGGATGTTGCCATAACTAGAAAGCTCATCCATAATATCTAAAGTGGTGCGTGGAAAAGCCCTCCTAATAATAGTAAGGAAATGAAGCGCAATGCTAGCTATCCACAGGAAGTGAGAGAACTTTTTAAAAATAAAAGAAAAGCACGGAAGAAGACATTACAAATCAGTCAGTTAATAAATACCTCAGGACTCTAACTGGGCAAAAAGATACTGATTATTCACTATGGAAAGTAACTAAGAATCTTAAAAGACCCAAACTTCAGGTTCCTCCAATTAAAAATAAAGAAAATTGGGTCAGAAGTAATTATGATACTTAAGCCGAACAAACCTCCGACTGATAAAGCTTCATATAGACCAATTTCTCTGCTACCAACATTATCGAAACTATGTTTGAAAAGATTCTTGTCAAAAAACTAAAACCAATTATGAAGAAAGGAATCTTATCCACACACACGCACATCAGTTTGGATTTAGGGAAGAACATTCTACGATAGAACAAGGTACATCGAATTACTGATGTAATCGAGAAATCACTAGAAAGCAAACAAATATTCTCAACTATATTCCTTGATGTAGCGCAAAATTCGACAAAGTATGGCACCAGCAATTTTTTCAAATTTTAAAATCATACATATTAGAAATGCACTTCCGAGTAAAGTATGAGAATGAATACTCCCAACTAAAAAGGATAACAGCAGGAGTACCACAAGGGAGTGTTCTTGGGCCAATCCTTTATCTCCTATATACTAGAGATATACCAATTACAGAAGAACTATGCCGACTTTTGCCGATGGCACCGCAATACTTGCAACAGCAAAGAACATCAATGACTCCACTAGTAAATTACAGAAGGATACTAACCTGCTATATTGGACAAAGAAATGGCGAATTAAATTAAATGAAGCAAAATCAATCCAAGTGAACTTTACAAATCTAAAAGTTAATCATATACCAATAAAGATAAACTCGATAGTAGCACCGCATGCAAACACTGCTAAATATCTCGGCACGACTTTAGATGCTAAACTTAGATGGAAGGAACACATAAAAAAGAAGAGAGAAGAACTAAACATAAAATTTAGAAAAATGCAAAGGCTCTTAGGGAGACAATCTGAACTAGCGATCTATATCAGACTGCTGTTATACAAACAAATCCCGAAACCTGTATGGACATATGGTAGCCAACTCTGGGGTTGTGCCAAGAAGACAAATATCAAAACCATACAAACAATCAATCAATCAATCAATAAAATCCTGTGATGCATTGTTAATGCACCGTGGTACATACGACAACCTCCATCGAGATCTAAAGATCGAGCTTGTGAATCGAGCGGATGAAATCAAGCATCATGCAACAAAACACCTACAACATCTGCACCAGCATGAAAATCTGAACATACGCTGTATGTTGACTATCACACCAACAAGACCTTCGTGGTGTAGGCAGAAACTGTGTTTTCCAGTGCCCTAAAGACACGTGTAAAACTTCGTTCGTCGATGATTTAATTAGAGACATCATTGTTATAAACACGCCACACGATGTGGTCCGTGTGTCATGTCTACAAAAGCAAAATCCAACGCTCGACGAGGTGCTAGAAATTGCGAGAATTTATGTGTCCACAACAAAAACGTGTTTGACTATAAAAGGAGGGGTAGGTGCAGCCGAAATAAACGAATTATCGCACGATGCTGTTCGTTTTCCTAAATGTAAAGACGAACACGATCGTCGACGCTGCCGGTTTGCCAACGCTATTTGTGATCACTGTCGGAAAATAGGTCATATTGCTAGTGTTTGTATGACACGTTCGAGGGGTCGATCCACATCAAGGCCAAATAACCGATATGACGGTAACCATCAACGCGATAATAACGTATACCGACGCCGTACTCATTATCGGCACCGCTCGATTCAATTCAATTGATGTGCATTCACCATCATTTTTTACTGTAAATAACTCGTCTAGTAACTTTTGGATTGGACTTAAAGTTAAGGGACATTCAATCTCTTTTCAAATGGATACTGGTGCAACTTGTACGATGGTGGGTCTAAATGTGTACCTAAAACTTGGAAATCCAATTTGTACATCGACATCTAAAATTTTTCGAGCTTATGGAGGAAACACGATCAAGGGGAAAGGTACATGCTACGTGAACGTCATGTATAAAAATTATAAATCAGTTTTACCGTTATTTATGGTAGACCAGGAGGATATATCGAATATTATGGGCATCGACTGGTTTGAATCGTTTCATTTCAAAATTGTACATGAGTCTAGTAATATATTTGCAGTGTCATCCGAAGAAAAGTCTGTAGGCGAACTGAAACAAGGAATTGCTAAATTGACTCAAAAGCATCATCTACTGTTTGAAAATTCCTTGGGAAGATGTACGTCGTATAAGGCTGAAATAAAACTAAAACCCAATGCTGAGCCTCGATATTTTGGGCCAAGTACCATTCCATTTGAACGACTCGTCAATGTGGGTGTGTTGAAACCGGTACAAACCACTCAATGGGCAACCCCAACTATGCCAGTAAAAAACGGAGAAATTCGGATATGTGAGGATTTCAAGCTAACACTGAATCCCGAAATTGAAATCGATCAGCATTCGATTCCCAAAATCGGTGAGTTATTTTATCGAATACAAGGTGGACAATATTTCATCAAAATCGATTTAAAGGATGCATATTTTCAAATTGGACTGACGGAGGAGACTAAAAAGTTCATGGTAGTGAATACACCGTTCTGTTTATTTAGATGATCTAATCATTTCCGGTGAGTCATACGAGGAACAACTAAAACACCTTGAAATGTTATTATGTCGATTGGAGGAGAACGGTTTCAAATGTCGTGCCAATAAATGTGAATTCGCAAAAGTCAAGATAGATTAGTTGGGACATATAATCGACAAACTCGGCATTCGTCCTTTATGCACTGGTTTGAGTGCTATTAAAAATTTACCTCGACCGTGGAGGAATTATTATAATAAATTCATCCAAAATTTTTCCAATTTAGCAGCGCCATTACATAAGGCTACGTTCAAAAAATTCTCAATTTGATTGGACAACCGAGCAGGAGCTCTCCAGTAACTTAAGGGAGTGATTTTCGTGATGATCTTCCACTTTTATTGGCGACAGATGCTTCATGATACGGCATAGACGCCGTGCTCTCACATTGTTTTCCGGATGGTACCAAACATCCAATTGCATTTGCATCCAAAACTCTGGATAAAGCTCAACAAAATTATAGCCAGATAGAAAAAGAGGCATTATCTATCATTTATGGTGTCACTAAATTTCACCAGTATCTTCCCGGTAGGAAGTTCCAACTGGTGACGGATCACAAACTCCTTCTCACATTATTTAGCCCAAATAAAAAATTACCAATACACACAATCAATCGATTGCAAAGATGAGCAATTATTCTAATGGGTTACGAGTACGACATCATATACAAGCCAACGCACAAGCACGGCAACGCAGATGCACTCTCCCGATTGCCATGCGGCTCTGATCACACGTTTGATTCTAGTGAAGATGATGGTATATTCGAGTTAGCAATTGAAAACTGCCCTATTGATATTTACCACAGTTCACAAACCAAATCTCTTACTTAACCGCCTGTTTTCGGCGACAAGACACAATTTCTTCATTTAATGATGTTATATTTTTGCAGACAGATCACACACGTGTAGTCATTCCATCAACTGGGGCATTACGAGGATGAGACAGCTTGCTAGACGATATTGCTGGTGGCCATCGATTGAGTATGACATCGAGAATATGGTAAAGCGTTGTGAAAGTTGCTCAACCTATGGTACTTCATAGAAAAAATAATTTTCTGAATGGCCAGCACCGTCTAGCCCATGGGAACGGATACACGATGATTTCGCTGGGCCATTTATGTCAAAGATGTGGCTAATCGCAGTGGACGCATTTTCGAGATATCCGTTTGTTGTACAAATGTCAAAAGTAACTTCAACTTGCACTATATATGGTCTCCAGCAACTACCCATCACGATAGCAAGCGATAACTTTCCATCCCGAATCCAATGGTGAAGCTGAAACATTCGTACGCATTTTTAAAACAACCATGAAAAAGAACTGTTTTGATGAGACCTCTAGTGATGTTGCTCTTACGAAATTTTTGGCAACGTATCGCTCAACTCCACTTACCAATTGTAACCGATCTCCTGCCGAAATCCTACACGGTAGACAACCAAGAACTTTACTGTCATTGTTATGCGAGCCTGAACGAGTTCACGATGCGGAGTTCCCCTCAACTAAATTCAAAATAAATGACAGTGTCTATGCTAAAGATTTTGTAAACAGAGGAACGTGGAGGAAAGGTTACATTTCAAAATGCTTAGGTCGCCGATTGTACATGGTGGCAACGAACAGGGGGATTTAGAAGCGACATCAAAACCAACTTCGAGGTCGAGTTTCTGGAGAATCCACGATGACAAATTCGGAGGAAAAATATCCACTGAAATTATTGATGCACGCCCATTATAGTGCCGGAATCTTCAGGAGGTCAGTAGGCTTACGGAGACGAAAAATCTGAGGAGTTACACGTAACTGGGGAAAATCACTTGATTACGCCGACTAATAAAATACTTTATTATGCAATGTAAATTACTAAATGGGTACTCAGACGTAATATAAATAAATAAGATTAAAAAAAAAAGTGGAAGATGTTGGTCTGTGTTCTTCCTAAAGTCCTGACGGATTTGATTTGAATTAAACATTATTCCTACTTTACCTTTTCATAAATTGGGAGGGTACAGTAAAACTTGGCGGAAACAGGCCCTCCGGAAGTAGCCGATTTTGCATAATTACTCATTTTACCTATTTGATCCATCCAATCTTGAAGAAAATGAAGATTCCTTATTTATCAAAAAATTACAAACATCCTTTACGGCATTGTGCGGTATGATAAAATTGTAATTATATTCGTGTGCATCACCTGCGATGAAACTTATTTCTCGTTTGAAAATTCAAATTTATGTCCCCTGCATCATATTGTCCTTTTATTACATTATCGTTATCAGAAAAGTTTTAGATTTTGTTGCAGTTTGAAACGAACCCTTAATTTATATTACAAGATACGAAAGGAAAGAATCCCTAAAGTTGATATTTTATTGCATATTAATGTGTTTATAAGGTACGAGCTCTACCTACAATGTAAACTTTTTGTATTGTTTGATTGGTACAAACGAACAACTTCTTGACTTTTCATTTATGGTAACCTCTCGTACATAGTGGTTAGCTTCCCCTCATCATAATCGTATTTCACATAGACTCAATATAAATATGGAAAGCAGCTTCAGGGAATTTGAATGTAAATTTTGGACATGTCAAAACGTTTTAATTACAATAAACAAATACCTGATAAAATAAGTCCTGCAGCATCTACATATACATACATATGGTATATACATAACTAATATGCTTCGGTAATTATGTTTGCTTTTTATATGAAAAGTGATGTCCGTTTGCATACACAATACACAATAAGGATGTTGGTATGTTGTGGCGGACCTCATTTTTGAATAAATTATATAAAACGATTGTTGTATTGTTTGTTATCGTCATTCCACTTGTTAATTTTGAAAAGATGATTTTTTGTTTTAAATTTTTGGGGAACTGGACATATTTTAAAATTTAAATTAAATGTTTTGGTAACGTGTTCTACTCTAACATAGTTGCAGGTATGATGCGCCAGACAAAACGTATATTCGAAACCAGTTTTAACATTTTCCTTTTATAAAAGAAAATGTATTTGTTACGACACCTTGAGGGGTCATAACATTATTTCCTTTCCTTTGAATGATTGATGCTTTTTATTGACGACATTACCATCTGTTCTATGGTATTACTACTAAAAAAATCGTTCGCTTCTACGGAAATTGGCCTTAATATTTTGTTTTGCGTTTTTGTTCACATCCAGTGTTCATGTAAACGTCGAATGAATGTTGTAGAGCGAGACACCAGGCGTGTACACCTAGTGCGTTTGTGCGACTGGCGGAGATGTAGAGAGATATTTTTGTTCTGTTTTCTCGTTTTGTTGTGTGCGATTGATGCGCGGCGTGAAGGGGTGGGCGAGTGACGCGCACGACAACAAAACAATAAAACACCAACGAGAACAAAATATGCCTCTAGATGTTTTTGGTGCGAGAAAGTTTTTGAGAGTCTAGTTTTGGATTTCAAAAAGTTAGCCAGTCATTTTGGAATGTAATCCAATTAAGCGAAAACGTTTTGAATTTTGAATTACATAGGGTGGGCCAAATATTTTTTTAATGCAATAACATAAAAAGTTCTCAAAATTTTTTGAAATTTATTTTTTCATTGTAAAGAACAATCCTTCCAATTGTAAAGATCAATCACATCAGCGTATCGGCTCATCCGAAAAGTTGATTTTTTTGCCAAAATCGGCATCTTCTTCAAGACGATCGCAAACCCACTCAGCGAACCGAAAACGCAATGGGTGGCCTCTTTACTTCAATTCCTGAACCAATTGAACTTTATACGGTATCATACCAAGATCTTTATTCAGAATTCGTCGCAATGTTGTGCGTGAAATGTTCAATTCTTGAGCACGATGACGAGTTGACGTTCCCGGCGACTCACACACATTCTCTGCTACAGCTTCAGCATTTTCGGGTGTACGCTTGGTTGGCTGCTTGGTTCGTGTTGGTTTATTAATTAGCAAGCCTGTTTCTTTAACTTTATTCACAAAATAACGCACATATGGAGCTCCCGGCGCTTCGTTTCTTCCGAAAACCGCACGCAATTTTCACACACATTCTTCAACATTACCATGATTTTCGAAGTAATGTTTCAATATTTCCTAGCGTTGTTCAAGCGACACAACCATTTTCGTTCAGCGGAAGGATAAAACTAACTTTCTGTCAAATCAGAAGTGACATAACCCTTACCATACTCAAAATAACCACTAGTTCCAAAAAAAAGTTAGATGGCCCACCCTGTGATTACTGCCCAATCGAAATTTAGTTGTGAGTTTTAGTTGGAATAATCGGTTTAAATTCAAGGACATAAACTTAAGCTGCGCCTTTACGAGAGTTGTTATTCATCACGGCAGTTTGTTATTTGGTGGTTGTTGTTTTGTTTAATTTAAGTCGGTCGTGCACCAAAATTAATTTGAGCCAGCCGTGCGGAAATCCGTTTATTAAACATTAAATATTTTCTATCGTCGAGGCAAGAACGCCGCCATATTTTACGGGTGGCCAACAACGTGGCCATTCTCATTTTTGGTTTACGGTGAAAAGACGCCCAAATAATAATCTACGGTTTACGTAGTGGCCAGCCGCATTTTTTTACGGCGGAAAGACGCCCAACGATATTTACGGTTAACGACAGAAAGACGCCCAACGATATTTACGGTTACGGGTGGGTGGCCAACAACGTGGCCAGCCGCATTTTTTTACGACGGGAAGACGTCCAACGATATTTATGGTTCGTGCCGGAGAGTCGCCCAACATTATTTTCGAGTAAAGGCGGGAAGACGCCCAACATTTACGGCCGCCTAGCGAGACCAAATTTATTAACGGCGGGAAGACGCCCAACCGACTTCCGCAATCCAGGACACCGCATCCCTCAAGGTCGACCTCAATGAGGTTAAAAGGTACCGATTTTTTTTTAATCCAAATTTTAAATTTTTCGAATTTCAATTTTTTTTTAAATTTTATTCAATGTGGCATGCACGAGGTGGTGCACATTGGTTTCGCTGTATTAATGTTCACGTTCAGCATCCATTTTGATCAAATTATTTTTGTTTTATTTCGTACGTAATTATTCAAGTTAGCGACCATTTTTGTGCGATTTATTTTTTTATTTTCCCTTTAGCTTCGGAATTTTCACGTTTGACTCTTTTGGTTTAATTTTTTTGTTTTTTTTGCCGCCCCCTTTCGCCTCTGATTTTGTTTTTCTCGAAAAATTAAAAAACAGCACGGCGTTTACTGACATTCGGATTTATTTTTTTCTCCCTCCTCGGCCGCAATTTATTTTTCCGTTATGGTCCTGGTCATGTCACCTTCTTTTGTTTCTGTTTTTTTATTGATGAATTATTAAAGTTTTGGATTGAATGATGAGAGGGGGATCTCATTTCGTGTCGGTTCTGTAGTTGCAGGCTGGGCTTGCCACTCTCTTTCATCCTCTTAGCAGGACACCCACCGGGTCGGAGTGGTGAGTCCAGCATATGTGTCGTCCATTCAGGAACGACTGTAAAATGTACACGGTCTCCCCGTGGCACTTCAGCAGCCTAGTGGTCTCTCCGGGTGAAGAGAGGTTTTGTCTGTTGAGGCGACGTCCCGCCCTCTAATGCTGCTTCGTTACGTCTGCTATCTCCCAATCGGGAGATCTCGTCAGCAGACAATGTACTTGTCATCCGGGGAGATCCGGTCGTTCCTGGGTGGGCACACTCGGTTATTATTATCTCATTGGTGTAAATTTAATTTAGTTTCAGCTTTTTTAGTTTACTTTTATGTTTGTGTTCTGTTTCACGGTGTAGACCAGAAATATGCAAGCTTCAACTTCCCCACCGCCTAAAACCCTGAAATCTATCTCTAAGAGGCCTCTGCATATTTAGAACAATCTGCGGATTGGCTTCGTGCCATCCCGTAACAATTTTTTTATTTTACCATAAAAATACTAAAATACCTGCATTCCACAAAATAACACTTGAGCTTGAGACCCTAGCACATTAGTGAAGGCTTTTTGTCAAAAACTCTCGAAAATAATTCAGATTAATAAAAGCCGTCACATCATGGATATTATTTCGAAGAAGATTGTAAGGTACTTGCCTATTTAACCGTGCAAATTCGGAACTTGTCGTTTATACACCATCTGGCGCTACATCCCATGAAACGATTTTCGCTTCTGCAATTGTGTTTTAAATAGTTGAGTCTACGACAGGAGAATGCCAAAGACTACGATCTAATATATGCAGGAGTCACTCTATGTCACTCTCTGTTACTCTATCTATCGGATAGAAAGTCTTCAACGAGGCCTTTTACTTTTGTTGTTGAGGCATAAATACGTTCATGAAAATTACTATTATCAGTGTCGAAAATAATGTAGACAACTGATTTATACGTAGACAATGTCAATAATTGGTAAAGTATATAGACAATAGAATATTCTTTTTTTTTGTTTTCCCCATTGCGTTCTTTCGGTACGATGTTAGATTCTTACAGTTAATCTGTTTTAGTGGTACCATTAAGTATAGTGAACCTCCCTAGATTGGAGCTTTGTGCAGAATGTCAGCGTTGACGGAAAATTTCGTGGCTAATAGAGTTGCCGAAATTCATCGTCTAACGGATGCAAATTGCTGGAATCATGTTACTAGCTAGCATAATTTGGCCTCTCGATATAAAGAGGTCTGATGTCAGCTCCGTTTATAAACTGCGATTTGTGGCTTAACAAACCTGAGTATCTACGAAAATCCTACTCTAAATGGTCAAAGTAATGTTTTCGACCAACCTAATGCCCAACCCGAAACAGATGTTATATGTTAATAATTACAAATCCTTGCGACGGAGCATTGCTTACATTGGTCGATTTATAGATAACAGTCGACAACCAGAAGATCCAAGGCAATTTGGAACACGTAACGTCGAAGAATTCACCAAGGATTATAACTTAATTGGAAAAAGTAGCAATATAGCTTCTTTAGATTAGAACTACACTGTTTATAAATTAATCGAAACATTTCTCGTAACAGTCAGCTAAATTCTTTAAATCCATTCATCGACCAAGACAGAATACTACCAGTAGGTGCCCAATTCCAATTACACTGCCGTTTAATCATGTGATTGCACCAACAATATTTAATTTTTATCATTTCACATATTTGCACCCTGGTCCATAAGCGCTTTTAATATGTTTATTATCGTAGTCACTTCAAACTACAATCGGCGTATTTTATGTTTTTTATAGTCACTTCAAAATTTCATAGCAAATTTGTATAGTCACTTGAAACGACAATTGACTCGACTATCGTAATCGGGGGGGTCTTAGCCATAAACAAAGAGAAAATTTTTTCCAATATCGGGGAAAATTTTATTAGGTGTTTTCACACTCGACCAACGAACGCATCGAAATTCAAGGAAAATATACCGCAAGAGAGAATTACTCTAGCACCTACGTTTTCTATTGTGGGGATCGGTCTCTGTAGTCCATTTGTGCTGCACTTCAAAGGCCGCTTTAAAGAACCTGTGTGGTAGTGTTCGTTTGTTTTGCAGTCAAGTGCATTAAGCTGGACTAGTCACCGATCTAAGTACTAATAGTTTTTTTCGTGCATTAATGGCAATGAAGCGTCACAAGAGGAAGATCCAATGCTACGCATGAAGAATTCCTGACTGCAATAAAACAAATTGCCAAATGCTAAGTCTTCTAGAATCAAATAAAATCCGTGAATTTATTCTAATCACTAAGCGATAGCAACAATGGATTCATGAGACTGGTAACCGTAAAACTCCACTCTTTTATGCGTAAACCAAAAAAATTCGAATCGAAGGGCTAAACGATAAACAAAATTCCTTTGTGTTATTCGGCTCGTGGGCATATCAGTTGATTCTTGTAAGGACATTGAAAAGATTTGCATGTCGTGAATGCGCTAATTCGATTTGAGTAAGTTCAAATTCGAATTTATAATGCTGCATAAGATAGCGGAAATTTATCAGTGGAAAATAAGAGATTACGCTACTCGCCGCAAGTAGCAGCACCAACACAAAAGATAATTGATTTTGTTATATAATTACCAGCGGAGATTTATTATTCATTTTGTATCTCTTTTTTCACTAAATAAAACATCCCAGCGGAATAAAATATTAAAACTCATTTTAAGACAAATTGATAGATCTTCGAAGTAAAGGAACTCGGTAAATGAAATCTTGAAATTTAACAATATTTCGTCTTTCCGCCATTTCATCAAGAATTGCGACGAAATTTGGATAGTAGTATTGATCAGCGATTTTAAAGTAAGTTTTGGACAAAATTCTAGGATCTAAATATCGAAATTTCGTCGCTATTCTTGATGAAATGGCGGAAAGACGAAATATTGTTAAATTTCAAGATTTCATTTACCGAGTTCCTTTACTTCGGTGATCTATCAATTTGTCTTAAAATGTGTTTTAATATTTTATTCCACTGGGATGTTTTATTTAGTGAAAAAAGAGATACAAAATGAATAATAAATTCCGCTGGTAATTATACAACAAAATAAATTCTCTTTTGTGACGGTGCTGCCACTTGCGGCGAGTAGCGTAATCTCATATTTCCCGCTGATAAATTTCCACAGCATGTGTTTTAGTGTTAGTAGAATTTTAGGAAAATTACTGTGGGAATATTTCGGTAATATGTCAGTGGTGTAAGTATTACTGTAGTGGTGTAAGTTTGTGCGAACTTATTTCAGCTATTTTCGCGAATATTCCGGAAGCGGTGTGAATTACGAGAATAATAATTGTAACCGTCAAACCCTATAGCGATATTCAGATACGAACCGGATTGGACACTACAAATTCATAACAACTGGTGACAGCGGGAGGAT
Organism: Nephrotoma guestfalica; assembly: GCA_963691935.1. Taxonomy (NCBI): domain Eukaryota; kingdom Metazoa; phylum Arthropoda; class Insecta; order Diptera; family Tipulidae; genus Nephrotoma; species Nephrotoma guestfalica. The sequence continues at coordinate 83,757,061 of OY829914.1, read as the reverse complement.
TGTAAATATCAGAAGATGGATGTTAAGAATTTACAGTTAAGGAATCAAAATCCCAGTTAAAGCAGCGTAATTTACCGACGAGTGGTAGCAAAACTAAATTGACTCGGATAATTATGAGTTTGAAAAGGAAAAACTAGATGATAAAAGTGAGGTGGTAGAGTCAGTTCTCAGGGCCATTTCAAAGTACCGATATTCCGCAAATGTTGATTTCTTTGCAAGTAATGATGTATTAAATGAGACAAAATTTAACACAACAAAGCAACAAACAATACAAACTTTAACGCAACAAATGGATCAAAAATTTGGTCAACAAGGTAAAGATTTGACGCGAGAAATGAAACAAAAAATTAAATAAATCAAAATAGGCAACGAAAGATTCGAGAACAAACTGAATCAAATGGTTGACATAATATTTGGCAAACGAAATGATGATGTAGGCGACACGGAACAGAAGGTCGAGCATTCACGTAATGGTGGGAATTAGATTTTAGATGGTGAGTGATGGGCTTCGTGGAATCGAGTGGCGGCGAGGAGTCACCAGAAGGAGAATCAGCTAAGTCAGGTCGAAAATGAAGAACAATGCAATTGGGATATTGCCAAAGTTCAAGAATAAAGGAACGTACTACTCGAGGTTCGGGATGTTTAACCGCAAGCAGAATCATCGTCTCATAGTGAGCCATTTATTAGTCAGCAAGAACCAGGAGAGTTGGTGTCCATAGTAAGTGGTGTTGACGGTGGTCGTCTGGTAGGGATGGTTCCGAGGATTTTGGTGCGGTAATTGTTTATGTAACGCCAGCAAACTTGATGAAAATGATGCTGCTGATGCTGACGGTATTGAGGTTAATGTGAAAATCAAACACGGATTGCAACGTGATGATGTTGGTAAGTATGACTTACAGCAACGTTTAGCGAGAGATAGAGACATAACTTGAATGCTAACCAGATCGAAATAGTATGATTAGGGCGGTCATATTTGGAGCGGATATAATTCCATTGGATAGAGCATTGAAATATATCTGGAGGAGAAACCGGCCAAGGAGAGTGATCTAGGGCAGATTGGCGATTGTCAGTGTGTATATTGCAATGACCTGTGAATGGAAGAGAGATTTGTGCAGAATTTGAAAACATCGGAAAGAGATCCTGCGCCTTCTTCACGAAAGAGCAACATTGGGAAATACTTTTGGAAAATATTTTGAATAAATATGGCTATAGGGCCGAAACTTATGTCGCTAATGGAGGCAAGGACGAAAGTGAAGTTGAATTGGTTTGCGTTACACGATCTAACCAACCGGCAATAGCTTGGATTCTGGGGTAATGTTACGATTTCGCCTATTGATTTATTTAATGGACAATTAATTCAGCATGGGCGCGTTTATTAAAAAGAATGGCACACTTATGGGTTAGAATATTAATTACATTTTTTGTGAGATTGGTGACATCTGGGGTTGACTAGTGGCGTTTGAGATAGTGTTATAACAGTTTTGTTGTATAGCAAATTATAGTAGCCTAGAACAGAATGAGTCATTTTCGTGATTCGGTACGCGATATGTTAAAAGCGAATGTGAGTAGCGGGAAAATAATAAGTGGTGAAAAGTGAGGTGAAAAAAGTGGTGCAATTAAAAATTGTAAATGGTGTGAATAATAAAGAATTGTGGAAATTATTTGTTATGATGCTTTAGTATTAATGGATTTTTGGTAAAATTATTGCAGTGGTGCAAGTATTACGGTAGCGGTGTAAGTGTGCGTGTGAAATTATTTCCGCTATTTTCGCGAATATTCCGAAAGCGGTGTGAATTGCGAGAATTGTGTTGTAACCGTCAAATTTTGTAACGATATTCGCAATCCAGTGATGCGAATCGGATTTGACGGGGCAAATACCCTAAATTGGCGTTTGTTGTGACTGCTATTTAAGTGTTGCATGACGAATTTTTTATTTTTCTGGTCTGATATTCTGGCCTAACTTTAATAGGGTTAGACGGACGGAATTTGTGTTTTTTTTTTGCTTTTTCTGTTTCGGGGACTTTGAAAAGATCGGGATAAGTTTTTCTTTAGCTTTAATTCTTTAACTATAAATTAAATTTTAAAACTGAGTACTTGGCACTGTATACCAATCTTAATCTTAAAGAAAACATTTTAAAACCTTGCGAATTATTAATGTTACTTGGCTAGACGACGGCTATAACGCTAAAATTGGTATACTTTACCAAACGAAGTAACAATTTATTTTTAATCTTTCCGCTATATGTACGAAGTCACAGCGCTGCTAAAAAGAACCAAATGAAATTTAAAGGCAAATATTTTTTTGCGGAATTAATGTGCTTGTCACACTAATATAATAAAAACATAAAAATTTTCTACAGAACGAAAAACTAAAATTTTTCAAACACTGACATCGATAAACGACTACATAAAAAATTGGCTACGAGCATCTGTGTGTATGTATACGGCTGAAGCTCTAAACTGAAAGTATAAAGTTTTTTTTTTACATGCAAAATACAACAAAAACAACTATTATTTGCAAATTTTCCCATTTGCAAACTACATAAAAGTAAAATGACTAAAAAATGGTAAAATATTCTACGACTCGGAAAAAATAAAACGTAAAAAAACAAATGAAATTTGGAAAATGGAAAATCAACAAGAAAATAAAATATTGATAACATAAACAAAAAAAAACTGTTATAAATTTTGTTTTTTCCTCTTACATCGGTGTTGTCAGCGGCGTTCCCCCAAGCTTTACCGGTGGTGGCAATGGCAATGGTGATGGTGGACGTTCTTTGACGACACTATTACTGCAATAAGGTAGTGGAAAACGCCAACCATATAGACTGCGTGAATTTTTGAAAAAAAAGTTTGTTGTTGTTTTTGGTTTTGTATATTTTTGAACAAAAAAAATTTTTGTTTTTTATATTTTTTGGTTTAAATGTTTCAAATAAATAAATAATAAAAAAAAAAACAAAACAGATAAATTCAAATTAGATGTAATTATTCCTAATGTAAAAATTTTTATTCAACTAAAAAAGAAAACCAAATAAAAAATCGAAATAATTTAAGAAAATGAATTTTCTAGCGATTACGATCAGACATTTAATTTATAGAAGTTAATTAATTTTCTTGTAAACGGTAACAAAAGGGAAGATTTTTTGTTAAATGTAAAAGAAAATCCCGCGGATTTACGTAAAGCGAGTGTATATGAATATATTTTTCAAAGGGCTGCACAAGAGTAAGAACACAAAGCAATTAAACAAGTAGTTTTAATTTATCCTTTGTGAATTTCTTTTCTTTATTTAGCATGGTACGAAAGAAGATAGTGTTGAGTACTGGTAATTACATTTTAATTAATTGTAATATTATGATAATGTAGACTTATACACTTAGGTGGCATATTGTTAATCGATTAGTAGTTGCAGCTCTTTCAATTGGCAATGAGTTGCTGCGTTCTTGATGTGGCCAAATAGTAATCTTCCTATGAGAAAGCCAGTAAAATTGTGTGTGGGGGGGGGGTGTATATATTTAAGACTATCAGAGTTTGTTGCTCTGTTGATGAACCTCCTCAAACCACTCTTACTTCATACTGGGATTTCAGGGTTACTGGACCAAAGGTTGGAAGGTCATCCGTAACAAAAGACAAAACATTAATCAATTTATTTGCACCTCGATTACGCTAGTCGTGTCGTTTGTCGTTTCAAGTGCCTGTTTTATTATGAAACTGTACTCGCCTGTCTTGTCAAAATATTTAACATGTTTTATCGTAGTCACTTCAGACGACAATCGGCATATTTTATGTTTTTTCTAGTCACTTCATAATTTCACACGACTCGAAATGACAGTTTTTAATTGTTTCTTATTTATTGGCTTAGCATTTTTTAAAGTCACTTGAAACGACAATCGACTCGACTAGCGTAATCGGGGTGTTGGTCTGATTCTTAAGAATTCCTTTGATTTCATTAAAATAGATCCAAATGTTACTTCAATATGTGCTTGATATGATGTTTGACATCAAACAAATTAACTTGCACCACATTCTTATTTTGAATTAAAGATGCTGGATGCTAAACCCACACAGATAAATGTCTGGAACCGCACGTTCTTGGTTATGTTTGTGGACTAAAATTCCATAACGGAGGCATTTTTATAAGGTCTCCGATGCTAACACCAAAGCTATTTCGAGGAATATTTCTGCATCTCCCATGCATGAGTGCAGTTCTTCCGATTTTGCGGCAGTTACCGTATTCTAGCTTGCCGCTGGTTTTGCATCAATTTCTTTCCTATGACGCTACCTCTCCTTCACGTTCGGAGGAGCTTACTAATTAAGTATTATGGTGCAGAGAAAAACAAATTCTTTCAGTTACTAGCTGTGAGGCGAACGCCCATGGCTTTTTGTGAGCCAACCGTCAACTCTGTGAACCAGGAAGTCATAGGGTGCTTTTACCCCCACCCAACTGTTGGCATCATGATTAGTGAAATCATAAAAATTAAAGTTAATCGAAAGTTAACCGATAGCAGAACCCATACAACAAAACATTAGAAAATAGTATGAATAATTATAGGCTATTAGAAAATTTTGGGCTCCACCCCTTCCAACTAAAACGATGGGTCCTGCTAGCTTTAGAAAAAGTTAGCAGAACCCATATCCAAGATTAAAGGTTAATTTTAGGGTAATTAAATGCCCTATTTAAATTTTTTTATTCTGTTCATTCTAGAAAAGGCATAAGGCTCTATCACTTCAAAGCTAGAAGAACGTAAATTTAAAATCGGACCAAACACGAAATCGGAGCGCAAAACAAGATCAATTGACAAACAAATAATTTTAGGCTCATTAAGGCCTCTTAAGGCCCATTGTGACCTACCTAATCAAATGCCCCATTAACAAATTTTGGACCACTCGTTCTTGACCAAACTTCTAAAGCTAGCAGAACCCAAATCGAAGATCGGACCAAAACCGAAATTAGACCGAGAAACTCGTCTAGTGACAAACAAATAATTTTAGGCTCATTATGGCCTAATCAAATGCCCCATTAAAAATTGTTGGGCTCCTTTCGTTCTTGACCAAACTTCAGATCATTTATTCCAAAGGTAGCAGAACCCAAATCGAAGCTCGGACCAAAACCGAAATTAGAACGAAAAACAAGATTTACTAACAAACAAATAATTTTAGGCTCATTATGGCCTTATCAAATGCCCCATTACTAAATTTTGGACTCCACTCGTTCTTGACCAAACTTCAGGTTATCTACCTAAAGCTAGCAGAACCCAAATCAAAAATCGGACCAAAAACGAAATTAGAACGAGATCTTTGATCTACTGACAAACAAATAATTTTAGACTCATCAAGGCCTAATCAAATTCCCCATTAAAATTTTTTGGGCTCTACTCGTTCTTGGCCAAACTTCAGACTATTTATTCCAAAGCTAGCAGAACCCAAATCGAAAATTGGACCAAACCCGAAATTAGAACGAAAAACTTGATCTACTGACAAACAAATAATTTTAGGCTCATTATGGCTCTACTTTATGGCTTTATCACTATGCAAATACCCCATTTAAAAAATTTGGGCTCCACTCGAGCCTAAAATTATTTGTTTATCAGAATATCAAGGTTTCGTTCTTATTTCGTGTTTGGTCCGATCTTCGATTTGGGTTCTGCTAGCGTTAGATTAGATGACCTGAAGTTTGGTCAAGAACGAGTGGAGTCCATAACTTTTTAATGGGGCATTTGATTAGGTCATAATGAGCCTAAAATTATTTGTAAATTGATCTTGTTTTGCGTTCTGATTTTCTTTTAGTCCGTTTCTCGATTTACGTTCTGCTAGCTTTGAAGTAATAAAGCCTTATGCTTTTTCTAGAACGAGCAGAATAAATCATTTATTGATATGGGTTCTGCTAACTTTTTCTAAAGCTAGCAGAACCCAACGTTTTAGTTAGAAGGGGTGGAACCCAAAATTGTTATTATTAGCCTATAATTATTCATATTATCTTGTAATGTTCTGCTGTTTGGGATCTGCTAAGGGACGTAAGAATTGTTGTCTTTCAAACTCTTGTATCGATTAGAACTACCAATGGAAATTCGAACGCTTGTTTTTGTCGAACCAGGAACATCTCCGATTTATCCGACAAATTGTGTCCTCTTATCACCCATAAAAAACAGGAAACGAAGGATTCCGGAGATCTGGTCTACTAAAACTTACGAAAAGTGTTAGAAGTTTTAAGAATAAGTTCAAAAGATAGTCCGATTGGGATAATTTTGTAGCAGCTCAAAATTTTTTAAAAAAAATCTAAAAACCACGCACAAAACTTCATGAATAAGATTTTAAGACTTAACGGCAAACTGCCACAAACAATCTGCAAACTTCCCAGATTTGCGACATTGTGAACCAATAATAATAACTATGATAATAACCTGTTTTTCAACTAACAAACAATGTTGGCTCTTCCGATTAGACGTTAGCCCCACGTGGATTAGATTATACTGATGGTAAAGCACATTCGTCTTGTTTTCTTTTGCTTTCATCAAGGCTTTAAAAAGGATCGTTTATCAGCGACAAATTATTACCCATCTAGCCTCTCAGTGACATGCAGCATGCTTACAGAGCTGGCCAAAGAGCTTATCGTGAGCACTCTCTGAGAGTTTGCTGGTGCATTTGGTAGTACGTGGCTATCTACGATTACCAACTGCTATTCTCAGTTGGGCATTGGGCAAACTGTCATTAAAAAAATCGAGTCGAAGTTTAGATCTAGCTTTGTCTAGGAGGAGCTATAGATGACCATCATCAGTTTCCCTCAAAGTTAATGGCTGTTCACAAGGGAGGGTGCTTTCTCCTGTTCTCCTCCATTTAATCTCTGTTTGGGCAGTGGTCACTAGATCAAAATTTGACACATATCTTGGCGTTACTTCGTCACAAGTGTATGTCGTCTTTAGTTACGAAACTGAACAGTCTTAGTCTAGGTACAGCTGGTTCGGTTGCTTTTCGAGTCAGATGCATTGAGGCATGGCAAAATTATGGTTCAATTACTGAGATTTATAGATAGGAGAAATCACTATTATTAATGACAAAATGTTATCTGAGCTTAATTTTGGAAACTCGTATTCGGTGGTTTATCCATCTAGAAACTTGTGGCTTTCCGAAAATATCAATTCAAATCGTTAGATTTTTTCTGACGGATCTCGCACCAAATTTTGTGCTAGCTTTGGGATGTTTTTGACAATTTGTCTCTAGAACTTGGTAGTTTGAGATTAAGTTGAAGAAAGTGTTATGTCAGCGGTGCTTTATTGCGCCTAAAAAATGATTTCCCCATAATGGTCAAGATCGGCCGTAACTTATTCTAATCGATCTTTTGATGTACCCTCTAAAAAGGCGGCTACGTTGCAAGGTGTAAGAGAGAGAGAGAGAGAGAGAGAGAGAGAGACAAAGAGAGAGAGAGAGAAAGAGAGAGAAAGAAAGAGAGACAGAGAGAGAAAGAAAGAGAGACAGAGAGAGAAGGGAAAGAGAGAAAGAGAAAGAGAGAGAGAGAAAGAGAGCTGAGTCTTTCAAATCAGTAAATAAAAAATTCTGACCACAGTTATCCGACATTTTCGTCAGTGCAACAGATTCTGTTGCAACAGAATCCAAAAGCACGAATTCTTTGTGAAACAGTTAGTTCCGTAAAACATCTTTATATTTTTGAAGATTGATAAAACTTTTCGCTTAAAGCAATAACCGCATCAAAACTACATATAGTTAAAAGAAAGAATTGTTTGGTCTGTTGAAATTCGGAACTTGGACGATATCATAAAGTATAAAGCAATTAAGCAAAAATTATTTTTAAAGACTTAGGCATTATAAATATTATAAAAATTAAATAAAACAGGACAAATCATCTCATATCGACACAAAAAGATATGGTGATCGGATTGTAGTGTAGGCAGAGAGACAAAGGTAGGACACGCTTCTTGTAGCGGATCTGCTGCACTACACCAAGTATTCACACTGTCTCCTCGTGCGACCACCGGTAAATACCTTATGAAAAGGGTAGGCGAATTGTGTGGAGCTAGTTCCTTTAGGAGTTTGCGATGGGATAACAACCCACCCTGTGAAAAACAAATTGTTACCAAACCACAACATAAGCCTCAGACAACTTAGGTATTCATTATTTTCAAATACAAGTGTAAACTATCATCCACATTTAATAAGCAAAAAAAGAATGCGATGCAGAATATCGATACGTTAAAACGACTCCGTGCAAAGCTACCATAATCGTCCCTCAAAATTTAGACCGACACAATGAAAACCACGAGTCCCAATCAAACATTCAGAAGCAGTGGCAATATATTCAGTCAGCTATAACTGCAGCAGCAGAAAACACAATTGGATGCAGAGAAATTAAAACAAACGTGGCTGAGGTTCTCTCAGTACGGTAAACCTACTTTCAAAATCTACTAAATCGAACTGACGAAGTGACCCCTATTCGAGCTGTTGCTCCACCAGGCGAGGAGGTATTTGTCCCATAATCCATCATTAGAGGAAGTAGACACAGCTATTTAAAAATGAAAAAGCACTCGGTCTCCCGGAATCCCTGCAGAATTATTAAAACACGGAGGATCTACTCTTGTATCTTATATCGTATTGCATTTATTTGTCCGCTACATAAGGAAGGTGACCATCTCAAGTGTGAAAATTAACGTGCGGCATAGCTCAGTTAAACACATCCTACAAAGTACTGGCTAATGTTTTACTTGCCAACCGATCAACCACTGATCAGAAATGTTGGGAATACAATATTATAATTCACCAGCTTGTCCCTCTGTGTAAGCTAACAACATCTGGCTCAATGTATAGAATCGCAGTGGAAGTGGCAGTATCTGACTCTTTTCGAAATAGCATCTGGTGTACGACAGGGAGATGCGCTCGCGCCTATGCTGTTAAATCTGGTGCTCAAGTACGTAATAAAGAAAAATGGTATTCAACCTTAGTTTGGCATATTCAATAAGTCAAGCCAAATTCTTGGATTAGCAGATCATATCGTGCTTCTTGGCCAGAAACCAAATGGTATCAAAAACAGTAAAATATCGTTTAACCGGAACGCGAAACGATTTGGTTTGACAATGTGGAAAATTTTAAATATCTCGGGTAAATTATAACATCCACGAACCATACACAAGCAGATAAAAGAGCCTGCATAACGGCCGGAATGGAGTATTTTATGCAAGCTCACATTGCACAAAGCACTAATAACGAATGATTGTAGAAGACTATCTTCTTTCGAAAGAAGGGTCTTCGGTTTATTTATGGTCTCGTTAAGATTGCGAACAACGAGTACCGGTAAATAAAGCAACTCCTTGGAGACTGCGATATTATCAGATTCATTAAAACGAACCGAGCTAGAACATCGAACAAGATCTTAGTATAATAGGATGTCGCACCTGGAGAGAGCGGACGATGAACCGAGATAGTTGGAGGACCGCCGTGCAAGCTACAAAATTCCTTCATGTGATGTGAAATCTAGAGAGGAGAGAGAGCATTAAAACTCGGACTTGACTCAGTCTGAATCACATGGAGAACCTCCGTCCGATCTTCGAAAGAGGCATTGGAATATGGGTACGATCTAAGAACGATACAAGGAACACGACAATTAGCAAAGACGAATTTGGAATTGGTGTTCTAATAAAACCGCGATACCGTCCTGCTTAATCAGGTTTCACGAGCGTCATTTTAACATTTCGTTCGTAAACGATCACACTCCCGAACAAACAAAAGTTGCTTTTCACGACCATCATGAAAGTATTCTGAGCAAAATACCTCAGTATGGGGTCAAAATCATTTTGAGTAAATTTATTGCTCAAATTAGTAGGACTAGCGAAATACATCGAGACACCATAGGTCTCAACTCACTCCTTACATCATATTTCAAACAAGAAAGGAACGCACGGTTGTTGCTAGCACATTCTTCCCACGGAAACGCATTCCTAAAGGTACATTGAAATCAAACGACGGGAACTCAGTTAATCAAATTGATCACATCCTCATATCCAAACGAAATTTTTCCAGTATCAAAGATATCAAAACAAGATGCTGAGCTACATAGACTGCGAGCAGTTGTTGCAAAATAAACTTTTCTTGATGCTTTTAATAGCCACGTTGCCAGAATTAATTATAAGAATATTCTGTCTAAAATTATTGAAAATCTGCGATAACGGAAGCCATCGTCAACAACTGGTCAAAATTCACCGAGGTCTAGAAATCATTGGTTGAAAGAATATGGCTTTAAAGTAGTTCGAGAAATAGATCACGACCGCGAGAAAATTCTCCACTTGGCTCTGCACAATATCATGCAGTCCAGATGGGATTTCATACGAAATGCTAAAAAACGGCGATCTAATGTTCTATCGGGTGAGGACTGTATCAGCGTGTATTCCCCTAAAAGAAGTCTTCCTATCATTAGAGTAACCGCTCATCAAACTGCCCTCCAAATTAACGACACGGAAACTAAAAATGTTACCACAAGAAGGCAAATACACGGAGAATTTATTTCGAAAGAAACACATCAGTATGGGAAAGTGAAAGAGTTTAAATATTTCAGACCGGTAGTAGCGGAACAAAATTTCTGTAAAAGAAACATTAAGAATCGTAGCTGGTGATCGAGTATTTCACGTAACATTAACATCTTCAAGTCTCGTAACATTTTGCGTTAAACAAAAGTTAACATCTATAAGGTGTTGGGTAGATAAGTGGTCGCTTTTGGTTGTAAGTCATGGACACTAAAGAGTTATACAGACACTTGCTGTATTCGAACGTAAAATAGTTCTTATGATTCTGGGGCTAAAAAAAGAAAGCGGCGGGTACAGATTGCGAATGAATCATGAGATATGAAATTATCTAGAAAAATAAATGTAATATGATTTATTCATAAAATCCAACACTAGGCAGACCCTCAAGTTGGTACTAATGAATGCAGGTCCTCGTGGAAGACGTGTGATCCTCACACACTCGGTCATCGTGTCTGGTGTCCCCTTGTTGAGGCTGCCAAATCCCTGTATGGGATGTAGCGCCAGCAGTAAGTAAGTATGGGACAAAAAGAACGGCTAGTTTTGAACACAAACTTCACAACTTCTGATCCTTTCACAGTTTTACTTAATAAAAAAGACGATTTATAGAATGTAAACATTCAACCCATCAAAAACCCCTTAGCCTAATTTTTGGCTCAAAAATGTGTTTGTTGCCGCATACGGAGTGAGACCAATCCACAAGAGATCCTACAGACTGCACTACATCCAGAAAAACGCATCGTTTGGTAAACACGCTGGTAGCATCATCGGACCTTCAAACATGAGGCCGGAATCGGCGTTACAGTCAATGGAGACCACCACCGATGATTTTTTATTTGAACATAGGGATCACATTGATCTGGACGAGAAGTAATTTCAACAGGATGGCGCTACATACCATACGGCGACGGCAACTATCGACTTATTGAAATCAAAATTTGGCGATAAGTTGACACCTCTCGATTATTTCTAGGGGCTACGTAAAGTCAAAGTTTTATGCTGATAAACCAGCAACAATTGACGCTTTGTAGCCCAACATTATTCGTGTAGATTTTACAAATGAACAAAAAAATTTGATTAAAATTAATTTTGTTTGTGTTATTTTTTACAAATTGACGGATAAATACAACTAGCAGTTGAAATGAACCATGGAAATTTTCAAAGAAAATTGAATTCGAAAAAGACAAAGAACAACGAAATCTCGGAAACTAAAAATACCGCTTAAATTTGAAAGGGTAACGTGACTCGGATCCACGAGGAAGGCGGAATTGAAAATGTCGGGCCGGGCCCATAACACGAAATATACTCGAATATTGATAGTTTCGAGTAGTCCGATCCGACATATTTGTTTTTTATTTACGGCCGAAAATTAAGTATCGAGTCACCCCTTATTAATGTAATGCGATTCAATTTATAGAATTTACAATTCTTTCTATACCTCACTCCCTACTCGCTACTCCCGAAAGGGGAGATAACTTTAGTACGTGGTTCGCAATATTTTTCTCCATAATTTTCCGTTATAATAGATAATTAAGCAACAGAAGTTTATGTCGGTTCGGGCTTTGGTCATAACGAGAGAAGTAACTATTAATCTAAAATTCGTGTGGGCTAACCATCGCTTTATAAATCGCACTCCTATTATAAACAATAATCTTCAGTTTAGAGTCCGTTCGACCCCGTAACCCTTCTTTCCTTTATAGACAGGTACAATTCAGTAGGTATCTGGTTCCACTTACGAATAATTTCTACAGTGTTTTTCAAAAGTTTCTCAAAATTCCAATTCCCCCCTTCCATGTAATCGTCGTAATTTCTAGAACAGTGCTCATTGCTGATTCGAATTGTGCCTGTCTATAAAGTGAAGAGGGGTTATGGGGTCGAACGGACTCTACTTTTAGTTTTGCGCCATTTATGTAAACTGAAGATTATTGTTTATAATAGGAGTAACCATCTATGGTTAATTTCAATAACTTCCATCTAGCGATTCATTTTATATCAGATGTTATTTTAACACTAACAGCAGTTTCCCGCTCGCAATATAGATAAGAACACAGTATCATATCTTCGCGGTTCGAAATTAACACATTTACGATTGATCAACGTGGGATATATTGAAAACTTATTTCCAAAATGAGTGCTGTGTTGACGAAACAGTGCAAATTTTAAACATTAATTTCTGCGGAAATACATTAAAACCACAATTGCTGAATTTGGGGTTAGAAAAGCCCCACAGATTCGGAGAGTAGCAATTTGGTGTGGTTCTTGGAGTGTCGGCATCATTCGCTCATTTTTCTTCAAAAATGATGCTGGCAATACAGAGCGTTGATAACCGATTTTTTGGTGGCCAGAAATTGAACAAGAATCGATCTTTGGCGCACTTTGGCGCTGTTATGATGTATTGATATTATTTTGATCGCAAAGTTTTTTTGCTGTAAAAAAAAATAAAAAACACTTGAACTATTTTGAATTTGCACGTCCTACTTAGAACGAATTTAATTGTGAAGTGGATCTGACAGTTCGCATACACAGCCGAGCCAAAAGTTCTGTGTATGTGTGTGAGTGTCGACTTGAACAGAATACTCAAGCAAAAGCGAAGTTCTAAATTCAATAAGACCTATTTTATGCGGACAATTCAGGCTCTTAAGCACAACGTGTCTGAAATTATTCTCGAAATGCAGCCCGAAACTACCGAAAATGTACTAAAAATTGTGTTCACATGATGGGCTACTGTCAAGCTAGCCGCGCGCATCCACTTATTTGACGTTGAATTCCATCAACAATGAGAAAGTTTGCTCTTACCAGTAAATCAATATTTGGAAAAATATTAAATGATAAATGGCCCCACTACAATGCAAATCGGCGATTTTTTAATATTGTAGATGGAATTCAGCGGTTTACACTTTGAAAAGATGGTTGAAATTGGCGTTAAAAAATAAATAAGGAGTGAGACGTAAGGACTTAATGAAGTATAAATAAGAATGTGTCGAAAATGTTCGATACTCAGCAATGCGTTTTTAATCTCATTTATGCTTGTAAAGCGGCGATCCTTTAAGGAATATGGAGGCTCGGGTGTCATTTCACAGTTTCGTTTTTAGCAAAAAAATTCACGAACAATGAAGTGTAGATGAATTCTCGTCGTGCATAAACCATGAATTGATTCGTCACAAACCCGGGCGTTTTTTCGGATTCCTTTCTCTGATTGTCTGATTCAGCGATCGTTCATAATCGTTTCTTTCACTTTTCCTCGTTTTCATCGGTTGTTGATGTACTGTAGGTAAATCCTTATTTTACTCAAGGCAATTCACCAAAAGTAATATTTAACATTTCTAAAGCTTTGCCGCACTTTATTCCATAACAAAATTTAATACAAATTCTCTGATCCTACCAAAAGACATATAACCGTTTTGATAGCTGACAACAGACTAAATATAAAATATGTCTAACACTGTAGCCTTTCCAGACATCTGCACAACAACAAAATAGTCGTGTGAATCATTCCCTACGTGCTAATTTTGCACCAATTTTCATTAGGTATGGCTCGAGCTGATCTTTAGACATAATTGGTTGTCTTATACTGAATTATTTATGAATTAAAAAACTAAATACATTTGAGAAGCTTTTATTCAATAAAATTTTTACTTTTAGTTAATAAATAATATGGCGGCATCTGATTTATAGATCAGCTCCTGAACAGTGACTCTTTGATTAAATCTAAAGACTAACAACTCTTTACCTTTATAATTAGAAGCGCCATGCAAGATTCTATCTTTCATTATTATCTCCGATTTCGTTTAACGGATTTAACATTCTATCTTCCCCCCTAGAATATACAAAAATTTCATGTTGAAAAAATATTACGGAACCTTTAAAATATTCACAATAAAGAATAATATTTTACTAGACACCTGAATATAAAAACATGAAACAGATATTTATGAGTGACGACAGAACAATGACAATACATTTTTTTTACACTTTGACAGTAAAAGCAAGTTCGGTGACATAAGCCTGAACGCTATACCGAGGTTTTTTTTCCAAACGCGCGAATGCGCATCGTAAAGAATACAAATAAGCAAATCTATATATACAGTAAATTTAACCGTTACGCTATGTTAACTAATTTTATTCCTTTATGGACCTCCTCCATTCTCCGTCCTCCTTCCTATATGCTCCATTTCGTTTTGTAAGAAATAACTTTGTATGACGGAAAGTTGTACGGTGTAAAAAATATTTTAACTATGAAACTCGGAAGTGTGATACGAACAAACGATTTTCCAGTTGCTGTTCTTAGGTTGCATAAGGATCTTGTTCGCGTGGTTGCCTAAGTTGTAGATTCAAAGTTGTAAATCTTCTCCATGAAGGCCATTGGGGAATGATAAATATGAAGCAACTGACAAGAAAACATTGTTGGTGGTCTGACATTAAACGTAGTCCAAAAGTGTCGATCTAGTCAAAAAGTCGTATCAGATCGAAAGTTGGCTGATAGAGGATGCACCAAGGCAGCGAGTACACGTTGATTTCGCCGGACCTTTTTTGAATGTAATGTGGTTGTTGCCTTTTGATTTTTCCCCTTTATCGATTCGTCGTCAGGATGATAAATATCAATACAGAAACGGCGATCGATGCTCTTCAAGTGATATTTTGTTCGTCATTTATAGCTCCAAATGGAAAGACCGATCGTTTTGTACGTTTAAGGCGACCTTCTCGTACGACCAACTCGTACTGCGTTGCAAACGTTTTTATTTACTAACGTTTCTCACCAGGACCTGGATGCCGATGAAATGATAATTTTTCGCGACAATTTTTATTAGAACAAATTAGACAACTCTGATAAAATGAATTGTAACATTTATACCAATTTATAGCAACTGAACTTTACATTTTCAAAATGTTACTTTTTGCGAATCACATTTTAGTACTCATTTTCAGCAGTTCCATTTGTATTACTAATTTTATAAATAGTGACATTTTCCTTAGTCACTTGATCAGAATCTAGGCCCAGTAGAGTAGATTTTTATGAATGAAAAACCCTGTAGAGCTAGCCCGCCTCCCACCTCTTAAAATGGTGAAAAAGGATAAGTACAGAGAGTATGAGTTCTCGAAATCAGCAAACAAAAAATTTTGAGGTCATTCATTTTACCAGGAAATTAAATAAATAGTGGGGGCTAAGTCAACGTTGATCCACCACTATAAAAAGGGTATTTTGAATACATTTTTGTTGTTAAATTAGGAGTTATTTATAAGCTTTCAATTTAAGTCAACTTCGGGTTTTGAGCTTACCCTCAAAACGGCAAACAACTCCTTAATTGGGTTTTGCAAAAATTCAATATTTCACAAAATAACCTAAATTTCTCAATTGCAAATGACTAATTATTTTAAAATTGCGAACTAAATACAATTTTTATAAAAATTGGGTTCGGAAAAATAAGTTCAGAGGGTCGTCCGTGAGCCCGGGTCCCATTTTTTTTTCTTATTTTTTTCCGCTCACACGATTTTTATAAAAATTACTGGAGCTTAGAGTCTTCTTTGAATATTTTATTTGGCGTCCACGATTCTGATAAAATTTTTCGGGAGAAGATATTCGAATTCAAGGAGAAGATTACAAGAGTTCTGAGTTCTGGATAATTCACTAAGAATTCCCCGGGTAGATCGTCATGATAAACCGCATTATGTTGCATGATGTTACACCATGTTGCATGGAGTTACATCATTTTGAATGTTGTTGCGAAATATAGCACCATGTTGCGTGATTTTGCACGATGTTGCGTTATGTTGCACCATGTTGTGGAATGTTGCACTAAATTGTGGGACGTTGCACTACATTGTGTGCTGTTGCATCATGTTTGGTCATATTGCACCATGTTGCGTGATGTTTGTTGAGACAGAGTTTTCGAATGCAATAAAACGATTACAAAGAGTCAGATTTCTGGATAATTCATTTAGGAGTCTTCCTAAATTAACGTGTTGCACCTTGTTGCGAAATATTTCACCATGTTGCATGATGTTGCACCATGCTGTGGAATCTTGCATGAAGTTGCGTTATATTTTGCCATGTTACATGATGTTGCTCTATGTTACTTAATGTTGCATCATGTTCTGGAATGTTGCTAAATATTGCACCACGTTGCATCGTATATGGTTGAACTAATCTCGTATTTTTTTTGTTGAAAATGTTGGTTGTTATGAATAACAAAATTGATCTGAAGCATTCGCCATTTATTTAATGTTTTAACCTTGATCAACGATTTGGATGTCGTCTGGTGTGGTTTGGGTCTCTACTTTTTTTTCAGTTAGTACGATTTTGAAAAAAGTTGGTTAGGAGAATGCCAAAGAATTAAATGCCAGAAATCGATTTCGATCGGTGCTAATTTTGGGAAAATTAGTTAGAGGATCCTTCGGTGAGGCCCGCGATTCTTTTATAAATTATTTTTAGCTCGAACGATTTAGATAAAAATTGAATTACGGTAACAAGCGTTTCTAATTGGAATGGAATAGGATGACTCCTAATTTTGGTAAAATTAATTTAGGGGTTTTCGCAAACGATTTTGATGAACAAATTGACGATGTTTTCGAATGTCAGGAAATGTCTGGAATGTATTATGATTTTAGGAACTTTGTATATAGATGATATGGTACCACTATGTTGGTTTAACCACTATGTTGCGTCTTCTTTCATAATAGAACTGTGTTATCTCAATCGAAGGGGATGGAACTCAGATTAATGATGAGAATGAGAATCCAATATAAATTTTGAACATGCATCTGGAAAATTGTCATTTTAAATTAACCTAAGCCATTTCTTAACCGATTTGGATACAGTACAGTTACGAATAATAAGGAACTCAGTTGGTACTATGAAAATATCCAATTTGATTATAAAAAACGCGGGTTCTTTAAATTGACTAGAGCTAAGCCTAAGTAACGGCCTAAGTAAGTAAGAAAGTGTGGCGTAATTATTATTTTATTTTCCGAAGTAAAAGGAAGTAGAGTAATCATGAATATTTTCGACTTCGAAATTTTTACAGATTTACCATTCGCTGTCTGTATCCCTCTACAGCCCAGACGGGTTTACGAATTTGAATCATAATTTTTTCATACATTAGGAGGTCCCAAAGGATAGGCGGTAATTGGTCCGCCAGAAATGAAACTTTTTCATTTTTGACGTTTTTTGTGTTTAAGAACAAAATGGTGCTAAAAATTTAAACAAAACTGGCATTAAATTTAAACAAAACTGGTTAAATCATTCCTCCAAAGTTTAAGCTTAATAACGATTTTTAATAATAAACTATTAATTCAACATAATTCGGTCGCTCAACAGCCCAAACAGGTTGAGTGATCGGCATAAAACTTTATACTTGAGGTTTTCTGATAAGTTGGCAGATGTGGTATGGAAGTTGTGACTTCCATATGAACTTTTAAATTTCTTGATAATATTTTAAAAAGTATCGCAATTACGAAAAAATCTACTAAAATTAATCGATTATAAATTAAATTTGCAACAGAACTGGCCCAGATCGTTTTCTAAAAATTTAAGCGGAAATGGAAAATTTTGATAAAATCTTTTTTATCGGTTTTTGTAAATATTTTACATAATACAGCTAATCGTCGAAGAACACGGTACTTGAAGAGCACCTCATTTTCACACTCCCGTTTTTTGTAGTCTCGAACAGCACGATTTCAAAGAACACAGAATCAATTAATCGTGTTCTTCGAGTGTTTCCTATACAGGATTTACGAGAAAACTATTAAACCTAAACGATTTTAAATTGGTCCAAATCATTTTAGTAAAATTTATTCCAAATGACCATTCCATCGAAAATTCAGTTAAGTTTTCATTTTGTGTTATTTTACAGAAAATTCGATAACTACCGCGTCTTTGAATGTTGAATAGAATTTTGACGTTCGAGCTCGTGGCAATCAAATTCCACAAGAAGGGTAGTTGTGGAACGGGTGTTGCCACCACATATACAGTTTTCTATTTTTTATGAACTGCTTCGAGAGTGACTGCAATCGAAGTTCCTGGTTCGATTTTATCTTGTTCTCCTTCACCGGCTGGACGAGTGCAGTTGAAGCAAATTCTCTGGAGATGAGTTTCACAATTGCAGTTCCGACAGTAGTCGCAAGAACTGGTAGATTTCGCGTTCTTTTTCTTTGCTCTGATGCAGAACGAACAATACTTTTGTTGTAACTTTGGCACAACATTTCTTACCACTGGTGTTTCTGTTCCGGCTTCTACGCAGTGGCGATGCGATTGGCGATATAGGAATTAACGTATTCTAAAGCAAGCTCACGGAGGAATTGAGTTTGTTGTGTAATGAAAATAGACGATACGCTGCCATTCCACCCACATCCAACATATTATAAAATACAGTAATCGGCCATCTGCTCGATCGGCGTTTGGTACTATAGTGACGTACCATTTTGTCGTAGGTGTCTACCCCACCTTTCAAGGTATTGTAGTCCAAGATTATTTGTGTTTTTTGGACCCCCTATTTACCTTGTACTATTTCGTCTCCTTCGTTTGTAGTCGACACCACGAGTACATTTTTGTAGGATCGGATCGGGTTTATAACTAACCAGCGCCATATCTTCAGAATACGCAAATGTACTGTTGAACTAGCCTCGTTGACGAGGTTGTCGGGTCTCGGTTAATTCACGAGGCAGCTGTGGATTGTTCGAACGAACGATATTAACCAATGTTATTTTTTGTTTGAAAATGGCTTGTGCCAGCGGATACGACATAAAAAAATTATACATGGTTACGTTGGAGCCTTTATTGAGTTATCCAGCCATCAAACGTACCATAAGGTCATGTGAAAATTGGTTGGTTTAACATTCCCAGCTTCTTGACCTACGTAGATTTCTCCAGCAAGTGGATAATTGGTGAACCAAAAAATTTTGATGACTTACTTCCTTCCCTGGCTTGCTGGAAATATTTTGTCTGAATGTGCAATTTGCTCGACCCACTCTATCTCGTGTGGTTAAAAATTGTTCGTCGATAGTCAATTATTTGCTCGATTGGTACGGAAGTGGTGATCGACGCAGGAATTCTTGCCACAATATTGTCGAGGTCTGCCAATTATCAAAGCGTAAGAATATTTTCAGCTGCTCAAAACGATCTAACGACATTGTAGCTGTGTAAATTGGAGAAGATAGATCGCTTTCCCATAAGTCGGTTGCGTGAACATTCGAATTTTTTTCGGATCCACTGTACAACAATAGGCCAATAAAGACATAAATTTCGGATTCGTTTGTATCTGTTCACACTCGTCGTCGTTTCGCGGAAGGTCTAGCTTGATATGTCTAGCTTGAAGGTCTAGCTAGGTCTCCTGAGCTTTTGGATTCGTGTACTCAACCATTGATTTGAAGGTGTGAATCTTTTTAATCACCGCCTCTAGACAGACACCATTTGATGCGTTTCGTTGATTTGCTTCTACTCTGCAACGATTATTTTGGGTTTTTTCTGCATTGGACCACCATTCCACTTTTCGCTTTCAGCTTTATATTGTTTACCTCTGTTAGGAGCATCAGCAGACGGGCCAGGTTGTCCAGTGACGCCATCGTCAGGTGCAACTTCAATTAAAATATTTCGTTGTTCTACGAGGTACAATTCCTCACCGCCGTTTATTTCATCAACTATGTTGCTGGCGCATCATCTTCTTCGAATTCGTCGTCGGAAGAAGTTTCATCTGCAGAAGGTACGTAGTCCATATCGTTTCCACACACATCTGATTATTGTGCGAGTTGGTGCGTCTACAACATCAATATTGCTTCCTTCCAGCGGATCTTCTGTATCGTTTCCAAAATAATCGAGCAGTCTTTGCAACAGTCTTTGCATGTTCTGTAGAACGAACGGTTGTGGTACTCAATCCCTTCGTAGTAATGAAGCTTAATAGCTAATTAGTCATTCAAAACTTTGCAATGGTACAAACAAAAGGAAATAATACTCCAGGTGGTACACGAATATCAACATTGCTAAATCCACTTTGAGGGGCCGAGGCACTGTGAAGACTGGCACTATGGATTCTGGGAAGAGCAAAATTGCATTATCAGGGAACATCAAATCCGTTCCAGAGAAGATCAAATTTACAAAGATCATCGATAAAGAAAAATAAAAGCAACTCGGTAGTTGACCAAGCCGATACTTTTTCTAACGCTATACCTAGATGTACTGGGCAAACATTACACGAAATAAGTGATGACACCGGAAATTTTAATTTGCAAAAAGCCGAATCCAGTAAAACAATTATTGACCTAGAAATGGAGAATATGGACCTCTTGGCGAGGCTAGAGCATATGGAGCAATCATTTGCCAAGCTAAGCGAAGAAATTGAGTATCTAAGGCGAGAAAATGAAAACCTAAAAATGAATCGGGATTCAAAAGAAGATTGCGATATAGGAAGCATTGAACCAGACAAACCCATCTATTCCACTGATGAAGATGAATTACAAAGAGAGACGGACTGGACCCTAAAGAAGAAAAAACAGTCTAGGAAGAGTAAGAAAAGAAAAGCTGAATCGTTATCTGAGGCTGAGCAATTAAATGGTAGGGGACAATCTAGTCCAGATTCAAAAGTTGTTCTACCCAAAGCCAATCTACCAAAAGGTAGTAAATCTACCAATTACGCCAAATTTAGTGCAACCCAAAGAAAAATCACCCCACCAACAAATATTGTGGGTGTAACCATAGTTACCAAGAAATTCAGTCACTGATGAAATCGGTTACTGACAAAGACTATAAGGTCACAGCGCTAAACAATGACGTTTGGAAAATTAATACTTTGGACTCAGATACTTATAGAACCATATCTATGAAATTGAATGCGCAATAGTATCAGTGGTTCACTTACGAGAACAAACAAGCCCGACCTATAAAAGTCATGGCAAGAGGTACTAGATGCTGTGAATATTATTAAAAAAGAGAGAGCAGCAATTCAGGAAGGAAACCAAATTATCAGTAAAAGTGGACTCACTCTTTTTATGCTGCAATATTTGACAACAAAGAGAATGTTCAAAATCTTTATGGAATAAAAGGAATCCTTCACTTGAAGGTAAAATTCAAACCAATAAGGAGAACCACAACACGCATAGCCCAATGTAAGAAATGTCAAGCATTTAATCACACCCAAAGATATTGCGGCCGGAATCCAAGATGTGTAAAATACTTAGGTAATCATATTACCCAGGCATGTACAATAGGGAGAGATATCCCAGCCAAGTGTACAAATTGTAAGGGCCAACATCCGCAAAATCAGGAAAATCGAAGGGTTCAAATATCAAATCAGATGAATCAAAACCCACAACCAAGTAACACAGGGCAAAGAAGTTAATTTGCGCAGGTAGTGAAAGGTTCGGGTTCAACCAAACATATGGGCTCTGAAAGTAACCAAATTATGGAAAACATTATGAACAGCATTGCAGCTATTACAAAGCGGCTAGATGACCAAAGTAATATGAACAACATGATACTTGATCAACTGAAGAAAATGCAACTCCCTCAACGCAATCCAACAAAAAATGTTAAGTAAGAACACAACTTTCAAAATAGCAATCTGGAATGCGAATGGCATTGTGCAACATATTCCAGAAATAGGAATATGTTTAAATTCAGAAAAAAAAGACATTCCTCCAGCGGAAAGAGCAAGAGGTGGTTCGGCATTACTAATAAAAGAAAATATAAAGCACCATTTAGAATCAAATATCGAAGAAGAAACAATGCAAGTCACTACTGTAACGATCCAAATTTAACACAAACAGCTTACTGTCTCTGCAATATATTGTCCTCCCCGGCATAACTTGAAAAGAGAGGACTACCTTAAACTATTAAAATCGCTTGGACGTGATTTTATTATTGGAGGTGACTTTAATGCGAAAAACACCTATTGGGGATCTAGACTTACGACGTCAAAAGGTGGCAAAGAATTGCTTGAAGCAGAGCAGATATCAAAATGTGAATTTTACTCTGGTGGTTCCCCAACATACTGGCCCAGTGACGGAACGAAGATACCCAGAATCCCAGTATATCCTAGAACTACATTCACATTGAAGACGGTAATTCTCTATAGTATCGGATCATTCCCCGGTTATCATGACTGTCAGTGAAATGGTAATTCAAAGGGAGAGTGCACCCAAACTGGGATCTCTTTCGTGAAGTATTGGAGGACAAAATCAATCTTCAGGTACCGATAAGAAACCCCCACCAGTTAGAACAACTCAATGAAGCAATTCACTATGCTGCTTTGGCAAGTACCCAAATTATACAAAATAAGAAGAAGCTTAACATATCCTACCCAATGGAAGTTAGAGAGTTGGTAAGACAAAAACGACGGGCACGTAAAACCTGGCAAATAACTAGAACACATGAGAACAAAACAATTCTTAACAATTTAGGTAACAGCCTCAAATCTCTTCTTAAAGAAGTTAAAAATGCATCAATCAACAGATATCTAGTTAACCCTAACCGATGAACAAAATTATGATTATTCACTGTGGAAGGTGACGAAGGGACTCAAAATACTCAAAATGCAAGTGCCTCCACTTAAAAAGGAGGATGGAACCTGGGCAAGAGGTCCTAAAGAGAAGGCTGATCTGTTGGCGGAGTCTCCCGAGTATACTTTCCAACCACTACCAAGGCAAACGGCCAATGAAAATATAATGTCAATCCACAAGCTGGATGATTTTGATACACGTCCAGTAACTCTCCAAGAATTAAAAGAAGAAGTGAAAAGCAACATGAATGTTAAAAAATCCCCAGGATATGACTTGATTACTTGCCAAATAATCAAGGCTCTACCAGATAAAGGATTTCGTAAGCTATTACACATAATCAATGCAAGCTTTCGGTTAAAATGTGTTCCGTGGCAATGGAAAGTAGCAGAAGTAATCATGCAGGCCAATTTCATTGCTGCCAATTATGTCTAAACTCTTTGAAAAATTATTACTAAAAAGATTTAAACCAATAATTGAGGACCGACAACTAATTCCTCCACATCAATTTGGATTCAGGGAAAAGCACTCCACAATTGAACAGGTCCATAGAATCACAAACGTTATTGAAAGAACGTTAGAACGTAAAAAAGTATGATCCAGCATATTTCTGGACGTCGCCCAAGCATTCGATAAAATCTGGCACAGAGGACTGGAATTCAAGCTGCATAGAGATGTGCCGAGGCAATTCTATGCCATACTAAGATCTTATTTCTCCAATAGACATTTTCGTGTGAAATATGAGGATACTCCGAACTAAAGAAAATCTCTGCCGGTGTCCCGCAGGGGAGTGTCTTAGGACCAATCCTATATTTATTATGTACGAGGGATATTCCAACAACAGATGAAGGAACCATAGCCACATTTGTAGATGACACAGCAATCATGGCCATTGGAAGTAATGTCGCTGATGCAACGAGCAAACTCCAGAAGATTACCAATGCTGTTGTAACTGGACTAAGCGCTGGAGAATTGTTCTAAATATTTTTACTTTTAGCGCCGCCCTATATATGTACTAAAACTAACCACTAACACTATATTAAATAAATACTGTGACTATCTTCACTTGCTATTGTGTAATTGATCAGAACGAACGTGTATTTGTTTCCTTAAACTAAATAACCCTATTTCAATTGCACAGTCGATAATAATAATTTATCAACAGGTTATGGGCCCAGGAACGCTCAAGCAAGTTTAAAAGTAAAATAAGTTTTACATTAAAGCAAATAAAAAAGAAAATAGTGAATATTCGGTATATATAGTTTTTTTTTCAGCTGACGGTTGACGTCCAACAGCATTGTTCGAGAACGTTCGTTCGTTTTTTTTATATATTTCATCATTTTTTTTTTGGTGTTGGGTCATTCAATCGAGTTGTGAAATTGTGTTTCGGACCAAAAAAAACGTGTGTCGTTTTGGAAATCAATAGTTAAAAATTGATTTAAACACATAAAGAAACTCAAAGTTAATTATCGTTCTAAATTTCTGTGTCGATTTAAAACAAGAAAATTAATTAAAAATGTCGAATGACAGTGCGTGGAATGGAATTGAAAAACTCAAGGGTAGTGAAAACTATCATACGTGGCAATACACAATCAGAAACTTGTTAAAATTAAATGATTATGAAAAGTGTATTGTGTCCGGTACTGGTGCAGAAACTGATGAATCTAAATTACGTCGGGCGAAGGCTAGAATTGAGTTGAGTGTTGATCCATCAGTATATGTTCACATAGAAAAATCAACAATAGCTGCTGAAACATGGACAAAATTACAAGAATTGTTTCAGGACAGAGGCTTATCGCGTCGTATTGGACTATTGAGGAAATTGGTGACGATTCGATTGGACTCCATGAATCAATATATTTCTCAAATATTTGAAACTGCAAATAAATTAAACGGTATCGGGTTTCCAGTTGATGATGAATGGCTCGGTAGTATTTTATTGGCCGGTTTGCCTAATGAATTTGCTCCAATGATTATGGGACTCGAAAGTAGTGGTGCTAAGATTACGGCAGATCTAATTAAATCTAAATTACTTGATTCGGAGTATAACGCAAAATCGAACGGTAGTGGTTCGGCATTTTTTGGAAACGGTGGAAAAACGAACAATAACATAAAATGTTTTTCGTGTAATAAACGTGGTCATAAAGCAGACAAGTGTCCACAGAAATCCGGTTCCAAGAAAAACGGTAAAAATCCTAACAAGAACGGTAAAGACAATAAAAAAGGTAATGCTACAGAAAAATCAGCATTCATTGTAACTGCTGAAACGAATATTAATACAGCGTATTACACCAAACACTGTCATGAGGACGAATGGTTTATTGACAGCGGGGCTTCTCAACATATGTCACCGTTTGAAACATTATTTGCAGAATTAAAGTCAACGCCAATTAAGCAGATTTCGTCGGCAAGTTCGAATAAAATTGCAGTCAAAGGAGTCGATAATGTGCCGGTAGTAATTGGTGACCGTGAAATTGACTTTAAAGAAGTTTTGTGTGTCCCTGACTTGACTGCAAACCTATTGTCAGTGGCGCAAATTGTTAAAAACGGGAATACGGTCACGTTTAATCAATCAGGCTGCCATAGTTACAACGAGAAGAAACAATTGGTCGCTGAAACCAACGAAATAAATGGTGTATACAAGTTAAACGTTCAACGTTCGAAATGTTTTGCGACGATGGCTCAATCGAAGAGTGGTTTAATGTGGCATCGTAAATTAGGCCATATTAATTTCGCCCACATGTGTAAAATGAAAAACGGTCTCGTAAACGGTATAATTTTGAACGAGCGAAATGAAATTGAAATAAAGAATTGCGAGGTTTGCAAGGAAGGAAAGCAAACGCGTCGACCATTTCCGATTAGCACAACGCGCTCCGATCATATATTGGATCTCATCCATTCTGACCTTAATGGACCCATGGAAAATCGTTCGATCGGAGGTGCTAAATATATCCTAACATTTATTGATGACCGCTCCAGAAAAATTTATGTGTATTTTTTGAAGGAAAAATCCGAAGTGTTTAATCGTTTTGTTGAATTCAAAGCGATGGTTGAAAACGAAACAGGCAGAAAGCTGAAGGCTTTACGGTCAGACGATGGCACCGAATACATAAATAAATCGTTTGAAGAGTATTTCAAGAAACACGGAATAAAACATCAAAAATCCATTGTATATACTCCAGAACAAAATGGTATTGCGGAACGAGCCAACCGCAAGTTAGTCGAGAAAGCTAAATGTATGCTATTTGATGCAAAGTTAGTCGTATCATATTGGGCCGACGCTGTCAATATGGCCGCATACATTTTAAATCGATCTGCCAATGCAACTTTGGATAATGTTACACCAGAAGAAGTTTGGTTTGGCAAGAGGGTCGATATTGGTCATCTAGAATTGTTCGGAAGTAAAGTAATGGTCCACGTACCAAAACAAAAACGCCGTAAGTGGGACAAGAAGTCAAAGAAGATGGTCTTTGTTGGTTTCCAAGAAGGCGTTAAAGGTTATCGTTGCATTGATCCAGAGACAAAAGAAATTCAAATCAGTCGTGATGTTGTTTTTCTTTACGAAAATGGTTTCGAGAACAGTGTTTCATGGAAAGATCCAGTTGCAGTCGATGAATCATTGGTATCAGCTGAAGTGAGGGATAATGTTTTAACATTATCAAACAACGACAAAAAAAACGTTACGAGTACTCCAGCAAAAGCTTCAGGTCGGGATGATTCGTCAAAAGATGAAAATTTCAGTGATGCTGATCTGACAATAAATGAAACTGAAACTACGTATGAGGATGCTAACGATACAACGTTTGTTTCAGACGACGATGTTGAAGCAGTTCAACAATTACGACGATCCGAACGAGTACCGAAGCCGCGAAATTTTGATGGGTATGTTATGTATAAGGCCTATGGTTTTCTTGCTGTTGAAGAACCGTCTTCATATAATGATGCAATTAAACATGAAGAAAATTCAAAGTGG
Source organism: Nephrotoma guestfalica (assembly GCA_963691935.1). Lineage (NCBI taxonomy): Eukaryota > Metazoa > Arthropoda > Insecta > Diptera > Tipulidae > Nephrotoma > Nephrotoma guestfalica. Next base: position 83,730,084 of record OY829914.1, on the reverse strand, counting down.
AAGGCGGCTATGAGTGAAGAAATCAATTCCTTGGTGGAAAATGAGACCTGGCAGTTGGTTGAATTACCGGCAAAACGTAAACCAATAAAGTCTAAGTGGGTCTACAAAATCAAACGTGATGAATCCGGTAATCCTGTTCGTTACAAAGCCAGATTAGTAGCCAAAGGTTGTTCTCAAATATACGGGATTGATTATCAAGAAGTGTATTCACCGGTAGTTCGATATTCGTCAATTCGGTTCATTGTGGCGTTGGCAGTTAAAAATGGACTTAAAATTGAACAAATGGATGCTGTGACTGCATTCTTGCAGGGTGATTTAAACGAAGACATTTACATGGTCCAGCCAGAGGGTTTCACAGACGGTTCACAAAAGGTTTGCCATTTAAAAAAGGCTATATATGGTTTAAAACAAAGTGGACGAGTGTGGAACATTAAGTTAACGCAAATGCTGAAATCATACGGTTTGAAGAAGTCATCAAGTGACCCATGTGTATTTTTCAAAAGTGATCTATCATTAATCATTACGATCTACGTCGACGATTTTTTAATATTTTGAAAAAATCAAGAAACTTTGAAGAGTTTGAAAGTGGCGTTGTGTAATGCATTTAAAATGAAAGACTTGGGTGTTGCGACGTCATGCATTGGTCTGAATATCACATATATTGATGGAGGCATTGCTCTTGATCAAAAAGCTTATATATCAGAGGTGATCGAACGTTTTGGCATGAAACATGCAAATCCAAGTGCAACTCCGAGTGACACAAATCAAAAATTGTCAGTGTCAATGTGTCCGGTATCTGCTGAAGAAAAACAAGATGTTTCTGAGATACCATATCAGTCATTGGTTGGCTGCTTATTGTTTATTGCTGGGGGCACAAGGCCTGACATTGCATTCGCAGTGAATGATGTGAGCCGATTCAACACTAATTTCGGTCGGCCTCACTGGATTGCAGTAAACCGAATTCTTCGTTATTTAAAGGGAACGTTGGACTATAAATTAAGGTTCAAGAAATCCAATGTCGACGATGAATTATTTGGTTATTGTGATGCTGATTGGGCATCTGACGTCGACAAAAGACGTTCATGCACTGGATATGTTATCCAATTAAGCAACGGTGTTATCTCATGGAATAATAAACGACAAGATACCGTTGCTTTATCAAGTACAGAAGCGGAATATATTGCTGTATCCTGGTCGATTCGTGAAGCAATATGGTTACAAAATTTCGTTCAAGAACTTGATAAAAAGGTAGCCAAGTCAATCAAAATTTGGGTTGACAATCAAAGTACAATTAAATTGTCAGAGACGGATGGCTATAATCAACGTACAAAACATATTGATGTGCGTTACCATCATCTACGTGAGAAGATTGAAGATGGTACAATTCAACTCGAGTACGTGCCTACGGAAGGAAATGCAGCGGATATTTTAACCAAAGCTGTTAGTGGTCCCAAGACGAAACTGTGTTCGGTAAAAATGGGGTTAATAGAGATGCATTGAAAATTAAACAAACATGAATTTTTTTTTACTAACTCAAAAATGAAATGTATTCAAATTAAATTTAATATTTAAATGAGTGAGGGTGTTCTAAATATTTTTACTTTTAGCGCCGCCCTATATATGTACTAAAACTAACCACTAACACTATATTAAATAAATACTGTGACTATCTTCACTTGCTATTGTGTAATTGATCAGAACGAACGTGTATTTGTTTCCTTAAACTAAATAACCCTATTTCAATTGCACAGTCGATAATAATAATTTATTAACAAGAATCAAGCTTAATGAAACGAAATCCAGCCATATTAACTTAACATATCAAAAGACTCCCACCTACTGAAAGAAATTAATTCACGACCGGTGCCATATGTGAACAAAGATAAATATCTTGGCATGACACTCGATGCCAAGCTCAAGTGGAGAGAGCATGTCAAAAAGAAAAAAGAAAACTTAATATTAAGTTCAGAAAAATGTAATGGCTCATAGGTAGAGGCTCTGAGCTTACAATACACAACAAGCTGCTGCTATATCGGCAAATACTGAAGCCGATATGGACCTACGGTATTCAAATCTGGGGATGTACTAAGCAAACAAACGCCAAAGTTTCGCAACAAGGTTCTCCGTAGCATCGTAAATGCTCCGTGGTACATAAGAAATGAAGACCTTCACAGGGACTTACAGATGGAATACATCAAAGATAAAATAAAAAAGCACGCCACCAAACACGAAATCAGGCTCCGGGAACATGGAAACCCCTATATTCGCCATATGATAGATAACCCTGTCGTTGAAAGAAGACTTCAAAGAACGAGGCCCTTGACCTAGTAAACATACCAAATTAAAAGTAGTATTTTAAATAGGTTTAATTAATTTTGGGATTAACCATTGGGTTTCAACCATTGGGTGAGCTAAATCTCTCCGTCTCTCTCTCTCTCTCTCTCTTATTTTAAAACCGGAAATGTGCTATCAGTTTAAGCTATAGCGATACCATATTACTAAAAAACAATTTAATAGATCAATGTTCGCATGAATATTAGAGTAGGCTCTTAGCCTGCCCTGCTATAAATTTAGAATTTTTAAAACTGAAACAGATTTTAAAATCTAGGCAAATAATGAAAAGAATGAACTAAAGATAGATTAATTATTTTGTTCAATTTTGGCAGTAAACTGATACTGCAGCTTACAACCAAAATCTTTGCACACATAAAGGAGGTTTACAGTAAGCACGCAATTTAGACAGAAGCAGAAATAAGAATATCGCCGATATAATTTTAACAACACAAATATTTGATTTAAATAACTTTCTATAAACTATTTGATCTGATTAAATTTAATAAATAACAATAAATCAAAACAATTAACAAAACAAAAAATTAGTAAAAGTACAAAACAACAAAATAATCATAATAAATGGTGTAGTATATAGAGTTTATGTGTGAAACTGTGAAATTCTATCAAATATGAAACGTAACAATAATCGTGGCAAACACTCACCTTCCCAATTTCGTTTCCTCATCAAAATCGCTTGGTGACCGTTTCGTTCGCCGACATAAACTTGCCGTCAGGCCACAATTCATAAACAGGCAACTTAGTAAATCGATTATCAAGAGGACGATTAGTACACTGCCAATTGCAATTGCGATTATAATGCCAGATGACATGGCCGTTGCGCCAGGATGTACAATCACATCGAGTCCTATAAAAAAGAATAATAATAATAATTTAAGGATTAGTATTTTGATTTATCATTATGCAAACTTTTATGTACAAAAAAATATATACATAATACATATGTACAAAGCTCAGGCTAGACCAAATACATCTAAAACGTAATAAAGCTTAAATATTTTTAATCAAAATTTAAGGAATCACCATAGATTACACACATAATGTACATTTTGCGAAATTTTTATGACTTCCCCAAATATCCGAGATAAAAGGTTTTTAAATTTTATATTACAGCAAATTATGTTGTATACCCTTCCTGATACATAATGTTTATGCTGTGGTTAATACTTATATACAAATATTTTGTTTGTGTTGTTGTTCGTGCCGACATCCTTGTTACTAAATTCTCCAATACGATTCGTCCCAGTATTCTCTTCTGTTGGTTGGGTTCTTTCGGTTGGTATTCATTATTAAAATTTACAAAACAAAAAAGTTGTTTGAAAAAATGTTATGTTTGTAGTGGTTTTTGGGCAAAGGATGGCTAACAGAAGCAGATTATCCTGCTTTGATCCGCAAACGAAATTTAAAACATTAAATAATTAAAGTTTGACGTAGTTCTAATTTAATTTAATTAAATTTGTTTTGAAACAATGACGCGGGTTATTTATGGACAATTTACCCATAATCTAGTTAGAATAATTTCTTTATCTCCAACGTCCACCATGCATTGAAAAACTGTGAAAGAACTTTGAACAACACACCTTTATTTCTACATATAAATCCTGAGCAAAATGAAAAAGAAATGACTAAGGTAAATAAATGCCAATTTCTTTTCCTGGAGCATTTTGTTGCGTTCTGCGAAGAGGTAGTAGTCGCTGAAGGGCCAGATCCGGAGAATATGGATATTTCTGAAAGCATGCGTTTTTCGTTTGCATTTAGGGTTTCTTCGCAATTTCGTCCAGTCAAGTGCCTGACGTTTCGATTCTGGAATATAGTGGTGGGTCCATGTTTCATCTATTGCCACATATCGATGCAAAAAATCCTATTTATTATGGTTAAACAGCGCTCTGAATTATCCACTCATCGCTCGTTTTGGTACAATGTGATCAGATGCGGCATCCACTTTGAGCACAGCTTTCTCATAAACTACACCTTTATGGTCTTCCACGACGATTTTGGGCCCTTTTTAATATTTTCTGGATTGACTGACGGATTCGAGTGACCTAAACAGTCGATGAACCAGAGTTCCTGTAACACTTATTAGGCCACTGCTTTTTGCACGAAATTCATTTTTCCAATTGTTTTGAAAATAAATTCATATGAATTTTCAATAGATACGCCATCTATGTGTCAGCCTCGAGACTTATTAAGTGACGTAATACATGTTTGTCATATATCGTTGAAACGGGCCTGAGAATGTGACACAGTAAGCTGGAGCAGCTTAGTATTCAAAGCTACCGCTATGGTGCTGGTTTATCAGTCAACTAAAATATCAGTATTTTAGTTCACAAATTCACTGTTTCGGCACTGGTGGAAAATTATTAATTTATAATAATATTTTTCATTACTGTGCTACACAACCCTAAAAAACTGATAAATAAATTTCCCAGCGAAGTCAAAACAGCAATGACGGTTATAATGGATGAGGTGCACATTTTACGTTAGTTTTGCCAGAAATGCACAACAGACAATAACAAAATTACATCGTCTCTCTATGGATGCAAATTTCAACTCACTAATGTGAATGCAATTAAAATAGTACCAAAAGGTAGAAATGGTGGCCAATGGCCCTATTCTGGTAATTTCCTGAGAATAGGGAATTGGGGAAGTAATATTTATATAAATTCTAAGTTAGTGGTAATTTTTTTGAAAACAAAATAAGATTGGAAAATTTTTCTCTGGTTTATGGAAAACTTATTAGCAATTACGTTAAACTTTCTTCTTCAATAGGCCAAAAAAGACAGATTTATGAATAAAAGCTATGAAAAATTTTTCCGCAAATTACCAGTGGCACTATTCTGACTTTCCCTGGGAATAGGGAAAAGTAAATATTTTCAAAACAAAGTGGATTGGGAAACATTTGTTCCACAAAAGTTTTAAAGGGAAAAATAATTCCCCATTTAACTTTGGTTTGAAAATATTTACACCAAACTAATTCCAACAGTAGGCCAGTAAAATACAATTTAGACATAAATGCTATGAAAATATTTTTCCTAATTCCCTATTCCCAGAGAAAGCCAGAAGAGTGCCACAGGGTACGGCCACAGTACGATTATATATATCATATCACCTCAGTGTTGATGAAGAAGCTCTTACTACTTTAATTAATTCTAAACCTTGGCCGCCACCGCGGCAAACAGAGTAGACATAAACCAAAGTAGCAGCGCATAAAACTGTCAGAACTGCTGAAAAAATTCATCGAAGACGTCGATAAAGACCCGTGGGGTCTTGGCTACCAGCTGGTAACAAAAAACCTTGGTACACATAGTCAGAACGCTTTCCAAGCCACACGGCGAGGGCTGAACAAATCTTCGAACGAGATATAACGGGTGTTTTTTTAGGAGGTTTGTTTTTCCGATAGATGTCGTTTTATTTTATGACAGTTGTTTTGACAGCTCAAAGTGGCATTTCTACTCAGTATTGTTTGGCAAATCATTATGAATAGGTTAACTCCAGAACAACGTTTTCAAATCGTGGAAATTTATTTTCAAAATCAGTGTTCAATTAAAAGTGTTTATAGAGCACTTCGTGAATTTTATGGTGCACATAATCGTCCGTCAGAGACCACCATAAAGAACGTAATTACCAAATTTCGGTCTACATTCACTCTTTTGGATGCCAAGCCACCGACAAGAATGAGAAGAGTTCGTACAGAAGAAAATATTGCTGTCGTTGAGGCCAGTGTCGAAGAAAACGACAATTTATCGATTCGTCGTCGTGCTCAGCAAATTGGACTTTGTCCATCGACTTTATGGAAAATTTTACGTAAAGATTTGGGTTTGGTGCCATACAAAATTCAATTGGTGCAAGAATTAAAGCCACACGACCATCGTTTGCGCCGTGAATTCAGTGATTGGTCGTTAAATCAATTGAACGAAGATCCATTTTTTTACCGTAAAATTCTCTTCAGTGATGAGGCGCATTTTTGGTTAAATGGATACGTCAACAAACAAAATTGTCGCATTTGGAGCAAAGATAATCCACACGCCGTTCTAGAATTACCAATGCATCCTGATAAATGTACTGTTTGGTGCGGTCTATGGGCTGGTGGGATCATCGGTCCATATTTCTTTAAAAATGAGGAAGGACGACGCGTTACCGTGAATGGAAATCGATACAGAACCATGTTAAATGAGTTTTTGTTGTCAAATCTTGAAGATATGGATATGAATGAAATGTTTCAACAAGATGGTGCCACTTGCCATACAGCACGTGAAACAATCGACTTATTGAAAGAAACTTTCAACGACAACATTATTTCGAGAAATGGTCCGGTGAATTGGCCTCCGCGTTCGTGCGATTTGACGCCACTCGATTACTTTTTGTGGGGATACGTGAAGTCATTGGTTTATGTGGATAAACCTCAATCGATTGACGCTTTGGAAACCAATATTCAACGTGTCATTGCTGACATACGCCCTCAAATGCTTGAAAAAGTGCTGGAAAATTGGACCTCCAGAATGACATTTGTGAAAAATAGTCGTGGTAGCCATATGCCAGAAATTGTGTTTAAATGTTAAATGCCAAAAAATTATCTACCAAATAAAAAAAAATTTTGGTCATTTCATAATTTTATATGTGTTTTATTCAAAAAAAAAAATCGGCAACCTCTTAAAAAAACACCCTTACATGCCCCGTTGTTCTCGGTACAAGAACTGGAGAACGCGGTTTGAACATAAGGCCCCAGGTGCTAAAAATGGTTTTCCAATACGATCCACAGCTGCTGTTGAATATGTGCAACTCTTGTTTGCCCGTGTTTAGCACTCGGTGGAAGATAGCACGACTGGTGCTGATAAATAAAGGCAAAGAGCGCCTGAAGCTATCGTCGTCCTACCAACCTCTGTGTATGTTAGACACAGCGGGGAAAGTGATGGAGGATGCGGGCAACCATTCAGTAAGGCAATTCGATTTTAGAAGCGGCCTATCGACTATTGACGCGGTGAAAGAAGTTACAAAGGCCGTCAGGAGAGCAGAAGATCATAACCAATTTTTGAGACGTATCGTACTGCTAGTCACGTTTGATATAGAAACTATTGAACTCCGTAAAGTGGGGAAACATCCTTTTCGCACACGAGTACGAACTAAACAATGTACCTGCTGAGGATTTTAGATAATTATTTTCAGGATCGCATCTTGCGGTGTAAATCCACAGACAGACAAAATACTATTCTGGTAACGCGCAAAGCAGCCCAAGAATCAATATTAGGGCCTGATCTGTGGAATATAGTTTATGACAGCCTGCTACGGATTCCAATACCCGACTAGAGTCGGTTGGGTGGGTATATGGATGACTTGGCTGTGCTTATCGCTGCAAGTGATACTAAACTAGCCCAGTTAAAACTCAACCTGGTGATGCGCAGTATAAACAGTTGGATGGCGACACACGGACTCTCACTTACGCTAAACAAAACAAAGATCGGAATTTTAGCAACTAACTGGGTTGGTCAAGAAGTGGTCATCGCTAAAACAAGCATCAAATACAATGGACACAAAAATGAGATTCTTCGAACAGATTCGGCAAACAGCAGACAAGGCAACAAATGGAGTCGCAGCTATAAGCAGACTAATAGTGAGAGGACAATTACGAAGAAAAGGCTGAGGTTGGAAGAGCAAGAACTATTGCAGCAGAAAGAAATCACATGATGGAACGCTGGTAACTATCCTGGGAGAGGCGAGCCCAACGCAAGATGGATAGCGGGGCTTATCCCCGAAGTAACCTCCTGGATTGAGAAGGCACGGAGAAGTGGATTACACCATTTCTCAGCGGCCACGGCTACTTTAGAAAGTATTTACATAAAATTGGCAAAGCAGCGATGAGGGAATGACCCTATGCTCAGACGCTGCAGAGATGCAGAACACACATTTTTTGAATGCGATAATTGAGCACAACAAAGAAGGGAACTAGAGAGATAAGTGGTAAATTGATCCCCCGAGACTGCAATAAGAAAGATGGTCAGACAAGGCAATTTGTTACTAACATACTAAAGATGAATAAATTGGATCTTGCTAGATGTGCAACGTAGGAGCTCTTCTGAGAGAAAAGAAGGGGAGGTATGTTTAGTCAGTATAGTTAGTTTGGAAACAAGAGCCGAACACATTGTGCGTTAATGCATTTTCACCTATCCCACCCCAAAAAAAACCTAGCAATCGAACCAGATACAACAAAATATGAGTCGAAAGATTTGCCACAATGTGAAGAATATTTTGTTCATATTCTTATTCACACAACAGAAACTTTTGATTCAAGACCAAAGAGTTAAGTTGCAAGAGAAAGTTTTGTATTATTGCTATCCAAAATGTATCTAAACTAAAACTTCTGAGAGCAATAAAATCGATGTGATTTCCAAGAAATAAAAAGAATAATCCTCATGTCCTCATGACTAATTTGATTGCGTCAACTTAAGACTAACATTTCAAAATTATCGAATTTCCCGACAAACCTTACGATATTCAGAATTTATCTAAATGAAAACTACTCATACGCCAACCTCTCGGTTTAGGCTATCATTTCTATTTTCCGACAAACTTTACGATACCCGAAATTTAACTAAACTAAAACTATTTAAACAAATCAAACCGATTTGATTTCCGAATTTTCAGACAAACCCTACAACATTCAGAATTTATCTAAACTAAAACTGCTCAAAACGAAATATAATTACTCTCCGCTCCTTTCAGAAATGGTTCTTGACTCATTTGCTTGTATCAATTTAGGGCCAACATTTGCAAATAGTGGAATTTTCCAGCAAACTCTACAATATCCTATAATCATCTAAACCAAAACTACTCAAACCAATAAATACGATTTGACTGATGAGAACGAAAAAAGGATACCTCTTCTGTCGGTTTAAAAATGGCAGGTGACTCATTTGATTGTGTCAACCTAAGGCTAACATTTCCACAAATTCTCCAACAACCTTTACGATGTCCAGAATTTAAAGAAACTAAAACTACTGAAACCAATTTAATATCCTCACCACCTTCCGGTTTGAAAATGACAGTTGACTCATTTGATTGTGTCAAGGCTGTCATTTCCACATAGTGGTATTTTCCGACAAATCCCATGATATTCAGAATTTATCTAAACTAAACCTACTCAAACCGAAAGAATCACCTTGATTTTATTTGGTAATTTTACTTTGGACACTCTTCGTACACTGACATTAATTTAATGAATCGAATAAATACGGTGTAAGCACAGTTCACAAATAAAAACGCAGCGTGCAGAGTAAAATTACTCAGGTTGAATAAAACAACAAAGAGTATTTTTGACAGTGATTTATTTTGTATTGTAGATTATTATCCATCTCTTTCTATTGTTGTCGTTTCTGCTAATTGAAGCCAATATGAAAAATATGGCGCCTGTTTTCGTCTCTTTCTATTATAATATATAGTTGTTTCTGCAAATTTTGGTTTAACAGTGTAATTACTAATACATGTTCAGTATTAAAATATTTTATTGGATTTGCATATGTACACGAGATTTTTGTTGGGACTAATTTCACGTGTGGGTAACTGCAGCAGGGAAACTTTCGAATTCCGAATTAAATCTTTGTATACCGATTAACCCCAATTTGTGGTAATTAGTGCTAACGGGAAAAAATTAATGCTAGTCCAGGAGCCGAGAAAACGGGAAAATAATATTTCAAATTTCGCCTGAAAGACGAAATAAATAAAACCCGATTTCTACAAAAAACCAGAAATAATTTAGGCCTAATTTTAAAACCGTCCAAAGGTGGCTAAACTGATGAAATTTGTGTTTATCATAGAAATATGATTTTCATAAATTTTCATTCATATATCAAACAACAAAAAACAAACTAGCCCCTAAAAGATACTACATTAAACAAAAAAAATACATAGGTCTAGCGTTCAATAATACAGGGTGGGCCATCTAACTTTTTTGAACAACCGGCTATTTAGAGTATGGTAAGGGTTATGCCACTTCTAATTTCACAGAAAGCTAGTTTTATCCTTCCGCTGAACGAAAATGGTTGTGTATCCGCTTGAACAACGCTGGGAAATATTGAAACATTACTTCGAAAATCATGGTAATGTTGCAGAATGTGTGCGAAAATTGCGTGCGGTTTTCGGAAGAAACGAAGCGCCGGGAGTTCCATATGTGCGTCATTTTGTGAATAAAGTTAAAGAACCAGGCTTGCTAATTAATAAACCAACACGAACCAATCAGCCAACTAAGCGTACACCCGAAAATGTTGATATTGTAGCAGAGAATGTGCGTGAGTCGCCGGGAACGTCAACTCCTCATCGTGCGCAAGAATTGAACATTTCACGCACAACATTGCGACGAATTCTGCATAAAGATCTTGGTATGACACCGTATAAAGTTCAATTGGTTCAGGAATTGAAGCAAAGAGACCACCCATTGCGTTTTCGGTTCGCTGAGTGGGTTTGCGATCGACTTGAAGAAGATGCCGATTTTGGCAAAAAAATCAGCTTTTCGGATGGGGCGCATTTCCATCTTGGCGGCTATGTAAACAAGCAGAATTGTCGCATTTGGGGCACGGAGAACCTGCACGTGATCGCAGAGAAGCCGATGCATCCTCAACGAATGACTGTTTGGTGCGGATTTCGATCCGGTGGCATCATTGGACTATTGTTCTTTGAAAATGAGCAAGGAGCCGCCGTTACTGTCAATGGTGAGCGCTACCGCAACATGATAAACGATTTTTTGTTCCCGGCACTTGAAGAGGAGGATATAGGCAACATTTGGTTTCAACAAGACGGCGCACCGTGTCACACAGCACACGTTTCAATTGAACTTTTGCACACTGTGTTCGAAGATCGAATTATCAGCCGAAATGCTGATGTGATTTGGCCGCCTCGGAGCTGTGATTTGACGCCGTTGGACTATTATCTTTGGGGTGCCGTCAAAGATAAGTGTTAGGCCGATAAACCAGCAACGAGTGACGCTCTCAAGAACAATATTCGCATTGCCATTGAAGACATAATGCCGCATACCATCGAAAATGTGCTCAACAATTGGACCGACCGTATGGAGTACGTCAATGCCAGCCGAGGCAGTCATATGAATGAAATAGTATTCCATAATTAATCGGAAGGATTGTCTTTTACAATGAAAAAATAAATTTAAAAAATATTGAGAACTTTTAAACTTTTGTAAAAATATTGAGAACTTCAATAAAAATAAAATGTTCTAAAATCCAAGTCATAACAAATTCAGATACCATATTCCTGTCAGGTATGTTCATTGTCATCCGAGAAATATAGTGACTGAATTTGTGCTAATCCAGAATTGGCCCAATTCCATTGAACAACAACGACCGTTGAATGGACAATTTTCTGCTAAAGTTGTTCTAGGAACCAATCACGTTAGCACTTCTGATTGGATATTCCTATCAGGTATGTTCATTTTCATCAGAAAAATATAGTGGCTTAATTTGTGGCTGTTGCCAATTCTGGATTAGAACAAATTTGGCCATTATATTTTTCAGAGGACCATGAACATATTTGATATAAATATGCAATCAGAAGTGCCAACTTCACTGGTTTCTAGAACACTTTTTGTCAGAAAATTGTTCATTCAACGGTCGTTGCTGTTCAACGGGATTGAGCCAATTCTGGATTAGCACAAATTCAGCCACTATATTTCTCGGATGGCAATGAACATACCTGACAGGAGTATGCTATCTGAATTGCTTATGACTTGGATTTTAGAACATTTTACTTTTATTGTTAAATTTGTTGTTCAACACAAGTATTATTGAACGCTAGACGTCGATATTTTTTGTTTGTTTAATGTAGTATCTTTTAGGAGCTAGTTTGTTTTTCCTCGATTTATGAATGAAAATTTATGAAAATCATATTTCTATGATGAACACAAATCTCATCAGTTTACCCGCCATTAGAAAATTTTAAAGTTAAACTTAAACTATTTCTGGTTTTTTCTAGAAAAAGAGTTTTATTTGTTTCGTCTTTCAGGCGAAATTTAAAATTTTATTTTCCCGTTTTTTCGGCTCCGGGACTAGAACTAATTTTTCCCCGTGACCAAACACAAATTGGGCTTAATCGCTATGCAAAGATTTATTTTGAAATTCGAAGGATCCCTGCTGCAGTTACCCACACAAATAAGCATTTTTGTATAAATTTTATCGTCTTTTAGGCGCAATTTCAAAGTTTATCAATAATGTTTTAATTAGCACAAACACAATTTTGTGCAGAAACATGTTGAAATCTCATAAACACACACTATCTAAATTTTTACAGGTTAATTAAGAAATTTCACACGTTCCGAATACCTACGCATATTATATTGATCCACATACTCGTATATGTGTACAATTTACATAATTAATTACAATATTTCTAACTAATCCTTAAATAACTATGGTGCAAACTATAACAAAATTACGTATACAGCTATGTGCGCCTTAATTCCTAAAACCTACTATAATCCTTCCATTCCATGATATCCTACATATTTTTATAATTCGTATATCACTTTACAATTATTCTAACAATCTAACCTCACATTATCTACATACTAATTAGTTTTAATGTTTGTCGGTATTTAATTTCTAAAGAATAGGTAGTTAATGTAATAAAGATAATCTAACGAACAAATTTAAAATATGTCTGTTTGTGTGTGTGTGTTTGTGCATGGAAAGAAAACCCATCCACCTCGAAAATTATAACGAGCAAAATATATTTTATGTGTAATAAGAACAATGTATCTCCTTATCATAATGAATTTAAGTTATGTTACATATGAGAAAATTATAATTAACTTAATTTAAATTTTTTAATTTTATGTGTAAAAGAAAGTTTGAAACAATAACCGTGTTTTCTATCTCGATGGAGCGGTTATGCTACGGACTTGGTTTACCTCTGTTTTTAGTTACGTTTTTGTTACGTTTCAGTTACATTTAACTGAACTAAAAGAATTTTTTGTTTTTGAAAAGTATCTAACCAGAGTTATTTTTTAAATCTACATACCGGTAATATGAAAAGCTCAACTTAAAATAATTTATTTACAGTTATTTATTAAAAACGTTAGTAGCGTGACAAAATTATTGTTGGTGGAGTTAATTCCAGTAGGTTATTTATTTTTGTTGTACTTACAAGTCAAATGTGCGGATTATAGTGTTCACCTTATTCGTCGTTTACTCACCTAAACGTGTGAACACTGTCCTGTGAAAATTTGCATCTGTGTTTTGTGTATTTGTGTGTGCGTCTCTGTTAACACTTTTTAAAATCTATTGAAATCGTGATCCCTAAGTAAAAAAAACACTTTCGATTTCCACAGTTCATTGCTCAATTTATTTATTAAATGTTTAGTGTGTCATAAACTTTAATAAAATTTCATCATTACGTGATCAGTGTAAAACTGTATAATTATAACTTGATTTCGTGGATGTTCGTATTCCCAACATAGAGATGGAGCTGAATTTGCAAAGTTTTCTATTACTTCGATTAAAAATGTGCAGATGGCGTTAAAAGCAAAATCGTGGTGAGCAATAGGTATTCGGAATTTGTATGTCGTCGCAATGGGAACAGTGTGTCAATTTACCTCGAACAATGTTGATATAGCTTTATATGATCAAAGCATAGTGTTTATAGAAAAAAGAGTGCTAAGGCAGATGGCCACTCGTAAATTTTTGTTTTTTTTTGCATTGGCATTGGCCTCCATTCATTAAGGAGATTTATTCTATCCGTATTATTTATACATACAGCTGTTCATAATTATAATAATAATTCCCAACGACCAATCACCCTCTGACAGCACGCGGGGAGTCACCATCAACATAATTAATTTTTTTTTAATACAGGGGAATTATAAACAAGGATATCATTCTACAAGTCAAAATTAAAAAAGAAACCGCTAAAATAAATTAATGTTAACCGAAATAAACAATGTATTGAAAGAATTATAATTAAGAAAATGAGATGACTGATTCTATTTGTACTACGTTTTTGAGAATGATACCCCGCCGCAAAAACGGAGAATCAGAAAGTGGGGAAGAAAGAGAAAATAACGAAAATAGTGCTAAACTAAAAAAATGTTGCGAATGAAACTAGGAAAGGGTATTTAAGTCTGTTAGAGAAAAAAAATACAAATTAAGTGTACAGGGTGGGCCATCTAACTTTTTTTTAGCGGTTATTTTCAGTATGGTAAGTTATGTCACTTCTGATTTGACAGTAAGTTAATTTTATCCTTCCGCTGAACGAAAATGGTTGTGTATTTGCTTGAAAACCGCTGGGAAATATTGAAACATTACGTGCGATTTTCGGAAGAAACGAAGCGCCGGGAGCTCCATATGTGCGTTATTTTATGAATAAAGTTAAAGAAACAGGCTTGCTAATTAATAAACCAACAAGAACCAAGCAGCCAACTAAGCGTACACCCGAAAATGTTGATGCTGTAGCCGAGAATGTGCGTGAGTCGCCGGGAACATCAACTCGTCATCGTGCTCAAGATTTGAACATTTCACGCACAACATTGCGACGAATTCTGCATAAAGACCTTGGTATGACACCATATAAAGTTCAATTGGTTCAGGAATTGAAGCAAAGAGGCCACCCATTGCGTTTTCGGTTCGCTGAGTGGGTTTGCGATCGACTTGAAGAAGATGCCGATTTTGGCAAAAAAAAATCATCTTTTCGGATGAGGCGCATTTCCATCATGGCGGCTATGTAAACAAGCAGAATTGTTGCATTTGGGGCATGGAGAACCCGCACGTGATTGTAGAGAAGCCGATGCATCCTCAACGAGTGACTGTTTGGTGCGGATTTTGGTCCGGTGGCATCATTGGGCCATTTTTCTTTGAAAATGAGCAATGTTACTGCAATGGTGAGCGCTACCGCAACATGATAAACGATTTTTTGTTACCGGCACTTGAAGAGGAGGACATAGGCAACATTTGGTTTCAACAAGACGGCACTCCGTGCCACACAGCACAGGTTTCAATTGATCTTTTGCGCACTGTCTTCGAAGATCGAATTATCAGCCGAAATGGTGATATGATTTGGCCGCCTCGGAGCTGTTAGAAGACATAGGACAACAACAACAAGGGGACAAATAACAAAAGGATAATTCTGCATAGGAACCTTGGAAACTAAGTGTTGCCTCAAAATATGTTATTAGAATAAACAGTTGCCATCAAAACGTTGTAAAACACCAAGGCTGCCACGTTGTTTTACGTTACGTACAGAAGCTAACCCATGAAATTAAATGATCGACCTTTAATCGGTTTTAAAATCTTATTGAGCCTCCACAAAATCAAATCTTCAGAATTAAAGCTCCTCCATAAAATCCTCTATTACTAAAATCAGAACTATTCGTACACCACACTTTGATGGAGAAGAAGAAATGGAGCGTTCGGGAATGCAATCTAATGATACGGCCAATGACAAAGTTTAATTGGGTGACTTAAGAGTAGAAAGAAGAGTAACAATACCACGCTCAAGAATACGACATTCACTGAAATAATAACGCAAGCAAGATATCGAACTAAAATACAGTAAACGCTCGATTTAATGGACTAATTGGGGGTGTCCCTTAAATCCGAATGTCCGTTAAATCCGAATGTTTTTTAGTTTAATCGATTCGATCGAATTTAATATGGGAAAGTCAGGCATTTCTTAGTCGATTATGTTGGGATTGTTTATACTGGATGGAAATAGGATTCTTAACTGATTTTGGGAAGAAGTTCTGGAATATGGCCACTTGGGGCAGAACTCGGCCATTTCTTAACCGATTATGATGGGATCGTTTATACTGAATGGAAATGAGATTTTTAAATGTTTTTGGAAGAATTTCTGGAATATGACAAACTAGGACAGAAATTGGACATTGTGCTCTTGTATCGCAAGTTCTTGTATTGCAAGTACCTCAAACGTGTAAATTTCCGCTTGGTTCGAAAGGTTCTGAAAATGGCATGGTCATCATATTCCATGTTCCCGTGAACAGTTTTCGAGGTCGTTGTTGTTGGTCTGCCACTCAATCTACCAATTCCAAGAGTGATGGGTGTTCGAGTGGTTACGTACTGGTGATAGATGTTCAGCATTACAAGAAACTTGTTAGCATTACAAGGCGCTAGCTTAAAAAAAAACGCCTGCTTAATACCGAGTTTCGTGACCATATTCCAGAAATTTTTCCCAAAATCATTTAAGAATCCCATTTCCATCCTACATAGCCAATCCGATCATAATTGGTTAAAAAATGGCTGAGTTCCGTCCCAGGTGGCCATATTCCAGAATTTCTTCCAAAAATCATTTTAGAATCCCATTTCCAGCCAACATAGCCAATTCGATCATAATTGGTTAAAAAATAGCTGAGTTCCGTCCCAGGTGGCTATATTCCAGAACTTCCTCCCAAAATCATTTAACAATCCCACTCCTATCCAACATACCCAATCCGATCATAATCGGTTAAGAAATGGCTGAGTTCCAGGTGGCCATATTCCAGAATTTCTTCCAAAAATCATTTAAGAATCCCATTTCCATCAAACATACCCAATCCGATCATAATCGGTAACCGAAAAATGGAAAATAAAAAATTGTCCGTTAAATCGAGGTCCGTTAAATCGAGGTCCGTTAAATCGAGCGTCCGTTAAATCGGAGTGCGTTAAATCGAGCGTTTACTGTACTTAACAAATACCAAAACAAATTTGTTTGTGCAAAACAAAATACATTTTAGCGAAATGTGTTGTGCAGACATGTACCTATTCGATATACAAAATAGCAAACATTTTGGCGTAATTAGTTGCGTGAAATAATTCACTGAGTTTTGGTGAAGTTCTAGTTTAGAAGAAATTTCCACCATTTGTTGATCAATGTTGACCACACCGTTTAGGGCTTGTGGTAATGGGTTTCGAAAATTTAGTTTAGTGTAGGACTTTCTAACAAAACCGAAAGAAACTTTTTTTATATATTTTACAAAAGATAACCTGCAATTTAATTTTCCATTTTTAAAACAGTTCGGGTTTCAAATATGAATTTCGGGAGCCCTTTGCTAAAAAATAATGCATTGCACTGTTAAAGCTTTAGAGAAAAATTTAGATAGAGGCCTAAGAACTGGTGTATAGGAGGGGTTGGCAATTTTCGAGAAAACACGTCAATAGTCAAACATCAAATCGAATATTTCGGACAATGGTTACGTCTACTTTTATAAAATCTATAAATACCATATGACCTCGCAAATAAATAAACCGGAAAACTCTACCGAAAATGATTCCACAAAACTAAACCAAGTATCCGTTTTCCATAAAAACGATTTGTAAAGATATGTGCATGTTGTGTCTCGCAGTTTAAAATCCATAAAGTCGCATAGGGTGAATGTTATGCAACATCATTTCCTTTTACCCCAACAAATAAACGAATTTAAAAGAAGAACAGGAATGGTTGTTTGTAGCGGAAGCTTTGCAAGGCAAAATGTAGTTTGTCACAAGTATAAAAATTCGTTAATTTTCCACTTTGATGCACAATTTTAAAACGATAGAAACGTCTTATAATCTAACCCAGTTTATTATTATTATTATTTTCTTAAAGGAGAAATAAAAGAAAAATTGCATATCCTTTTTGCCAAAAATCGTTTAATTTTATTTTATTTTATTTTTTTAAATTTCATCCCAAATCGAGAAATTAAATTCGATTGAGTGTGAAAATTCAATTGATTGGAAAACGAAAACGCATTAAAATATTTTAAATAAAAAAGTTTAATTTCGCGATGCCGTATACAACAGTTGACCTCAACACCAGTCGATATAAATACTTAGCTTGTATACGTGCTAATTCTACTTGGTCTTGATGAAAACAAGAAACAGGAAAAATTCATTGCCAATATGCATATACACCCAGATCAAAAAAAGTTTTATAGCAACACGGATCTGTGCTGCATTGTATACGAATTTTCGAATTGAAGAAAACTTCTTCAATTTCACTGCAAATTGTGTAATTTTCTACATCATTATGCTTTTTTTACCGTCTCAGTTTTTTTTTTTTGCAATTTGCCGTACCTTGACAACAGATGTGAAACATTTTTTCACTTCATTTTTAGAAAATTACAGCTAAACGTACTATGCAATATAATTTTCCAACTGATTTTCAATAATCAATTTACATAATGGATTTGGTTTCAAATTTTATATGTACGAGTATAGTTGAGATTTGGTTATGGTTGGCTTGTTCAAAAATTTCGCACGATCTATTGGGTATTAGTAACCAATTCGAATTCGAACCGAACATAACATTTCCG
This sequence comes from Nephrotoma guestfalica, assembly GCA_963691935.1. Classification (NCBI taxonomy): domain Eukaryota; kingdom Metazoa; phylum Arthropoda; class Insecta; order Diptera; family Tipulidae; genus Nephrotoma; species Nephrotoma guestfalica. The sequence goes on along the minus strand of OY829914.1, from coordinate 83,711,456 downwards.
GGGACGTTAAATTGTTGTTTATAGATGTTCACACGGCAGAATGGTATTGCTTGTAAAATATTTGTTACTGATAATATGAAAAATAGAGATTGCAGGCATTGGTATTCAATAGGCCGATTCGATAAATAAAGGAAAATATTAGGTATTAGCAGGCAGTATTTTCTACTTTTCCACCAAATAAAACCACACAAATGTAGCTCCTCCAATAAAAGGACTTAGTTGCGTTTATTAACAACCAATCGCAATCAGATCCGAATATTTCCAAATTCGAACACCATACATAGTTGAAAAACTACCATGTGTTTCATTAAAAGCGTCTGAAGGCTTTAATTTAAAATCTTTTCGAGATTCTAAATTCATAGTCATTATCGGAAGGCTCAGGGAACATCAAATCCGTTCCAGAGAAGATGAAATTTACAAAAATCACCGATAAAGAAAAATAAAAGCAACTCAAATGCCGCCGGAAATTTTACTTTGCAAATAGCTGTATAGATTCAACTATTGACCTAGAAAAGGAGAATATGGATCTCTTGGCGAGACTAGAGCATATGGAGCAATTATTTGCCAAGCTAAGTGAAGCAATTGAGTATCTAAAGCGACAAAATGAAAAGCATTGAACCAGACAAACTCATATATTCCACTGACGAAGATAAATTACAAAGAGAGACGGAATGGATCCTAAAGAAGAAAAAACAGTCCAGGAAGAGTAAGAAAAGAAAAACTGAATCGTCACCTGAGGCTGAGTAATGAAATGGGGACAATCTAGTCCAAATTCAAAAGATGTTCTACCCAAATCATATCAACCAAAAGGTAGTAAACCTACCAAAAACATTACACCAAATTTGGAGCAACCGAAAGAAAAATCACCCCCACCAAATATTGTGGGTATAACCAGTTACCCAGAAATTCAGTCACTGATGAAATCGGTTACTGACAAAGGCTATAAGGTAACACCGCTAAACAATGACGTTTGGAAAAGTAATACTCTGGACTCAGATACTTATAGAATCTTATCTATGAAATAATGCTAATGATGAAATAATCTTAATGCTGAAAAGTATCGGTGGTTCACTTACGAGAACAAACAAGAGGCAAGGCAAGAGGTTTGCATCACACTTGCTCAAGCAAAGAAATAATGGAAGACTTACAAAATAAAGGTCTTAAAATACTAGATGCTGTGAATATTGTTAAAAAAAGAGAACAGAAATCCAGGACGGAAACCAAATTATCAGTAAAAGGGTCTCCCTCTTTTTAAGCTGGTATCTGGCATAAAAAGGTGAAAATCAAACCAATGAGGCATTTAATCATACCCAAAGATATTGCGGCCGAGATCCAAGATGTGTAAAATGCTCTGGTAATCATATTACCCAGTCATGTACAATAGGGAAGGATGTGCCGTTCTAGCCGTTTGTCAGGCATAGTGCCCTGTAGTTGACCGAGATATCGATTAACGAGCACGACTTTATGCGGTTTTCGTAAATAACGAATCCACCTTTGAAATAACAAAGTAAGAAAAAGATTCTATTAGCCATTTGACAGGCATAGTGCCAGTGTTGTGCGTCTACGCGTATTTCCGAATTGTCTACATGTTGGTTTCGAAAATAGCGTAAACAATTGAGTTTTGTGTATGCAATGTCGAGAATTGGTAGAATATGTAGACAATCGTAGACAATGTAGACTATTACTTTTTGTTTTTTAATATTGTTTTTCCGTACGAAGTCGTCATCTTTTATTTTTCCAGTTTAAATTGGGTTTTACCTTTGTTTTGGCAATTAAAATTTATAGGTGAGATTGCAAATCTAGGTCAATGGATGTCTTCATTGGTACAACCATAAGCGATTTACGAGATTAAATTCGGATATGGTTGCCTGGTGTTTTTTTTATTGTAACAATATCCAGTTTGGTCAGGTTAGCTCAGAATTAAATTTGTCCCAGAGATTCACCAATTGATTACCAATCAACGTTTGCGTTTCATGGCCCTTTTTCACTGGAGTTATCTTTCTTCAAATTTGGGGGCGAATACCAGAGGTTGATTTGCATTTGACAACACCCGAAGTATAGAATAACGAACCAAATAGATCACGAAGATAGATCACGTAATGACCAACCTGAAATTTCTTAAGACATTACAAGACGTCAGAGTAACAAGTAGTGCAGACATTTACAGTGATCACTAATACACCATCACAACAATCAATGCGTGTGCAATAATCAATAACGATTCTCAAGAAAGATGACTTAAGAGAATATATAAATTGGCAGGATATACCATATATCCCTCTTTAACATAACCATAAAGATATTAGTAATGGCCATCTTCTATAGAATCTCATCCACAGTCAACCCGAAATTAAGAAAGAACAAGCTGGCTTCAGACCAGTGCGAAGTTACACCAATGTTAAAGAAACGCATCTTTATTGAGCATTCTAATGAATGAGATTCACCACTGCACCTATTCAGATCTAGCAAAAGAAGTTGGCCTTAAAATAAATATCAGGGAAGCCAGACGAGATAAAGGGAAAAATATTGCTTGATATTAAAATATCAAGTGAGACTTTCGGTCATATTTTGACATTTATTAGGATTATGAACTTGTACTCGTATGGTTATTATACATATTCACAGATCTGTTGTGAATTGTTCAGTAGTGTATGACAAGTTGCCATGGAAGGTTATAGCGTGGCCTAGTCAACAGGAATTGTATTCTTTATCGGCCGATATAACTTTCACGAGCATGCGGCAAGTTCCTGCATCTCCCTTCCACCATTTAATCCTCCTAACATAGGCCCTATTTACAACCGATTTTTTATCATGTAAACGATTTAATAAAATTTTAACTTCGCACATTTAACGATTTTACACTTTGACCGTAACATAAACATAACTGTGGTTCATTACCATATAAAAGCTTTTTGTCAAATTTTTCAATATGAAGGAAGAATGAACCCCATCTTGAAATGGTTTGTATTACAAAGAAACAACAAAATTTTGATTTGTTGCTGACAGAAATAATAATTTTCGATATTGCCTACATTGTCGACGCCATTTTCTAAATTTTCTACATACATGTAGACACGTGTAGAATATTAATTATCTACGCGGTATAGACAATACGGCACAATACTGCATAGTTCCCTGAAGTCGATCTAGATATCAATTAACGAGCACGGCTTTAAGCGTTTTTCGTAGATAATGAATCCACCTTTGAAATAACAAAGTAAGAAACAGATTCTATCAGCCGTTTGTCAGGCATAGTGCCCTGAACTCGACCTAGATATCAATTAACGAGCACGGCTTTACGCGCTTTTCGTAGATAATGAATCCACATTTGAAATAACAAAGTAAGAAACAGATTCAGCCAGCCGTTTTTCAGGCATAATGCCCGGAAGTCGACCTAGCTATCAATTAACGAGCACGGCTTTATGCGCTTTTCGTAGATAATGAATCCACCTTTGAAATAACAAAGTAAGAAACAGATTCTATCAGCCGTTTTTATGCGCTTTTCGTAGATAATGAATCCACCTTTGAAATAACGAAGTAAGAACAGATTCTATCCGCCGTTTGTCAGGCATACTGCCCTGAAGTCGACCTAGAGATCAATTAACGAGCACGGCTTTATGCGCTTTTCGTAGATAATGAATCCACCTTTGAAATAACGAAGTAAGAACAGATTCTATCCGCCGTTTGTCAGGCATACTGCCCTGAAGTCGACCTAGAGATCAATTAACGAGCGCGGCTTTATGCGCTTTTCGTAGATAATGAATCCACCTTTGACATAACAAAGTAAAAAACAGATTCTATCAGCCGTTTGTCAGGCATAGTGCCCTGAGGTGGACCTAGATATCAATTAACGAGCACGGCTTCATTTACTACACAAACTGCATAAAATGTTACTTGTTCATTAAAAATATCGAATGCTTTTTATATAATTTGAGTTTAGTTTTGTCATCGCGTTTTGTCGAGATATTTTTCTGGTTAAAATAACAGACATTACTGAAATTTGCTGTTTTGGATTTTTTTTTCGGGATAACAAAAAAAAAATGTCATGATAGTAAAAAAAATTCGGGATGACACTGAAAAATGTCGCGATATTAGTTTTTTAGTGTTGCCATCGCACTTCTTCGGGATATTTTTCGGGCTAACTTTACAGACATTACAAATTAACGAGTATTTATCTAGCTGAATTGGGCCATATATGGCCACGAGAGCCTTGTTAGAATTGCACGCCCCGAGGCAATGGTATAGATTAGGACCAGAACTAATCAAAAAATGTTATGGCATCATTGAAGTTTTATTGGGGTATTTATGGCCACGATAGGTTGCTCAAATATGGTGTTGTTGTATATAGTTGTACCAGCACCAATGGAAAACTTGATGGCGTTGTTAGCTTATCCCTGGACTTTGAATATGTATTTTTAAATTAATTGTAATCATTTTTATTTAGTTTTCCTTAGTTTTTGACTTTCCTTTATTAGTTTGTCTTTAATTTGAATTAATTGGAATACATTTTTTTAATTTGGTTTATTATTTAACCTTTCAGAAAGAATTTTTGGGTTGAGAGTATTAGAAATAATTTGCGAGACAGTTTTAACTTTTGTTATAGCAAATTTTGGGCTGACTATGAGAAACTATCACGATAGTAATGTTTTTTTTGGGCTGAGTTCTTATAAAATGTAGTGACATACAATTTTTTGGGCTGATACTCGTAATATTATATACATCGTTATTTTAATGTTGCCATTGCATTTTTTTGGGTTGAAATTTGGGTCAGCTTCACATACATGGTATGGTTGGAGTAGAGAAAATGTAATGATAATTTAAAGTGAATAAAATCGTAATCGTTTCATCATCGAGTTTATCTCTATCTTAAATGATGTATGCAAGTGTGTGATGCTTGTATTTCTTGTACACAGCAAAAAAAAAATATAATAAACTTTGAGCTTTGTCCCGCCCTCTGTGAACCAGTTCATAAATTTGCATGAAAAAAATTTTATAATGAGAGATTTTATGTGCAACCCGATTTATTGTAGGTGATGACATCATGTTCAGGTAACACATACTAACTAATTTAACTTTATTGAACTGTTGCATCGACGTATACAAAACAAATAAAAACAGCCCCCATCTGAGCTTTTCAACGTGCACGGAACAAAACAAAAAATGCCAACACAAAAGCAAAGTCTGCACCATTCAATGTGTAACACAAAACCAAAAAATAATAATCATAGTAAAATAAAAATTGTTTGTTTTTATAAATTTTATTTTAATTAAAATTTTTTTAATTATTTATTATTATAATTTTATTTTATTTAATTTTTTTTCTTTTTTTTTGTTTCATACTAATTTATCCTCATTTTCATAGTTTTTGCTCCAACAACAGTGCAAGTCACAAAAACGAATTTATGCCGAGGTCTATACATAAAAAGCTCCAGTCTTATATTTATTTATTTATTTATAATTTAATGTCTAAAACATGTTTTTTATGTTTATTGTTGTTACTATTGGGTTTTAAAAATTAATTGAAATATTCCAACGATGACAAGTACATGGCACAGCAGCCATTGCCTATTTATAGATCCATTATTTGATCCACAATAAAAATTATCTGCAAAAATATAGCACAACAGATTTTTCAACGATAAAAATTTATTTATTATGTTTTGACAGATTTTATCGGTGATATGATGAGAGATAGGTAAACGATAGATAGGTAGTTAGGTAGTCCGGTATAATAGCAAACGGGAGTTTTATGCGGGGGATTAAAGCGCAATAATTATTAACCAAAAATTTTGTAGGCGCATAAATGTTAATTTAATGTTAATGCTTTTTGTATTTTGGATATTGGCTGATTTAATTACACAAATTCAATGCTCTTCTGAATGGGTAGTACTTTTATGGTATAAATTTAATTAAAAAAATATATATATATGAAAATGGATAAATTTATTAATTAAAACTGACGAAAAAACAACAACAACAATAACTAAAAATTTAATTACATATCATAGAACATACATGTAGCGAATATAGGTAGAGATGTAGAAGCGTTCCAATTTAAACCAGGGAATATTTGGAGATAACTAGAACAGACAATAGAATTTTCAGTTTTACTCTAACCAACAACAACCATTTCTAGAACTTTGGAATTTTAATTAAATTTACACAAAAAAAAAATAGTTTATAACACAACTTTGTTTAAACCTAGTGCATACTCATAAATATGGGGAGAACGAATTTTTGTTGCTCCACTACCAAACCTAAAATACCGTGCATATCAAGATTGAAGTGACAATGTTTTACAATCCCTAACCCAAATTATCAACAAAAAATCACTTAAACGAATTTGTATCCAGAACAGATTTATAACAACGAATTTCATATTACAGACATCTAATCTAGAGTTGGCGGCTATTCACTTCGGCAAATTTAGACTGTTGGGTAAAGAGTAACAAGAACGTTTCTATTTTTTCAAAAATCCTTCTCATACAAGTGTGAGACGACAGTGAGGATAGCGATTTTTTATTTTTCTGATATACAATCCCGTTTAAAGCCCGAAATCGATAAATGTCGGAAATTTTAATTTTTTAAATTTATTTACTCGGTTGTCCAAAGGTCCGATAGTTACCAAATATTGGTTGACTTCCCTCCTACTCTACCGTAGTTTCATGTATTTTCCATCAGAGAGCTAAGCGGCATGAGGCACAATTAGCTCCCACGGTCCCGTGAGAGTTAGTAAAACCTACGTTCTACTATTCCAAATTGTACTAGACGATATGGTTTCGACTATTTCAGAGTTAGTACCAAATAAGATATTGAAGAAACAAGAAAGAAGTGATTGCGATGGTTCTAACGAGAGCTCAGTGATCAGTCTACAAAAACACTAATTTTTTTATTGAACAAAAATCTGCCCAACATCCACCCAATTCCACATCCGCACTGTTCGAACAAATTACAAACTTTGGAATTTATTAGTTTTTCGACCTTAAGAATGTTCTTTACTAAAGTAAGAGTAAGTTGTGCTGGTTCGATAAGCATCTGTGGAAACAACTCGTGCTTGGTTTTTTCTTATATCCGCTAGAGGGCCAGGGATTGTTTGGTATGCAATCACGGAGTTCTTATATTTCTTATATTAGGCAGGTTCGAATGGTAAAGAAAAAAAGTATAAATAGAAATATTGCAATTTATTTTTAGGTTAGGTTCAACAACAAATTTTAGTTCATAAACCTATTGTGACCACACTCCGAGAAAGTAGCATATAACTTTAACATTTCGACTATGGAAAAGTGATTTAAAGAAACCATTTTGGTGGTTAGATTGGAATGCAGACAAAGGGATTACTGCAGCACTCACATCTTATGTCGTATCTGTGTCAACTTCACCAAGTGCTCACATGTTCCTTCCTGGCGGCCATCGATAACTACTCCGTGATAAGTGTGTGCAGGCTGTGGTCCTTCTTCAGAGGGTTTGCGTTGGCTAACAAACCAACCATGAAAAAAAAACAACTGTTACGAAACATCAACAAAAGACTCGGAACATTAATCCGGATATATAACAGCTACCTTGGACTCAACGACCTCAAACTCTTCGAAATAAGGACAACGATTCAAAATTTGGTATATGGGATGTATTCAGTTTAAACTGTCCCAGAGCCTAGACAAACTCTTCGATCAACATCTAGTACAAGTTTTATTTGCACTACATGCAATTAGACTAATTGGCAACAACAATGACTCTGTCAAGGATAGGCACGATAATTCGTAAATTTTAGATCATAAACAACCGGATTTCTGTACACAGATTGCACACGTGTCTTCTGCATCCGATTTGTGAACGAACATGGCATAACGGAGGTGAAATCAAAATATGGCAAAAACACTACTACGACTACCGCGAAAGTGTTTTAAAGAAAATTCCTCCAACACGATGTAGATTGTTAAGCGTGATTTCAACGTACAAATTTGCAATCTAGACAGTATTTATCGCGGTACTATCGGCCAATACACCCTGTACCATGTATCAAACAACAACGGGATGTGCATCATCGAGCTAGCTCGCCTATAATCTGGTAGTACATACATCCCACGTAAGCGAATACATAAAGGCAGGTGGAAATCAAACCATGGAGTTTCAGTCAATCAAATTGGCCACATTCTCGTGCACGAAAATGTATTTTTCAAAGATACTAAGACTAAACACTGCACCAACATAAATTCTGACCACTTTCTGGTAGTTGTGAAATCTGCCCTCCGTCTATCCACCACGTAAATAACGTATCCACCACGTAATAACGAAGAATTAAAGAATCAAACCATTACCTGGGCCAACTTCGAAGATAATAAATCAGAAAACCTGGCAGCCAACCACTACCCCAAATATGGAAGGAACGTGGACCATAATAAAATTGGCAATAACAAATGCCTCAACAGAACCCCTCTCAATCAACAGTCACACAATGGCTACATGATCACGATAGAACATCCAACCGACTATGTAGAAAGCCGAAACGTGAATGACACAAACAACAAGTGCCTAAAATCGAAACTGCCAGTTAATGAGACAAATACCGTTCTATACAAGAAATTATAGAAATAACACCTCTAACAGCCCATCTTAGGAAGCGTCATAACAAAAATTTAAAATTATAACCCGTGCCTGGTGAGGATAGCATCTGCAACGAAATGCTCAAGAACAGCAATGATTACCACTGCTACCACATGTTTGAGCTGGTTTCAATGATTTAATTCGCGGAAAAAACCCCAGACGAGTGGAAAATAGCCATAATTTGTCCACATTACATACAAAGAGAGACCGGTTGAATTATAACTACTATCATGGAATAGAGCGCATTGTAAAAGACTACAAGTGCGGTTTCCGTTCAGGCGGGTCGACAACCGATCAAACTTTTTCTCTGAGAATTGTGTTAGGAAATTGCTACGAAAAGAACCCTGTACATTTCCTATTCATAGATTTGCAACAGGCGTGTGATAGCGGCAAGGAGACCCAATAGCTCAAATTCTATTCAACTTTCCGTTAGAGTAAGTCATTCGGCAGCTCCACTTAGCACAGCACAGCTGTTTATATTAAAAATTAAGCCAATCCATATCAAGGAAGCGAAAACCATATATAAGGCTATCGCGAGAAGGCTAACACGTTGGGAATTTTTAACAGGCGACACACAATACGAAAAAGTGGATGAGTTTAAATTCCTAGCCGAAGGTAAACGTACAAAACCCAGTCTCGCAGACATAACATCGCGGAACGCAACAAGTTAGTGAGTATTTTACGCTAGCTAATAAGAGCAGTAGTAGCAAAAAGTTTCTGTTTGGACAGAAAAAAGCTTTCCGTTTTTGAACATTAATTAGTTCGTATGATGCTAGATCCTATTAAAAAAAGGGAAAAGTCCCTGATGTGACTGAATGAAATGATTTGAACAACAACGATATAATCGGAATAATCAACTCATCAAGGCTAAGATAATTAAGACACATTCTTCTAAAACCATAAAACTCCACGTCCTGGAGTCAGCACCAAATAAGACAGGACTTCATGGTCGGCCTCCTATTGAGTGGATAACGACATTAAACATGACCTTCAAACTATTGATTATCTAGTCTGGCACCCTCTTGTTGCGGATCGAGGTATCTGGGAGAGCATTGTTGAGGTAGCCAAATCCTTTCATCCATTTCCAGCGAAGAAGAAGAAGAAGACTGAGCATCCGAACACGATTCTGTATTTTTATCGTTTCTGATAAAAACACAACAAACCTTTGTTTACTGAATAAGACTCAAAACATCTCGTCAAGACAAACTTGATTTTCAACCTAAATTTCTAGTACCTTACACATAATAGACGCAATGTTGTGAAAGTCTAGTTAAGAGTGTAGTAAATAAATTGCAACAGTTTTTGGGAACAGTTGGAAGGTGTCATAAAAGGGACAAACGTCTAAATAGCTTTGGAAACTGCGCAAGGTCTGAATTGAAACTAGCTAGTTTTCACTGAACTTAGTGACTATTAATTTAGCGACCTTATTCCATCGAAATGCAATTAATATACAACAGGTGTTGTAATCTGTTAAACCAAGGAAATTTTGGTCCCAAAACAATTCATCAAAAAAAATAAAATTAATCAAAATTCTTTCAAAAACGTTTCTAAAAAAAGTTTCTTTGTTAGAACGCATCGAACCAATGCCACTTTTGTAAAAAATGGTATCTTATATGAATTCAAAATACCTCACACAAAAATAACTCAAGCTCCCACTGAATTTTTAATGTGGCATTGAGCATATGGCTCGCTCTATTAGCAAACATTATAATTAAATTCGATCATGATAATTTTTTTTTACCAAAAATCATAAAATTTGTTAGTATCTTTGAATTAATTGCCAAATAAGCACAGTCAACGCTAGACTCGATTTCATTATTTCAGGGCTAAAAAAAGAGCACAGCACATGGAACTAGGAACTAACTTAATACGGAACAACCAACATCTCTCAGAAAGTATTGATTCAATCCACTACCAGAGAAATATCTAAACAAATATTCCAGAAACTGTGACTCAACGTAATTGCTTCTTGTGGCATGAACAATCTTTGGCCCCATGATTGAATTGTCAAAACAAAAATATCCCATATACCAACCGTGAAAAATATTCATTTAAATGTTGTTAGGTGAATTGTTGTGTTGTTGTTAAGTAAATTTCCGTTTTCGGTCAACAGTAGTTTTCAATGAATTGTCATTTTCGGTGAATCCTTGTTTCCCGTAAATTGTATTTTCGATGAATTGTCGTTTCTAATGAAATGTGATTTTCATTGAATTGTATCGTTTTCGGTGAATAGTCGATTACAGTAAATTTTTTTTAGGTGAATTCTCGTTTTCGGAGAACTATTGCGTATTTCAGCTTTTCGGTAAATTATCGTTTTCAATGAATTGTAATTCTTTTCGATAAATTGTGGTTTTAGATTTATTTTCATTTTAGGTGATTTGGAATTTCGTCAATTATCGTTTTAAGTTAACAGTTGTTAACGGTAGAGTATTGTTTTCGGTGACTTGTATTTTCGGTGAACTGTCATTTTCAGCGAACAGCCATTTTCGATGAATTATGTTTTCGGTGAATTGTTATTTTTGGTAAATTATCATTTTCGGTCAATTATATTTTTGGTGAATTATTGTGTTTGATGAACTATCGTTTCCATTTAATTATGATTTTCACTTCATTATTGATTTTGGGGAATTCTCGTATTCAGTTAACAGAAGCTTTAGGTAAAACGTCGTGTTCGGTAATGTGTCGAGATCATTAAATATTGTTTGCGGTGGTTTTGAATTTCATAATGTTTTCTAAGAACTGTCATTTTCGCTTAATTTCTTTTTCAGTGATTTGCTTTTCGGTGAATAGTCGTTTTCAGTGAATTGTATTTACCGATGAATATCGTTTTCGGTAGTGTTGTTTTCGGTGAATATTTATTTCGATGAACTGTCTCGTTCGGTAAATTATGTTTTCAGTAATTTGCTTTTTGATAAATTGTTGCTTTCAGTAAATTGATTTTCCCTGAATTGCCTTGGTGCTTCACTCTGCTTAGTGACATGTTAAGTTTCGTCAAACTGTAGGAAGGCGTTGCAGAACAAAAAAATTGATTGAATATTTTGGTTATGTCTTTGCATAACGTAAAACTGGCATAATATAGCAGATGATTCCTCTCTTTAGTAAACACATAAATTTAACTTCAGAGTGAAAATTGATTTACCAGTTCTATGCCATGGAAAATTAATCCGTTTTAATCCTTTTTAGACGAAAAGCTTTTAAAGACCAAATAATACGCACATTCAATAGTTCGTAACAAGCTTCTTAAATGTTAACATGTTAACAATGCTTTTCCTATACGAGTAATAACAACCACCCAATCTCAACGTTTTAATTAATTAAAAAAAATTAACTTTGCACCTTAAAGATTAAAGTCATAGTCATTAGTCTATTAATGCCGCCAACGCAAAATTGTAGAATTAATTGAAAGCTTTTAATAGTTTATATTTAAATAATGGAAACTCATAGCATTAATGATTTCTAAGAACTAGAATAAAAGCTGAATATGAAAACGTAGCAACTTCAATTTGGAAAATGAGGGGTTCAATTTTTCATGTTTGCAAGCTCAGCTTAAATACAAAAGTTTTTAGAACTGGGTCACATAATATACGCCAACTATCCATGTATAAGTAAGTTTCCATTACATTTATATTGAAATAGAATACAAAAATAAATGAAATGTAAAAGTTAATTAAAAAAACTAACCTAGAAAAATATTTTTGTCGAAACATAAAACTACTGTTGTGTACATAGCTAAACAGAGAACGAAGAATTATTATTTCCGGATTAAAGCTGTGGGGTGGAATTTATTTTTCCAAAAAATGTAAACACAACAAAACAAGAAGTAAAAACTAAATCTATAAAACTGCTTTGTATGTGTTTGCCTCATAATCGTTTAACATGTTATGTTAAAACATAAAAATCTTAGCTCAACGAATTTATTCCGATATGTGAAACGTTGGAATATTTTTACTACGGAATGTTATATTATTATTGTTATGTATAAGCCCTGAATCTCTGACAGATAAGGATTAGATGGATTCGGGTAAGCCGTTTCGAAGCGACATGTGAATGCGTTCATGGAAAGCATTGTTGCATTTAAAAATCGTACATCACTAATACCACCGGAAAAAATTATTTACAGTGGTGGAAGAATTTGTTTCTAATATCACAGCATAGAGGCGGTCTATAAGTATTAGATTTGTTACTTTTCCCAGCACTGTATAAACTCATTGCGATAACGTGATGCGAATTTCTCATGATTCATCATATCACGTAATCCACAGAAACACAGAAATATCAAGGTTTTATAAAAACGAAAATCTTTTGATGTACCAATTCGTGCTTAAAGTTTTAGAAAAAAATTTTTATAAAGCCACAAAGTTTTGTACTTTGGTGCAGATGATTTTGGTGGTGAATTCATGACCTAGGAGTTTGTACTAATGTGAGGCAGTAATAAATAGGAAAGCTTGGGTAATGTGAAAATATTTATAAATGTTTCAATTTACAATTGACCACCCTTTCCTGTTTCTCAATCAAAGCCAGTTGCTTATCTGCTACTAGGGTTTGCTTTTCAATTAGACGGGTTTGTTTCTCAAGTATTTTTCTTTGCTTCTGCAATACATCCAATTGTGCTTTGAGAACGTCTTGTTGTAAAGTATTTACAATTATTTCCTAAAAGTTTAAAAAAATATATCGTGAGTCATTTTAATGGAAGAAAGAATTGTTATTGGATAGTTACCGTGTTTTCAATGGGTATGGAAGTTGGACACAGAGACCCCTGATTGTCATTATTGTTAGATGAGACAGTTTCTGTTTCTGAACAGGACAATGAAGTCTGATCACAATCAGAAATTACTTCAGCTACTGATGTTGAATAATCGGCACCAAGGTTTTCGTCCGTTTCAGTTTTATTTGGTAGAGGTTCAGCAAAAGTGATTTCTTCCTCTACAGCTTCCAATATGTCAACGGATTCGGGACCATCAACAACCACCTCACCTAATTTTAACATATTAATGTTGAAAATTTGATTGCAACAAATATTTTGAAACGGTTAATTTCACTCAAAACAAAACATGATATGCATAAGTACTTTTTAGTGAATTTATGGTTGAGTTATCTTCTGAGTCCAGCAAATCTCATAACAGCACACTTGGTGGGAATGTTTCCAATATGGGTCGATTTTGTTTGTTCTTAGAAATTGAGTAATTTCTTAGCATGCTTAGTTTTATCTTTTCAATCTAAATTCAAAAATCGAAAATTCAAAATACTAATAGACGATAAGACAAGAAGATTACTTTCCACAGTTGATAGATGAACAAAAGTTTCGGTTGCGGTTTTTTGGAGCTTTGTCTAAGTTAACTTAACAACACGAAAAAACCATTAATTTCTAATTCTGAATAACATTTTAGATTGTGAGCAAATGTTCTTTTTAATGGGTGGATTCGAATTCAGTCACGAATTGTTATATTTCCCCATAATAAAATTGTTTTAAGTGACGTATATTTATGGAATGAAGCTATGATTGGCATTATATTTATTTTCTATACCAGTGCTGTAAATCTCACCAGTGCTACACTTAATAATTTAGCTGTGAAGTAAATAACCATATTAGATTACAAAATGAAAATTCGTAATAGAGATTTCAGGTTACCTACAAATAATTAACTTTACTAACCTAATCGTTTAGGCTGCTTGTGTTAAGCACAATCAAATTATTTGCAAGTAAATAGCGCTACCAAGTATCTTCCTTTCGTATCGGAGATTCGCAGTATGATACAAATTCCAAAATGCCTGCAAAACAAAACACGAAATCCCCAGTCCCAGATTCGAATTTGTTTAACACTTTAAAAATTACGCAAGCAAACTTGTCAAAACAAAAATAAAATTCGCGCGTTTTGATGAACAAAAAAAGATTTAGCAAATTTTAGTGTTTTTAAAAAAATGTTTGTATTTTATTATTTCTCGTTTCATTAATTTATAAAAAAAAATTAAGCAATATTGAGCAACATGTACAAAATTAAAACGTAAAACTATAAAAATGGTTATACATTTAGAACAAAACTATTAAATAATAAAACATTTAATTCTAATTATGTGTATGAGCCTATGTGAACTGGTTTTTAAATTTAAATTTAGTTTTTAATCAAATGGTTGCACATTTCAAATGAACGTACGTGATTGAACAATTACAAATTACCAATTATTTTAATTATAATTAATTTTTTTCGTTGCGTGTCAAATCGATTGAATATATTTTTCGGATAGGATGCGAGGAAATTTTGGGGTAATTTGTTAAATTATGTGATGTGATTAGCTGATATTTGAGAATACCTGATAAGCAGATGCCTTTAGCAGGACGAGGAACAAAAATATTTTAAAGTTATCATCAAAATTAACAATTGAGTTCTGAAAAGTGGAATATTCGATTTCATATTTATAAAATTTTAGAACTCTGCCTCTGAATAAATATGAAGGATCCGTGTTGAATGCGACGAGAACGATGTGAGTTATTGTAGTTCAAGAATTCGTGAATCAGGCTTAATCATAGTTAATACAAAATGCCCTCTCTTCAAAACTATTCCTCAATTGTTGACTGTAAACATCTGATAGCATGAAAGTTCGAACGGATAAATAAGCCGTCCGAATGAAATCTTATGAAACGCGCTTGTCATATTTTGAGAAGTTCCCTCGAAGTAAAACAATTTAGCTAGCTTTTAGCTACCCATCATCGATTTAGCTGCGCTGTCTTACATATTAATACGGTGCATGAACTGAAAATTTTGACAACACTAAATTTATATTAGTTCGCTCTAGTTATTCATAGATGTCACCTATATCCTTAAAACATAAACTGGATAGTATTTAATTGTCCTTTGCAGTGGTTATCATTGTTACATGAATTAAAGTAGAGCCAGCCCTATATTGGTGCAGAGTGCATTATTGAATTTTTAGACCACATACGGCCTATAGCCAAATTTGTATTAATCCACAAATTATTCCTATTTTTAAGAAATTTATTTGGTAATATAGATATTGGCGCACGATATCGTGCAAGTATAGGCGGGATGGGTTTTTAATTCTAAATATGTTGATAATATTGATGTCCAATATGTCACTAGGCCTAATTAGCTAAAGGGTTGGTTTTAATTGTAAAATTTGAATCATTGTTCACGTTCACTCATCACATGATTTTGACATTCTGGAATTCCATATTGAATTTTATTCTATGCTCCCAAGC
Source organism: Nephrotoma guestfalica (assembly GCA_963691935.1). Lineage (NCBI taxonomy): Eukaryota > Metazoa > Arthropoda > Insecta > Diptera > Tipulidae > Nephrotoma > Nephrotoma guestfalica. The sequence continues at coordinate 83,695,639 of OY829914.1, read as the reverse complement.
GGGCTCCCAAACACGGATCCAGGCCAATATTGCTTGACTTACTAGTAAATATTGCTGCTTCATTTATAAATAAATATCAAAATTATATTTTCAATATAGCATATAGTGCTGACGATATGGTTGTCACAAACTCAGGTAAGAGCTCAGTCGAGCATTCTATAGGACTTAATGCAGCGCGCTCTAAAGTTGTAGAGAGGTGGTACCTTAAGAAGGGTTTTCACGTTAATACATCCACCACCAGCTTACTGCTCTTGATTAGACGAAAAAACAGTAGTGAACTCTCTTAGGGGAAACTATCTATTACAGTTTTTGGTATGATATTGGACACCCTTTACTTTGAAAAAAAATCGCCTAACACAAGGCATACTAGCACTGTTACGTATTTACGTTTTTTTATTTACTTCTGGAATGAATGAATATATCACGAAAGATCTCAGCAGTACACAGAGTTTCTTTTATGAGATTATGGTTTCTGCGATGATACTGATGATGAAAAATCCAAAGGAGTGGAAGTTGACTCTATGCACAGCATTACAAGTTTCTATTTTATCAGATCTTTACGAGAAATATTTTGGCTTGCTCACTTTACATGAAAGGAATTTCACGATTTTTTAAGCCAAATAGAATTTCATCAAGCAAAAACCCACAGGCTGAAAATAATTTTTAAAGTTAATTGAATTTTAAATGTAGCAATGAATAATTCCAGATATTAAAATCCCCATGGTTTCTGCGGCAAAACTAGCCCAGCTGCACAAATGTTAAAATTCAATATAATCCGATTTAGAAACGAGGGCCAGAAAAAACAGGAAATTCCTAAATAGGTGACGAAACCGTTTGTACAGAGTGTATTCAATTTTGATTTTGGTCGAATTTCTATCGATAAGGTGCTTCTCAAACACATTTTTATTTTAAACGATTTAAATCGTCATTTTCAAAAAAAAAACTATAGATGGAGTGCTGAAAAGACGTGACATAATTTGCCTATGAAATAATGCGTCGAATGCGTAGTTTAGTTAGAATATGATAGATAGCGCACATTATGTCTTGTCGATATCAAAAGAGAAAGTAGTACTGGACAGCCCTTCAGGGTGGCGAATTGGAAAACTTACTACTCCCGCTAAGTCCCACTGGGTAATTAAAATGCCCGAGCAGACCAAATCAGACCGGACCTGACTGTATCGAATGAGTTCAGAAATCCCACTCCTCTTCGATAGAAGACGGCTCAAGGTGGCTAAGAAACTGAGGAATACCGCTCAAGGATGGAAGAAATTAAGCGTTTCCTCAACTGCACGTTGAAAAGGGAGGTGACAACTCCGGACAAGACACTTTGTTCACTGGAGACAGACAACTTTATGATCTAATTAAAGGGTGATAGAAAAAAAAATCAAAAGATTGTTGGAACGGTAGCTGGAGTAACGGCCGTACACCTAAAAGAAATGGCAGTGATACATATAAGGGGATCTGGAAGGACGAACGGTCGAGTCTGTTGTGAAACAAAGTGTCAAGGTGACTTTAGGAGTAATTGACGTCGAAACTGTAAAAATATTGGGGGAAATGTCTGCTGGACATAAGGTGCAGGCCAGAAAACACAGAGAGGGAGCGAGCTAGTGTAAATGCAACACGGCTTTAGTTCAAAAGACAGGAATACAGGATTGCATCATGTTATCTCACCAATCGCAATATAGAACATACACCTACTTTCCGGGCGGCTATGGCTCAATACTCGATGTAACTTTCTGTTATTGGGATCTGTTGTTTCTGCAGCCCGACATACGCGGGGTATTCCGGTAGTAGGACATCAACATTTAATATCACATCCTGTGAATTGAATGTGAGCAATAAACCAGTATGGCGGTGGAAAGCACAGTCAGTCAGAAGGAGATCTCGAGCGATGTACTCCTAGGCTGGGTCCTGGAGCCGACGGTCTGGAATATTGTAGATGTGAAGGTGACCACGACATAATAGGGTTTGTCCGACTGTATGGAGCTCATACAGACTATATGGAGCTATACTATATGGAGCACTTACAGATCGCTTCAGACACAGTGAGAGCCCGTGAACTATTCAAGCGAATGCAACGTAGCATAACGTAGTTCAAATAGAATTTTCTCAAAATAAACTGCGTTCCTAGTAGACAACATATCACGTGACAAAACAAAAAGCGACCTTACTAAGTGAAATCGTAAAGCAGGCAGCCAACGGAGGCCGAATGCAACAATGCCAGGTACGATGTAGAACTCGGACATCGATTCAATAACAGGCAGCTGATTCTTAGCATCTGTGGATGGAGTACAAGCACGGAGAAAGCAACTTTCACCTGACTCAGTTCCTCAATATTTTATTTTATTTTATTTTATTTTAAGTCAATTCTGATGTTTGAAGCAGTTTTGGCCTGAGAAACCTGAAACTAAATAGACATATAGACATTATCTGTAACGCCAATTTCAAAATACCACTGACCATGATATTTGGCTTGTAACATCTAAATTTCAGACTTGTTCACTCCTATGGATCATACATATTGCAATATGTTTGGGAGACTAATGCTACTTCGTGTTAAAGATTGATAGATGTCGCAGTATCAACAAAACATGTTGTGCCTAAACCTGAATTTAATTTAATTTGAGAATTAGAATTAGTTAATTATTTATATGTTCGACCATTTTCAGATTTTCACATTTATAGCCATAGTAGTTACGGCTTTCTCCTTAATATTTAATTGAATATTTTACGCCATCTATTAATAACAGATAGGAACTTTTCCGTGTATATTAAATATGTTCAAAATTTGAATTCGGAGTTCATTCTATGCTTCTTTCGAACTAATGTATTTAGTATTAGCATTTAATGCTAATACTGAAAACAAAGTTAGACTTTGCGTTGGAACTAGGTCTCCTACGTAGGGGTGTGCGAGATTTTAATTTTTTAGCGCAATCAATTTAGTGATTTTTTTCGCAATCAAGTTAAAAATTTATTTGATATTTGGCAGTTATTTAATTTGGCACACAACATGTACGTAAAAGCGTCACTGGAACTGTTAATGATACTGCTACCACAGGTTTGCAATATCTTCATTATTAAATAAAAATTCAATCGATTTGACACACAAAAATAAAAATAATATCAAGTACAAATACTGAACGTGTTAGACAAATTTCTAAATTACGAATTCCAGCTATCACATCGTAAATTTTGTAATTTTAAACAACAAAATCAAACAAAAATATTAATTTAAAATTATATGATTTGATCGCAATTTAACTAAGTAGGTAATTTTTATTAAAAAATGAACTTAACATTAATGAAAAATTTAAAAAAAAATTTACTAAAACAAAATCATAACATAAATTTACTTAAATTATTAAAACATAAAATGGTACAGCATAAAAATAAAATTATGTTTGTTATGAGTAATGTGGCACCGGTGCTCCTATTGAACCCGGCTTTATATAAATATGAACCATAAGAATTTGTTGACTCACCTCTAGCTGTTTTGATTAGTAAATTCGATGAGCGCGAATATCCAATGGCATTGTGCGCCCGAAGCTCCAATCGATAGTATGTATCCGGTTGTAACGATTTCATTTCGTATGTCGTTTCGGACGAATGGACGCTTCGGGTTGTGCACAAATGTTCGATTTCACTCCAGGCATCGTTTAATTTAGAACCCTAAACACAATTATTTTATAATTAGTATGAATATGATATAGTGTATGATAATATTCGTACCGGACAATATTTGATTTCGTACGAATCGATTGCCTCCCCATTATTATTCGGTATACTCCATCGCAATTCAAAATGATCGGCGTACGGTGAAATTACAATTGGATCGCCATCTTCTTCGCTGCCCTCTTGAATTGGTGTATGCAATGTCTTTGGTTCTTCGGGCTCCGATCGACTGGGGGTGGATTGTAAAACGTTTGCACCCCAATTCCCTAAACCGACAACATTTCGAGCCGCAAATCTAAATAAATAATTATATATTGAGTTACCTTATATCAAATATTTAAATTTGATTACTTACCTAAAATTGTAAGATGTGCGCGATTGTAATCCTTCAACAATGTATGGACTGTCGGGTGACCAAGTTCGATTGGCCGCGGTACTCCAGTCCGGTTGAAATTCTTCTTTAAATTGACAATGGAATGCTAGTATTGGTAAACCAAATTCGGTTTCGGGGCTCATTATTTCGAATGCGATTGATGTCGCTGTAACAGTACCAACTTTGACCGATGGTACCATATTTGGCAGTCTTGCTATTTTTAATTCCTTGATATATTCAGCTCGACCATATTTATTTTGGGCTATACATCGGTATGCCGTGTAATACTGACTTCCTCGTGGTGTTATTAGTAAATCGCTTCGGAATTCATCATTAACAATTTGCATATTTCTATCACCACGATCTTTGATCAGTTCATTGTTTATTCTCCATTCTACGGTAGCGTTTGGAATTCCGAGGGCAAAGCAACTTAAATTCACGGGTTTTTCCTCCCATGAGAATGTCGGTGGTAATCCTTTGTAATGATCAAATGATGGTGGATATTCAACTGTAATATGTCCCACTTTGAACGCGGTGTCTCCAGGATTTCGAGCCACACATTCATATAGTCCATCATCGGATCGAATAACCGACATTATTCTCAAGCTACCCTCAGTTTCACCTCGATCTTGATTAATTTTATTCTCTAGAATAACACGATCATCGCCGGGTTGTGGCCCAATAATATACTCCTCCTGGGATCTCCAACGTCTGAACGTAATCTCTGGGGGTGGGCGCCCGGTCGCTTTGCATACGATTAGTGCTTCCTTTGCGATGGATGTTGTTAAATTATAGAATTCTAAAATTTTCGGACGTACCAAAACGTTCAATTTCATTCGACTCTGTGCCACACTTGCGTTGTTCTGCGCTAAACATGTATATGTATCATAATCCTCTGCCTCTACTCGTCTAATGGTTAAAAGTCCTGTTTGAGCATTCACTTGGAATCGGTCGGCCATCGCAACATTTTGCTGTGTCGAATCCTTAATCCATGTATATTCGGGTACTGGTTTTCCGGTCGCATTACATTTTATACTAAACGATTGACTTTCGATCGCATCAACTGACGCCGGTAGTGGATCAACTTCTGGTTTAATTTGCACTTCAACACGAATATTTCGTTGAACCAATTCGCCGGTTTGCAAAACAGCCGCTCGACACGTATACACACCATCGTCTACTTCTTGAACATCGCGTATTAATAAGGCATGCGTTTCAACGACATATCGTCCACCCGTTTTAATTTGATCACCGTTCCGTAACCAATCAACGGTGGGTGATGGTGTGGCGGTTACCTCACATCGTACTTTATAGTCGGTACCAAAAATAGGGTATTGATATTCAGGTGCATCTTTCCATGTAATCGCAACTAAAAAAAAAATATAAGAAAAAAGGAAAAATTATTATCGCCATCATTTTTAATATGTTTCGAGATTCCGAGGGTCGTCGGTCGAATAGGAAAATCTCTGTAATAATAGTACCTCGAGATAAATTCACAATGAACAAAAAGGGGAAAGTCGGACGAGAACAATTTATGATAAACAATTAATTAGTTGAGTGGATCGGAGTTCGCCGTTTTCTCTCATGTTGTTTTTGTAAAGGGAAACCTAATTAAAATGAAATATAAAATAGACGGTTGGGAAATGAGATTAGAGGGTGTATATAGGGACGGCGAAATGTGTGTTTATATATGATTTGATTTGTGAAAGCTAAGATAATTTAAGAATTCTATAGGGCACCTGGGCCTTAATTTAATTATAGTTTCGTATATTTTTTAATAACTAACTCCGGTAACTCGGAATTCGAGACATGCGTGAAAATGTGTTATACTCGTATAAACCTTTTACGATGTAATATTAATTTATGTTTCAATTACGGGAAAATAATTTATCTCAGTAAGTATTATTGCTAATGTTTTCTAATGATTATTACGTATCTATAGCAAGTCACAATATTAGTATAAGAGAATAAATAATATCTCAGGTTTAATGCAAACTTAATGAGCGACTGTTTTGGATCTAAACGAACTTTGCGCTCTTTAGCTTACTGCCACCCAAATCCAGTCTAACACAAAAATCAAAGGAATAATTATATTTCATCTCAAATTATTCAATGAATCTAAATAAGTCCATCTTGAATAGTCTCTACCTAGATTAAAAAAATGGTCTGTTTCAAGAGTAACTCAAAAATATCTCATAAGTCAAATGGACTTAATAAGAGTGGCGGAGTAGAGCAAAATAAAAGCACTGTGAGGAATAAAAAGGTTGGTTATTTGTTATAGCAGTGCATCTAAAAGTTAAAAGTTTTGAGCTGGTGATTTGTTCGGTGCTTTAGCATCATAGTAATCATCTGGTTACAGATATGCTATGCCAGAAGGCAAAATTCAAACAATTTAGTTTGTCACAAGAAAACTACACTATACTCAAAACGCGATTAACGCGGGTCTTTCCATACACGTACAGTAAAGATGTAATAAATGTAAAATAATAAAAATTTGTCGTTATCTTGAAAATGAAAAAAGTGAAAATTTTCGATCTCGAAATTTTCGCTATATCGCTGAAGTAAAACGAGTGGGATTTGAAAAAATGTCTGTGTGAATGAATATAAGCGGTTCCGTGCAGACTAAATATATGTGTCCTCTCTATAGCCCAGACGACTAGCCCGATCGGGACGAAACTTTTTTACTTAAGTTGTTTTCATTATTTCAAAGATCCCGTGGTTGTTGGCCGAAATTCGTCCACCGAAAGTGGCAGCTCCATAAGATTTTTCGTTTTTTGTAAATTTTTTCAAAAATATAGCATTTACGAGAAAAACTACTCCTACCCGCCCAGATCATTTTTAAAAAATTTAACCAGAAATAACGTTTTTCGACAAAAAACTGTTTCTCAACAAAAATTCGACACTGAACATCCCAGAAGGAGTGAATGATCGGGAAGAAACATTCATACTTTTTATATAAATTGGCAGATCCAAGTGAATTTTGGCCGAAACAGTTCCGCAAATATTTTGAAAAGTTCATCAATTATGAGCAAATCGACTCGAGTTCATACTAAAGATTCTAAATTAAATTTGCAACAATATCGGTCCAATATCAATTTTCCAAAATTTGAGCGGAAATTAGGATTTTTGACAAAAAAAAAACGTTAGTTTTTGTACAGAAATGCATGATCATTTTTAACCTCGAGTTTATTAGAGTAAAACTTTGACTAGTAAAACTTTATGCTTAACTTTTTTTTCCATAAATTGGGAGGTCCCAGTGAATCTCGACCGAAATCGGACAACCGGAAGTGTCAACTTCCATATGAGCTTTTTCGTTTTTTGCAAATATTTTGAAAATTAAATCATTTACGAGAAACACGATTATATACTAAAAGATTTTAAATTTAATTTGCAACAATACCAGTCCAGATCAGTGTTCCAAAATTTAATCGGTCCTTTACAGTCCAAATGCACTGATTGATCGAGATGAAAGTTCATAATTATTTTTATTTTTTTTATAAATTGGGGTATCACAGTGATTTTTGGCCGAAATAGGTTCACCCGAAGTGAGAACCTACGTAGGAGTTTTCTCGTTGTTTGCAAATATTTTGAAAAGTATATCATTTACGTGAAAAACAAATATAAACTAGGTTCTCAATAAATTTTGTAACAATACCGTTCTAGATAAGTTTCCAAAATTTAAGCGGAAATGACAATTTTTGCCAAAAAAAACGTTTTTCAACAAAAATTCGGCCCCTATACAGCCGAAATGACCTGATGATCGGGCTGTTATTTGATATCTAAGCATTGTTCATAAATTGGGAGATCGCAGTGAATTTTGACCAAATCAGTTCACCGTAAGTGATAGTTTCCAAAGAAGCTTTTACGTTTCTCCACCGGAATTGACTGCTTTAATGAGAGCTTTTTCATTTTTTGCATGTATTTTGAAAAATATATCATTTCAATTCACGAGAAAAACGAGTATGCACTAACAAATTCTAAATCAATTTTGCAACAATACCAGTCCAGATCAGTTTTTCAAAATTTAAGCGAAAATAACGATTTTTCCCCAAAAAAGGTTTTGCAGTAAACATTTGGTCCCTGTACAGTACATACGGATTAATTGATCGGGATGAAACTATCGGGAAAACCCAGTATGATTTGACCGAGATCGGTTTATCGGAATTGGCAGCTTTTTCGTTTTTTGCAAATATTTTAAAACTTATATAGCATTTACGAAAAAACGATTAAAATAAAAATTAGTTCAGATCATATTTTACTGAAAATGACGAGTTCTGACTAAAAAAAAATAAATTTCACCAAAATTCGGCATCTCTCCAGACCAGGTTAACTGTTCGGAATAAATCTTCTTACTAAAGCTTTTTCCATAAATTAAATTTTTAATTATGGTTGACTTGTTAGTTTTCTGACATTTAAGCAGCAATAATGATTTTTATTATAAGAGACAGCTTTTATCAAAAATCCGGTATGTTGAACTTTTGGGTTTAGAAATTAAGTGTGGTATATTCGAGAGCTATCTGCTATCTATTTTCTTTGTTGAAAATATTGGGTTTTATTTAAATTTATTTCTATAATATCAAATTTAAGTACCAACTATCCCATCTTTGAGAGCTAACAACAAAATATTAAAGAAAATTTTGAGAAAAGGAAACAACAACAAGCACGAGTTTTCCATAATAGCTATTGCATATCAAATAATTTTAGAAGAAAATGTTCCCACAAATGTTTATCGAACCAGCACAACTTACTCTTACTTTTGTAACGAACAGTCTTAATGCTATAACAAAGTAGAAATAATCTAAAAAATATAATTCTGATGAACACACGTTTCAATGCCTCTTTTGTGTTATCATGTTGTGTTGTGCTCAATACTCGTGTGAAAAGACGAATTGATGTACCAAGTTAAACCACATCAACATGGCAAAACACAAACGTCGCTGGTTGCTCCGCCGAAAATAGTAAAAGATCTAAGAAAAAACTCAAGATCACCCTCCCTCAAATACACAACAACCGCTTTCATGTTTAAGAATAGCATGACGAAAACGAGATAAATCAGACAATCTAAACAGTGTTTGAACTACACTGCTCGCAAAAAAATGCGGACAAGTAAATTGGTTTAATGACATTTTTTGTGAAATTAGTGACATCTAAGTTTAGGTAGTAGCACTAGAGGTAGTTTTAACACAGTTTAGTAGTATTAAACAGTTTAATTCCGAAACAGAACCGAAAGTTTACGAAATATCTCGCGCGGTATATAAATACGGGTGCAATGAACACAATAAGTCAGACATCTACGAGATCCAGTAGGCGAAAGTTTAAACGCAAAAGTGAACAGTGAGAAAAATTATAAGTGGTGTTAAAGTGAAAATAGTGGTGTAATTAAAAAAAGATAAATGGTGAATTAATAAATAGTTGAGCAAATTAGTTGTTGTGGTGTTTTAGTTAATCATTTGTCCGCTATTATCTACTAACATAATCGCGGGAAAATGATTATGAGAATATTCCAGTGGTGTAAGTATTACGATAGCGATGGTTTAAGTATGTGGGACATTATTTCTGGTATTTTCGGGAATATTCCGGAAGTGGTGTAAATTACAGTAATTGGTATTATTGTAACCGTCAAATTATTTAGCTGTATTGACAATCCAATGATAATAACCGAATTTGACAGGGAAAATTCGTAACAATTACCACGGTATATAAATATTCGAAACACGCGACATTACCCCCGGACAATATCTCCCCCCATTACTCGCCGCCTAATTACCCTCCAGCCATTACTCCTGCTCATCACCTCGTCCCGGTTATTACTTCCTTCAGCCATTACCCGACGGTCAAAACCCCCAATCATACCCCTAGCTATTAGCCCCTACTCTCGTCATTTCCTCTCCTACATACCCTCGATTATTAACCCTCCCCTACGCCATTATGAATAATTTCGATGAATTTATCTTTATAAATAATCTAATCATCATGAAAATTCACTTGGGTATTTTATATGCCATGCTGAACAATTATGTGGAAAATCATTTTTGCCTAGTCACGGAAAACTACCCAAATCTGGGCCATCAGTTGAGACAGTTTTGTTATTATGAATATTTTCTGATAATACTCATGTGAATGTTCATGACGATTGGAGTATTGAATGACGGAGGGAAAATTAATAGGGGGTAGTTGCGGGGCTGGAAGGGGAGGACATTTAATGACTGATGTGGTAATGGAGTAAGGACCGGAAGAACTGCTCTCCCGGGAGAATAATGACCGGGGATTAATGGCAGGGGTAATGATAGGAGGATAATGACTAGAGGGCAATGCCCGGTGGGGTTAATGACCAGAGGAATAATGGACCGGGAGTAATTGGCCTCCCAGTAATGGCGGGGAAGGGGAGACGAGGAGTAATATCCAAGAGGTAAAGTCCGTAAAAAAAATATTTTAGGAATTTTTTTAGGAAAAACTTCACGCATGGCTGCAGAAATATGAAGTATTTCCAATTTCTAGATAATTATGCAAGTGTTAGTGTAAATAACATGTAAAATCCATATTAAACAGAAATTTATATTTTTTTATTCGTTTATTCGAAAAAAAATATTACTTCTTAAAACATAAAAACGTTATTGTTTCTGAAAATTTGTTTTGTAATTTTGAAAATCATTTAAAAATTAAACTACTTTATGAAAATTAACAAATAAAACGGTCTGCTATTTAGGAAAATAACAAAATAAAAAAACTTTATGCTCTCGGAATGCCGAATTTCAAGTCAAATTTCCTGGAATTACTAAACGGCGGGCCTTTCTAAAGGAAACTTGTTTTGAGGATTGACGATTTTGGAAACTTACCTTGAACAATTATTTATTTTATATTAGAGCAGATCGTGACTTACTCAAATCAAGTTTTCGCTAGGATGGCCAGTGCTTCGTTACACCAGAAAAATTCAGGCAAACGCGATATACGATTATTCTCTACAGAATATTTAAAATTCGTCAATCCTAACCTAAGTGTCTGGGACCAAAGAATTTTTTAAAAATTACTTATTTTCACCCTAGTTCTAATCATAAACGATGCCAGCTAGCAATTGGATGGAGCTATATATATGGCTCTTTCAGTCGCTTTCCGGGAAGCCAAAGCTTTTGGTCTCCGGGGGAAGTATGGTTGCAAAGTTGAAACTTAAAGGAATTCACGGAAGGGCACCACCAGGAGTGGAGCCTGCGGCTTAATTTGATTCAACACGGGAAACTACAACAACACCAGGACCGCACATAAATGAGTAAGACAGATTAATAGCTCTTTCTCAAATCTATGGGTGGTGGTGCATGGCCGTTCTTAGTTCGCGGAGTGATTTGTCTGGTTAATTCCGATAACGAACAAGACTCAAATTTCTTAACTAAATGCCGGCAGGGTTATGGCGTTGAAACTTTGTATACATTTTTGCCTCTGTTATCCATTCTTCTCACGGGGATTGGTCTTAATACGTAAGAATTGGCCTGCCCTTTGTATATACACCGCTCGTCGCTACTATCGATTGAATGTGTGTTAGATCCACAGGGGTGATCACCGAGATGCTTCATATGTTGTGGTTGTTTTACCAAGGTTGACCGAACTTGTATATTTAGAGGAAGTAAAAGTCGTAGCAAGGTTTAGAACACAATTTTAGATGTGACTTCAACTCATATGCGAATTATCTCCTGAATTTAAGCATATTAATTAGGAGAGGAAAAGAAATTAACTAAGATTCCCTTAGTAGCGGGAAAATGGGAAGTGTCCAGCATTAAGTTCTTCTACTGATTACTGGTAGAATGGAAATTCAATGTAAAGGAGTATCTATTATCTTATGCATTTTGATTATATGTTCAAGTCCATCTTGAATGTGTCCATTTACCCATAGAGGGTGCCAGGCTCTTAGTGACTATAATCTTGTTTAAGAAGATATCGCTAGAGAGTCGTGTTGATTGATAGGATCGTAGCAGTTCTGACGTGCAAATCGATTGTCAGAATATCAGATTGTCAGCGGAAACCTATTTTGAGTAAGTCATGATCTACTCTAACAGAAAATAAGTAACTTTTAAAAATTCTTTGGTCCCAGGCACTTAGGATTGACGATGTTACTCAAAACAAGTTTCCGCTAGGATGGCCGGTGTTTAGCAGCACCAGAACAATTCAGGCAAACCGGATATACGATAATTCTTGATAGGTTAGAAATGGTCAACCCTATGTGCCTGAAATCGTAGTTTTAACTGGTTACAGAAATTTTGTAGTTGTTTTGTGATATATTTTTAATTTATAATTCTACTGCACCTCACAAATTGCGAATGTATTGATAAAATTTTATCATTTTTAATGTTTAGGTTGGAATTTATTCGTTAGTTCGCAGTTGTAACCAACACTGTGAAATAACATAAGAATAACTCGGAAGTTTAGGAAAATCTTCAGAACCGTTGATATTATCCGTCTTCATATTAATAGCGGCAATTTCTTATTTTTTACATAAAAGGCGTAAATTAATTATGTTGGATAGAAATCCATATCATGTTGAAATCGTTTCAGAGCTGATATCGTCCAGAACTTCCCTAATTTTCATAACTGCAGTTTATCAAGATAGACAACTCTTTGGTGTACAAAGCTTTCAATAAATTTTTTACATTCGATTAATATTTTTAAATGGTCAACTTAATCTCAGACATACCTTTATACGATCGTAAAGAATTTAAATTTTTTGTACGCGTGTTTTGTACATATTTAGATATTTTTCGGGGTTTTTCTGCTGTACAAAAGATAATTTGATTTCCCTTCCGTACAAATCCTAAAAGATTCACCAAAATTAAAAGTACTAAAAAATATTTTCCTTCAAACTTTCCTTTTATTTCTTTATAATATAAATCGTATATAAGTAGTAACGGTTTATTTTTAGTAAAGGCATTATATAGTTAAGGTAAGGATAAAGAAACCCGGTGAAGTATAGATAAACGATGAGTTTTTTTTTTTTTGCAGTCTGGAAAATTAACTAACGAATATAAAGTTGAATTTGTTCTCCCTTTTTCTTTATGATTTCTTCTTAAATTTTTCTTATTTTTAATCAACTAAAGCCCTTCAGGTAAAGTCAAATGTAGATAGGAATTCGACTATGGTTATGGATAAAATGTAGATAAAATAAAAGGTTTGTAATGTTTTGAATTTATTTAAAAATAAATAAAGAAAATGAAAGAAAACAAAAGTATTTTTTGTAAAATTAATTCAACTGTCAAATCGAAATTAGTTGTATAAATTTTTCTATCTAATGGTTTTTGTTATGTTTATCTGTATGTTATGCTCGTTGCTTGCTCGTGTTTTGAATTCTAAATCAGAATTTTCCTTCTTTTGCAATTTTCATTGTAAGCTCCGGGACTACTTCTCTAACGGGATTTTAAGTTTCCAATCTCTTTGTGTTCTGATTATGATGAAATAAATTTATTTTGGTTCTTTGCCCTGGCTGACATTTGCCAAATAGTCTGTTATCATTAATCAGTTAATGTTAATGTTATCCCACCACTGCGAAAATCAGTTAATAAATCGAGGTTAATTCGAGGTTTGGGGGTCCTGTGCATAGTTCACGTTTGAGGCACTATCTTAAGGCAGTTCTTGGAAAATTGGTCACTAGATCATTAATTAAACAACCTTTTTCAGTCTTCTGCACTGAGATGGGCCAGAACTATTTTCAGTTCAATAATATTATTGGAATACTTTTTAAATCTAAGCGCCGACCAAAAACTGCAGGGCAACAAACATCACCGAAAATCGTATCAAAAACAAGGGTTCAACATTTTGTAGTCCTTGAATTATTTGGACGCAATAATTAAAGATTTTCTGAATGGCTTCGTCAACGTGGTGTTTTCCAGAACGGCAACAAAAATAAGTAATTTATGTTACTTTTAAATATTTTGTGATCGACCGTAAGCTCATACTTACAGATATCATATACAACCATTTTGGAAAATCGAGATTTCCCAGTCAAAAACTTTGACGCAACACAACTCAGACAAATATACCGATCATTATACGAGTATATTGGTTTTGTAGACAAATTATTTTTATCATCTGCGATTTTCAAGAGCATTCTGATCGTTGATGTAGAATAAAAGCACAGCCGCTCTCGGAAATTTATAAAGATGATCACGCAGTTCTCGAGTTCAATACTGTCAAAGGCACGAATTAAACTGGCTTTCAACCCATTTCAACCGAGTTGTAGCACTTGTCTGAGATGTTCTGCTCTAAATTTAACCTGAGTTTGAGGGCCAAACATCTTTTCCAAAAAACAGTGAAACAACTTCTCGTAAATGATGATGATGGATTGTGCCGAATGCACTAGTGTTCAGTCTTGGGGAATCGAGAATCACTCGTCGCCGGAATGCTTTGTTGGCAACGTTTATATTTAGATTTCTAGAACTGAAAATTAAAGGCAAGTTTGGTCGGAAAGTGACTGCAAACGATAATTTTTGCAGCTCTTGACATTTGCCCCGAAAGTAAAAATGTTATGGTCTTTGCAGAACACTTTTTTCAAACGACCACTAGCACGACCAGACAAATTTTGAAATTTCTCGCCTTCAATGCGTCGTAGAGAAAAAGGCAGCTGCCTCAATTTTGTAACTGCAAGGATACAGCTTCCTCTTTATACGACATGCGCAGATCCAGAAATCGTTAATACCGTGTTTTTACTATCATTTGCATTGATTGTTCTCGATTGTGCCGGATTTTGTGTGGACCAGGTTTACATTCTCACGCAGTCGAAGATCAGCCGCTCTGAGCATGGTCCGAAGTCTCACCAGTTTTTTCAGAATATTTGACGGCATTATAGACCGTTGTTAATTTGAAACCAGTCCTTCGAACATTCGAACGATTCCGCCATTCGCCACTAGCGCCAAAACGGTGAATTTTTGAACTAAAATACTCAAAATAACATTGTTTCTTGATCCAAAACCTAAGCAATACACATGATTATCTCGAAATAAAAGAAAATGTCTCCGTCTACAGCGCCAAGATAGTGGTTTTCAGTACTAAATGGCTTCAGTTAAGTTTATGACATTCTTCAAGACTTTGCAATGATATGGGACACGTATATTCTATAATAAACGAATAATTAGCTCACACTAGAAAGCCATATAGTAATGTTGAGCGATTTTTGTGGCAAGTACTGCGTCAGCTTATAGGGAGTTACAGCGTATTCCAAATCGACTTGGATTCAAAAATTTCGTTCGAATTTTAAATTTATTTTTAAATTATATGGACGATCGTGATTCGTAATCAATATTTTTATTAAAGTTAGCTGGAACCAAAACAGAATCCGAACTTAATGTCACATTGAGCCTATGGTGCAAATACGAACGATACCAAAAACGAATTAAACGCGGAAAGTGCTGAGAGCTGAAACAAAAAATTGAATTGCCTAATTTAACTGCTTCCAACACTATAATGATAGTTTCGTGTACTATATGGGCATAAACTAAATTTATGACATTTTTCAAGCGCTTTTCAATGATACGCAAAACGTGTATGTTTTATAATAATTGAATAATTAGCTACCAATTTCAAAACGACGCATAAGACCTAATAACCATAATAACCATACGACCTAAAGTATTGCTTGCTTTGTGCCAGACCTTTCAAATGTTATGTCACATAACTGCGTCCCGCGCCATTACGGTTATTTTGAGTACTAAAAATGTCACCATCCAGTGGTCGAATACTTCGGATATCCTTCCCATAAATCGAGTAAGTAAGGTTATAGTTTCCACAACTTAGTCCAATGCAATCATGGACACTAAATTTCATAACTGGTAAAGAAACGGCAGAATTTGGCCATCATGTCTAACTTACAGAACTTCGCGAAAATGCCAATTAATTAGGTATAAAAATGGCAAGTTTCCTTCTATAATTAGATAAGTGTGTACGGTTCATTATTTATGTTAGAATCCCAACCATACGAACCAAAATTCATCATCATTGGTTAAGAATTGAGTCGTATGCAGCATGGCCAATATCCATACTTCGTTAAAACTAGTGCTAGAATTTCAAACAAACGAGGGGTCGAGGGGTTCGACAAAAAAACGGATCGAATTCTGAGGTCATTTGCTCTACAAATCATGGGTTAGCCCGTAACCAGAAAATAATATATGGCGTATCTTGACGCCATTTATACTTCATGCAGTGGTTTTGCTTTCATTGATGAAATGACAATTTGATGAGTTGTTGATGCTAGAAACACTTGTCAACATAAGATGGCGTATATAAAGTATAAGCAGTTTGCGCTGGGCTTTGTTGAAGTTGTGGATAACAAACTCCAAAAAAAGATTACATTTTGCATTACATACATTACATAAATTTTAATATTACATCTATTACGTGGTTGAAGATCCGTAGATATTGCAATTTTTATATGTGCTTCCAAATAACGCTGGCCATACGACACTTGTCTAGAGATACTCGATATCAAAGGTCGTCTAACTGAACGCAAGGATGGAGGAGAAGGAGGAGCAAACCCGTGATCACTGCTGTGATTCTAGTAATGGCCGGAAGATCTGTTCAAAGAAAATAAAAGTGCCCAAAAGTGCGATTGTTGTAAAAAAAGCATTCGAACGCAAGTCACAGAGCAAAATGTACTGTACCACATATAAAATAGCCTTGGTGAGAAGGCAGTTTATATCAATTACCACTTATTACTACCGAAGGTACTAAGTATTCATATTAACTATATTAACTAAATATATATTAACTACAGCTAAAGTGCCGACGGGAATTACATTGCATATCGTTTGAAAAGTCTTCAACCAAACCACCATATTATTATTGACACTTTAGTAGACCAACTCACCGCTATAGCGCTGATGACAAATAATTAAATAACAGGCTTGAAAAATATCACCTATTTCATCACATTTCCATCTCGCCTCAAATATCCATAAATAAAACGGCCAATCCGGAAAAACATCGTAAAAATGCGGAACATTACGGATGTTAAAAAAGAAATTTTTACAATATCTATCAGAGATGATCAGACAATTGTTCTGAGTCGTTTCGTGCCTAACTTTTTCAATTATTATACATTTTTCGTTTTTTCAGCATTTTCATTAATTTTCTGGGTTGGTGCAAAGTTTATATTCTTAGACGGTTTAGTTTTCCTTCGTATAAAGCGTGTTCCCATTTGAGGTTAATTTTTAATACGATGAACACAGCATTCGCACCACAGGGTAATTATTTCTGTTAATGTGTCGTTAAATGAAAATGTTTGTCAGAAACTCTAAAAACATTGGTTGGTGGTTTGTGTAATTGTGTACGTTGACTTTTTCTATCCTTTGGGGAACCAGTTCCCACAAATTTTGCATTTATTTTTCGAATGGCCACAACTGACGAATAATTTTCTCTTCCCATATTCTGTATGAAATGTTCTCACAATTTCTGCATAACTTTCACCAAATTTAATATAATTTTTAAAAAGAAATTCGCATTGTTTAATAATATATTCTCTAATTTTAATCGTAATGCTTCTACTTGTCATCTGTCAAATAACAAACGCAAATGACTCTAAATTTAAAAATTAACCTCAAATTTGAAGTCAAAATCAGCATAATACTTCAGGCAAATAAGTATTAATTTTCTGTCCAAAATTGGTCAAGAGCCTTTTTGAAACCAATTTTTTATGTGGAATTTTGAAATATTCCCAAATTCATTATTCCGGGTTATACATTTTTCCGATCAAAGTTCCTATTAAATCATGATCTTTCATTCCTTAACTAGACATAGCAAACAAATGGTTCTGAACTTGTTGTTTTGATTATAAAATAAATAAGGCTACAAAATTTATATTAGTAAATATAATTAATTTTGGATATGAATTAACCCATGGTTTGTAGAAAATTTGCTTGAAAATTTTCGGTTTTCATTGTTTCTTTTATGAATATTTGTACGAATCTATTTTTGCTGTCAAACCTTACAACGCGGAAGTGATAAGGATGAAAGTCAAACAAATTTAAAAATGTTGTTAACATTTTAAATAGTGAAAAATAACATTTTTTGCAAATTCATCATTTATTTCTCATACTAAAAACTAATAATTAATTCTCAGTTGTTGAGTTCTCATTTATTAAATTGGTTAGAGTACAGGGGTGACAGCCTCCACGAAGTATTCATAAATGGATACGGTTCTGTAGAACGAACAGTTGTGGTACGCAATCCCTTCGTAGAAGTGAAGCAGAATAGCTAATTAGTCAATCAAAACAATGCAATGGAACAAACAAAAGGAAATAATACCCCAGGTGGTATACCAATATCAACATTGGTAAATCTACTCTCTGTGGAGAATGGCCCTATGGATTCTGCAGATGCACTGGGCAAACATTACACGAAATAAGTGATGCCACCGGAAATTTTTACTTTGCGAATAGCCGAATCTAGTAAAACAACTATTGACCTAGAAAAGGAGAATATGAATCTCTTGGCGAGGCTAGAGCATATGGAGCAATTATTTGCCAAGCTAAGCGAAGAAGTATCTACAATGAGAAAATGAAAACCTAAAAATGAATCGGGATTCAAAAGAAGATTGCAATATAGGAAGCATTGAACCAAACAAACTCATCTATTCGACTGATGAAGATGAATTACAAAGAGAGACGGACTGGATCCTAAAGAAGAAAAACAGTCCAGGAAGAGTAAGAAAAGAAAAGCTGAATCGCCACCTGAGGCTGAGCAATTAAATGGTAGAGGATAATTTAGTCCAGATTCAATCGATGCTCTACCCAAAGCCAATCAACCAAACGGTAGTAAATCTACCAAGAACATTACACCAAATTTGGTGCAACCGAAAGAAAAATCACCCCCACCAATAAATATTGTGAGTGTAACCAGTTACCCAGAAATTCAGTCACTGATGAAATCGATTATTGATACTTATAGAACCTTATCTATGAAATTGAATGCTGAAAAGTATAAGTGATTCACATACGAGAACAAATAGGCCCGATCTATAAAAGTCATGACAAGAGGTTTGCATCACACTTGTACAAGCAAAGAAATAATGGAAGACTTACAAAATAAAGGTCTTAAAATACTAGATGCTGTGAATATTGTTAAAAAAGAGAGAACAGAAATACAGGAAGGAAACCAAATTATCAGTAAAAGGGGACTCCCTCTTTTTATGCTAGTATTTGACAACAAAGAGAATGTTCAAAACATTTATGGAATAAAAGGAATCCTTCACATGAAGGTGAAAATCGAACCAATGAGGAGAACCACAACACGCATACACCAATGTAAGAAATTACAGGTAATTAATCGTACCCAAAGATATTGCGGCCGGGACCCAAGATGTGTAAAATGCTCAGGTAATCATATTACCCAGGCATGTACAATAGGGAGAGATGTGCCAGCCAAATGTACAAATTGTAAGGGCCAACACCCGGTTAATTATTGAGGCTGTGAGGTTGCTAAACAACTATAAAAATTAAGAAATAAAACAAGAAATCAACCGCAAAATCACGAAAATCGAAGGGTTCAAATATCAAATCAAATGTATCAAAACCGACAACCAAGCAACACAAGGCAAAGAAGTTCATTTACCCAGGTACTCAAAGGTTTGGGTTCAACCAAACATATGGGCTCCGAAAATAACCAAATTATGGAAAACATTATGAACAGTATTGCAGCTATTACAAAGCGGCTAAATGACCAAAGTAATCTGAACAACATGATACTTGATCAACTGAATAAAATGCAACTCCCTCAACGCAATCCAACAAAAAATTTTAAGTAAGAACACAACTTTCAAAATAGCAATCTGGAATGCGAGAGGGATTATGCAACATATTCCAGAAATAGAAATATTTTTAAATTCAGAAAAAAACGACATTCATCCAGTGGAAGGAGCAAAAGGTGGTTCGGTACTACTAATAAAAGAAAATATAAAACAACATTTAGAATCAAATATCGAAGAAGAAACAATGCAAGTCACTACTGTAGAGATCCAAATTAAATACAGACAGCTTACGGTCTCTGCAAAATATTGTTCTCCCGGCATTACTTGAAAAGGGAGGACTACCTTCAACTATTTAAATCGCTTGGACGTGATTTTATTATTGGAGGTGACTTTAATGCAAAAAACACTTATTGTGGATCTAGACTTACGACCACAAAAGGTAAAGAATTGCTTCAAGCAGGGCAGACATCAAAATGTGAATTTTATTCTGGTGGTTCCCCAACATACTGGCCCAGTGACGGAACGAAGATACCTGACATAATAGACTTTTATGTAGCAAGAGGTAAATCCCAGAACTACATTCACATTGAAGACCTTAATTCTCTAGTATCGGATCATCAAGCTGGGATCTCTTTTGTGAAGTAATGGAGGAAAAAATCAATCTTCAGGGACCGATCACAAATTCTCACCAGTTGGAAGATGAATTAGAACAACTCAATGAAGCTATTCACTATGCTGCTTTGGCAAGTACCCCCATTATACAAAATAATAAGAAGCTTAACATATCCTACCCAATGGAACTTAGAGAGTTGGTAAGACAAAAACGACGGGCACGAAAAACCTGGCAAATAACTAGAACACCGGAGAACAAAACAATTCTTAACAATTTAGATAACAGTCTCAAATCTCTTCTTAGTTGGATGGATACAGGCATATGCCAACTAAAATGTAACGAGTGCGAGGCGTTTTGCATCGGACAAACAGGTCAGAGTTTTATTACACGCTTTAAAGAACACGTAAAAGATGTGGGAAAACCATAACACGGTCGAAATACACAGAACATCAGAATCACCAACAGCACTGAGCACAGGTACACAGGATATGACAGTAATTTAGAAATGAAAAAAGGCGACAAAACGATTAGAATAGAGGAGTATAAAATATATCAACACAGAAACAACCCACAATTTTTGAACGATAGGATGCCGTACAACGAAATTTACCAATATATAAAGGAAAATTTGCTAACCAAAATTAGAATATACAGGGTGCCTGAGACCAAGTGTTACCAAATGAAAACGCTGTAATTTTTTTAATTTTGATTATTTTTTATTGAAATTTCGTGAAATATGTTGAAAACATATTACATTTTATGAAAAACATGTTACTGCTCGATATGACCTCCTTTGGCTCTGATTATTTGATTCAGTCTTCCATAGAAAGCATTGCATGCTGACCGAACGTGAGCTTGCGGAATTTTATTCCATTCTCGAACAAGAGCTGACTTCAATGCATCAACACTTTCGTATTTTTAGTGGACACCTTACTCTCCAAAATGGACCATATGGAGAAATCCATGGGATTCAAGTCTGGTGAATATGGTGGCCATTCTTTCGACGAAATCAGCCGCGGAACGCAATTTTGTAAAAATTGCTGTGTCGCTCGAGCTTTGTGTGACGGTGCCGAGTCCTGTTGGAATGTCCAACGGTTGGTACCAAAGTGTTTACGTGCCCAAGGTAGCAAATCATAGTTTAGGATCTTTTGGCGGTACACCTCTTGGTTTACCTTGACTCCATGTTCGATGAAAACCAAAGGAGTGCGTCCATCTGCAGTGACTGCAGCCCAAACCATAACATAAGCTGGTGATTGCTTGCGCATGGCAACTCTTGTGTCCAAATTATCGTTGGACTTGTGCTCTAACCAAACACGAGCATTTTGTTTATTCACATACTGTTGAATGGTGAAAATTTTCTCATCAGAAAAGACAATTTTTGGAATCTCATCACGTTCGGCCAAGGCCTTCAATGCTCGTGTTCTTTCAAGCCTAACTTTTTTTTGTGTCTCCGTAAGATCTTGAACTTTTCGTATCTTGTAGGGCTTCAAGTGTAGTTCATTTTTCAATATGGTTTGAATACTGTATCGTGAAACATGTAGACATGCGACTAATTGATTGGCACTTTGACGAGGATTTCGTTGGATTCATTTCGTCACATTTCGTATCATTTCTTTTTATGTTGCTGTCTTTTTAGGACCGCCTCTGTTACGTTTAGCGATGCTACCAGTTTCGTTGTATCGAGTTATGGTTCGATACACAAACATTTTATTCACATTCAAATGCTGGAGCTGACGAACTATTGCTGTTTGTGAATTTCCACCCAAATACAGTGCAATTATGTACACTATTACGTTTGAATTCCATTACGATTTTTTTATGAAGATATTAATTTAGAACAATTATTTGTTGACCACATGTAAACAACTAACCAAACTTCAATCTGTCAAAATATTGACGCGCGAAAATGACAACTACACAAATGACAGCAGAGTGAAGTCAATAACATTTGGTCTCAGCCACCCTGTAGAAATAGTTGACGAATAGCTGACATAAAGAAAAAACTTCATTTTTTATTTAAATTTAAAAATTGAATTTACAGAGCTTAGTTGTAACTAAAAAAGTGATTGAAAGTAAAATTTTGAATGGTATTATTTACGGTAGAGGTGAGAAATATGTTTTTATTATTTATCAAAATTATTATAAAAAATAAAATTTGGTTTATTTCCCCTAGTTATGGCTGCAAACAAAATAACTGATTCTGAAATAAATGAAAGCGATGAAAGCAGTAAATCTGAACCATTTTCTGACACAGGTAGTCAATATTTTTGTTCAAATCTGGGATGTACTAGTGATGAATCAATATCAATTGAGATAGGAGGCTCAGAAATAATTGAAGATGATAATGGAGAACCAATAAATACCGATGACTCTGAAAATGATGAAGATTGGACTGATTTAGAATTTGAACCAAAGATATTCGAATTTATCGGTCTAGAAAAAATTGTCTCTCTATTTTTTGATGAAAGTTTGCAGAATGGGTCAACTTACGGGCTGCAACCAATTTACAATCTGGAAAATTAAAGCCCAAGTCAAATTTATCGAAATCGAAACCTTTATGTATTCCAGAATTCAAGCGATTTCTTGGATTGTGTATTATAATGGGAAATGTGCGTATGCCATATTTACGATTGGAGCAAAAACGAAATATATCATCATCCAGTTTTTGGAAAAATTATGAGCAGAAATCGGTTTGAAAATATTCTGCGGTGTTTGGGTTTTTACAATAGGGAGACAAATGACATAAGCCATAGACGTCAGAAAATATCGAACGTTTCTGATCATATACTTGCCAACATAAAAAAAGTGTACTATCCTGCACAACACCTAGCACTGGATGAAGCAATGGTGCTGTGGCGTGGATCTTTTCTACAATACATTCCCAAAAAAGGCATAAATATTGGATTAAGTTTAAATATTGTTGATTTATAGTGGTCAGAATACCGTGGAACCTCGAGTCGAAGGTCATGCTTTCAGTGTTGTTAAAGAGCTTATGAAAGATTACGTTGGAAAAGGTCACATATTGTACATGGATAACTATTACAGTAGTGTTATTTTGGCAGAACATCTCTTTGAGCAACGTACACATTTATGTGGTACTTTGAGAGTCAACCATGTGATGTAATCATTTGATGTAATTACCAAAAACCTTAAAAAAATGAAACTATTTGGAGACGAAGAAATAACATAACTGTGCAGAAATGGAAAACGGTATGTCTTGATGATATCTTCTTTGCATAAAGCTGAAATGATGGAATATATAAATAAAAGGGGAATTACGTCACAAAAACCCGTAATGGTTGCAGATTACATTAAACACACGTCAGATGTAGGACGGTGTGAAGGAGAAGGAGTTTGCGATGGTACATAAAAGTTTTCTTCCATATACTTGATATTTCAGTATGGAACAGCAATTGGTTATTGAACAAACATAAAGGAAGTAAAACATCATATTTAAGTTTTCGTGAAATGCTTGCAATATCTTTATTGAATACACAAGATCTTTCTGATGTATCGTGTTCATCAACGCTGAATACTTCTAGCTCACAACCGAAAAAAACTACACACGAAACATATTTACAACACTTTGCAATCCGGGTTGATAAGCGTAAAAAGTGCCGACAATGTACAAAACAGAAAAAAGGACTGATACTCATTTTATTTGTGATACATGTGTCAGCCTATTGGATTATGTGTAGATCCATGTTTTAAATTGTGGCACAATTCAACAACACAATTCAATAATTTGCATTATTTTTAATTTTATGTTTGATTCATTTTGCAATTATTTAATTATCCGGTGTTTTTTTATCTATTTTTATAATTTTTGTTAAGGAACAGTTGATTTGATTTTTAGTTTATATTGAAAAATAATAATAAAATAATTACAGAAACAACGCTTTGAACTTTATTTTATAACGACACATATGTGCATTCTGCGGTTTATACAACGAAATTTTGTTCCAAAAACCGGCGACCCGTATATGCGTCATACTATTAATAGCGTCACAAACCCCACAAAACACATAAATAAAACATTTATTCTACCATTAGGCGTCAATTAGCTCATTTCGTGCAAATTTATTATGTGGTTTTTGGCTATTCCTAGCATAAGCACCTCGGTCGTGAACGTGTTAAAAAGAAAGATTTTCTGCAATGTTTCAGAAATTCGCTGCATATCCCGTAAGTAATGAGTTTTAGATAAAGGGATAAGATTAAAAAAATCTGTTAATTGGAGATATGTATTTGAAATAACCTTGAAAGAACCTGTCGCCTACGACAAATTACGAATTTCGATCAGAATTCTTGGAGTTTCAATGAAGCACATATAGCAAAATTGGTTTCAATAATAAGCTAGATTTCATCTCAATTTAATTATTTTACGTTTTCGTTCGCTTTAAACTCTATAGACAGACTATTAGCCATTTTTGAGTAGCAAAGTTTAAGAAACATCAGTGGCCTCCTAATATCCACTGCAATTGAAAAAACGTACGCACACTCACAGATTATGAGGACCAAATCGACTGTAAAAATCTCTATAGCTTCTCAAATTAAACGAAATTCAAATGTTCGCCAATGAAAGGGTCTTATCTCCAGTGGCACGCTAAGATGTCACAATAAAGCGCAGGAATCATAATTTTAAGGTCAGACACATCGCCATATAATGTTTTCTATACAACTCACCGAATATTTAATAGTTTTTGGATTTACTTAATTCTTAGTAGTGAGCGTTTTTCACTTTCAGAAGGATTTAATGTTTGGTTCACTATTATAACAAAGGAATAGTAATTCCAAGGAAAACTAATTTTATATCAATCTGTACTGTAGAGAGCTTACAAATTTATAATTAAGGACTTCACGGAGCAGAGACGAAACACTTCAACTTATTAAAATTTTCTGAAATCCGCATAATCCTTCAAATTTGTTATAAAGGATCAGAAACAAACTGGCACGACGGTATATTCATTGTGACAGAATCGATATTACATATAATCCTTAAACACTTTGTCTATACTCAAAATCCTTAGTTAAACAATAATACAAAAATTCAATTTTCCCAACTGTTTCAATTTTCCTTTATTATATTCAATTGCATGTCAGTTAATACTCATAGTGTAGAACTGTACAAGTGATATGCACAATACCGTCATGCACGAAACCTTAAAAAACTATAATGTATCTCTTAACTACCACAACATATTTACACCAAATACACAAGACAAAAGCAAAAATCGCCTATCTACACTACACACGTTCGCTGTAATCCCAATAAATTGATTTCAATGAAACCCTAAAGATTTTCACAACAAAAAACTATAAAAAATAATAATGATAATGGTAAAGATTTTCCTCTTCTGTGTCTTGCTGTTGTTGGTTTTTTATTACGTGTAAAATGATTTCCTGAAAAATACAATCCCTCTGGAGGATAATAATAATAATTATATTTTCATGTTTTAACGATACATACCGGAGTATGTCCCAAGGACAACAACAACAACAACAAAATGAAACCAGAAAATCCCAATAATAATGCAATATTTTGATTTTCAAATTAAAAAAAAAAGAAAACTAACAAGAGACACCATTACACTATATGCCCAATGAACCGTTGCGTTTTGGGTCGACCCTTCCATATAACAAAAAAAAACGTAAACATATGATGATGAGGTTTGATTTGAATTAAATTGAGAAAATTGTGGAGGAAACGAAAAATCTTATTAAAATTTTAATTTTGTATTCCTCTCTTGATTTTGCCCCGTACACATCGTGAACTGTTTGTGTGCGAGCATCGTGATAAATGGATGTGTGCTTAATACTCCTCGTATATATTTTAACAAGGGACTATCTCAAAGGAATTGAATTTAATTTTGTATAATTTTTGACGTCGCCTTGTTTTGATGCTCCGATGATGTGTTAGAAATACTCGTATACGGTGTACGATAATTTATTGCGATCAGTTTTGAAATTTTGTAATCTTATGGGTGTCGGTTACACGCATACATCTTCCCGGTATTTTATTTTGGTAGACAGGTGAACTGAAAATTTATTAATATTTATATAAGAAGATGTAACATTGAAATTATTTTATATCGCTTAAATCAATATCCTTGGAATGGTGTTTTCCGCCTTATGTTACGCTTGCCGTTGGAATACAAACGAATAATTTCCCGAGCAGCATATAAGCGCATGAAGACGTTCATGTTTGTTGTTGAAAGTTTTTAGTTTTTCTTATTACGATTATTACATATTTTTATGATTGTTTTCTTGAGTGTTTCAAGGATCGGTGATTTTTATAACTACCTTGGTAGTACTAATGCGAAATTGTAGAGAGATACGATAGAAATATAAGAAAAGTTTGGTATAGCAAACATCTTGAATTTGTCTGCGTCGGGACTCGTATAAGATAACAGACACTGCAAATTTATTTTAATTGCGTTTTAACAATGTAAATATTTTTCGAAATACATACTTTAAGGATTATAAATTATTTCTTTTATAATTTAATTATGTTTCCTAAGACATGTTTGTTTTTAACAAAAATTAGCATAAATTATGGAATTCTGATTCTGTTCTGAACTCGTTTGCAACGAAAAGTTAGGTACAAATTTTGAAGTTTTGAGAAGTTGAGTCTAGCATATTGTTACATGAACATAATACATATGAGCTGGGGCGGGGTCGTGAAATACGACCGGAAATTTAAACGGACTGGAAATTATTTTCGAACATGTTCGATCAAATTTGTTAAAATTAGCCTTAGTAAATGTGACTCTTCAGTAAGTACAATAAATTCGGAGGTGATGGAGGACACTAATCTAAAAAAAAATTGTATGAAAGCACATATCATATCTGTAACCTTTATAGAGATAATGAAGGTGCTACTGTAAAATTAGTCACTTTAAATTTCCCTCGTTTTTAAGTTATAAACAACGGCGAGCTGCAGCTATTCACAGATGGTGGATAGTGGACGGCCTATCGATAGGTAGGTTAGCGGTGAATTAAATAAACCGCCCCAACCGCGGCTCTGCTGGGAGGAGGGTCTCAGGGAACTGGGGAGTGGTTAACCTCTGTTCACTAAATTCGAGTACCTATGATACTCAGTATGGAAGGGCGAACCGATGGCGCTATAAAACCATTGACTACTAACCACGACGAACTGAGCATCGCATCTCCCTGCGCTCTCGAGTCCCTCAGGTAGTGAGTGGGGACTCTATAAACAGGTCATCCCTTGAATGGAATGGGTCCCATTTGTTTGGGATAACCATATGAATGGCTGAATGGGCGGGTGAATGTTGGAGGAGGAAGAGGGCACCGAGGACTGCGGTGATCGGTGAGCCAATGACCCGGATTAAGGTGTCATGTAACCCGTGCTGATGATCGACTAGACCGGGGCACATTTAACAAAGCCCAGTCGTGAACAGAGCCCTCTGGATACCAGACCTGTATTTCTCCGACACTCGTGGGAAAATGAACGATCAAAAAAAAAAAAAATAAAGGAGCCGAGACCCTCCAATAACCGGAAAGTACAAAGGAGAGTAACTCTAACCATAAAGGTGGGACTCCCTCATCAGTGGCAAGGGAAAGCGACACCATGGCATCGAAGCCAAGAGGAAGCGGGACCGCCAAACAAAATAATGGGGGTTTGAGAGAGATCCCTCTGGCGAAGCGACGGCACGGAGAGACGGTCGCCGTATAGAATTTTGGACAAACTGGCTGCGACCTCTGAGGGGCAACTTACAGTAGAACAGAAAGAATCTGTGGCATGGGCTAAGAAAATTGTTGGCTGCGATAGCTCGGAAAGGGTCCTTGGGTCTAAAAGACAGAGGTCCCAGAATGAGCTTGGAGCGGGCGGCTGCAAGCGAAGCAAAGTGCAAACAGACACTGTCTATAAAATTAAAGCACGCACAAGAAGGTTTACGTGAATACTAATGATGTCAAACATTTGTGTGGCAACACCGTCGAAAACTTTTAAAATGACAGTTTCAAGTTCAAATTGACATATAACAACGAAGAATAAAATAATATTTCGTCCTTTTTAATAAAGAGGATGGAACTGAATAGGGCTACGCTAACAGTCGAACCCGATCCAGGAGTCCCCTGGCAGTGTAAAATTTCTGGACATTTTTACATTGGATAGAAACCTTTCACTCGTATAAAACTTCAAAATGGAGTTATTCAATAAAATTTAGAAACTTCATACCGGGAGTTCCTTTACATTTTGTTAGGAGATCTAAAAGGTCTTTACCTTTTACTAATTATCTTAAGATATGCATGTTTAACATTGATTAGAACAATGTAACGATCGATAATAAAATTTGGCCCCACTATCGCCACCTCCTCTAGGTTCTCATTCTTGAGAACAAGAATGGGTGAAATAAACAACCTAGGTGTGGGGCGGGTCACGGTAAATGGTGGCGGATGGGACGGATCAAGGTATTATACAAACTGTGCCGATGATCAGTCTGGCTGGGTATCCATCTAAAAATAATTGCTCAGTCCTCAGAACGGAGCCCTTTGGATACCTGGCGACCTCAGTGTATCCGCTTCGGCTCAGTCACTCTTAAGGTGTTTAGGAAGGACGAGATCGGGGTAAAACCGAGCACCGGGCTATTGGGGGGAGATGAGGACTTCCCTAAGATTAGGGACTGCGGAGGGAGTGAGACGGAGGATACTGTCGGCTCCGTCGAGTCCAACTTACCGCACGGCTGTCGTGATAAGATGAGTAAATGTTATCAATGATCAGGTTTGTGCAAATAAAATCTACATCACACCAAGTCTGCTTCGGCGGCGCTACTTCTCAGACTTGCTAAGTTCGAGGAGGAGATAGTTCTGATCCAAGAACCTTGAATCAAAAACAACAAGATCTGTGGTCTGCGAGCGAAGGAGTACACTCTCTTTTACGCTTGAGGGACGGAAAAGAGCAGATCATGTATAGTGGTGGAAAATAATATAAATGTTTTTCTACTTCCACAGTATTGCAATGGGGACATCACTGCGGTCTGTATAGAGATGGAGGGGAAGAGATTCTGGCTTGCAGCCGCATACATGGACCGGGACAAGCCAATGCCGCCTGCTTTACTGAAGGCACTTGTTTGTGATGCGGAAACGAGGAAGGTGGGAGTTATTCTAGAGTGCGACGCGAACGCGCACCATACCATCTGGGGTAGCTCGGACATCAATTTCGAATTTCGTTTAAGAACTAACCTCATTATTAGTAAGATACATAGATCAGGAACCCACCTTTATTATTAGCAATAGACAGGAGGGTCTGGATGTTACTCTGGTCTCCGATTTCATTTTACATATGATCAGGGAATGGAGGGTGGCGAAGGAGCATTCCTTCTCTGACCACCGGTACCTAACGTTTAAGCTCAATCTCCAAATTAAAAATCAGTGCGTGTTCAGAAATCCCTGGAGGACAGTATGGTGCGTATATAGGGAGGTATTGGAGGGCAGGACTCCTCGACACGGGTAGTGATCTGGATTCAATGGTGGAAACTCTTACTAGGGCTAACAATACCTCTATGAGGGAAGTTTGCCCATTAACAAAGCTAAGGGGAAGCGAAAATCTGTATGGTGGACCTCGGCACTTGCGGAGTACCCAAAAGTCTGTGGGTCTGATTTCAATAGACTTCTATAAGGAATGCCTCAGAGTATACAAAAGGGAAACAAGGAAGGCCTAAAGGAATTCGTGGAGGCTCTTCTGTGATAGAATGGAAGGAGTCTCGGATACCTCGCGCTTCAGAAAGATTCTCTCTACCAGTCCAGCTGTTCCAGGCTATCTGATAAAATTGGATGGCGAATGGAAGGTTTCTAGTGAAGAGACTCTTGATATTTTGATGGAAACTCACTTCCAGGGGAATGAGGATGCGTCGATTGCGCGGCCTTTGGATGACTGCGGCGTCCAACTCTGTATACAGAGGATATTCTGAATACACGGAATAAAATGGGTAATTAAAAATTTTAGGCCCTTTAAGTCAGCTGGTCCGGATGGAATTGTACCAGCAGAACCTTAGAAGAACTCGGAGGTCTTACTTCCCTGGCTGGAGGTTATCTTCAAAGGGTGTTTGAAGCTGAGGTACATCAGAAACTAGCACAGCAACCCTAAGAACTTAAGACCAATATCTCTGTCATCTTTTCTGCTGAAAACCATGAAAAGGTTGCTGTATGTTCATATTCGTTCGAGAATAGCACCCAGAAACTGGGCACAGTTTTAACATACGTACCATAAGACTAAGTCCGTGGACGCGGCATTACGAGGCAATTAGGGACGGATTGTTGCCACTTGAGATTGAATACTCTGTAACCAGGCTAATTAATCACCTGCTAGGTAGCAGAACGGTTATAGTGGAGATGGTGGAAGTCCGCCAGAAAACAGGTTGTTCGGGAACACCCCAGGGAGGAGCCTTCTCTCCCCTTCTTTGGAATGTAATAATCAATGGACTACTATTGGAACTGGGGCGGGGAAGGGATAGGTGTGGTTGATTATGCCGATGCCGTAGCGATAGCTGTCTCGAGGAAGCACCTATATGCAATCAGAGATGTGATGCAGAATGCGTTATCAATCACTGTGGGTTGGGCCAGTATATGTGGGTTGGGAATTAAACCATCTAAAACAGAGCTGGTCCTTTTTACTAGGAGATATAAAATTCCGGTAATGGTTCCACCAAGTTGAAATACTGATAAGGCGAGATTCCTAGGGATTCTTCTCGACAGTAAGCTCAGTTGGAAACAAACACGATAGAAAAAGTGAAGAAGGCCACTGTGACATCTATTCTTGTAAAAATGCTATCGGAAGGAAATGGGGCTTGAAACTGGAGCTGGTGCACTGGCTTTACACGGCAGTTGTAAGGTCCGTACTACTGTATGGTGTCCAGCTCTGGAGAAATTATAATACAGGATGGCGAAGGTGCAGAGGGCAACCTGTATGTTCATTAGTGAGGCACTGAAACCACTAGTGCATTAGATGTTATGCTATACCTTCTCCGGTTGGATATTATCGATAAGCAAATGGCGGTCAATACGGCCGCCTGGCTATCAGCGAATATGGGGTGGAAGTGACTGCAAAAAGGGCACTCAACTATACCCAATTCTGTGACGGATGACCTGGTGAATTTGGATTATATAACACTCGTGTTGTGCTTTTGCAAGCTGTTTAAGACGATTCTCCCCTTTAGTGAGGATTGGAAGAGTGGTTTCATCGTGGAGACCGAACCAGTTAAATTCTTCACCGGCAGCTCCAAGCTCGATGATAGAGTGGGAGCTGGTGTGTTCTGTTGGGAATTAAATGTCTATCTTTTCGTCTACCTGATTACTGCAGCGTGTACCAGGCTGAAGTTATAGCGATTGAACTGGTTGAAGCACAGTGTAACGTCGTTGACTGATATCACTATCTGTATGGACAGTCGGACGGCCATTCTTTTACTGGATTCAGTTTCCCCCATAGGAAAGAAATTGCCTTGGAAAATGCTAGTTGGCTCGACGGTCCGACTGGCAGATTGAAGCGATCCAAGATCTTGATCACACTAAGGGAGCGTGACTTAGGTATAATTGTAAGGGTACTTACCCGACACTGCCTTCTCGGAGATCATGCGA
This sequence comes from Nephrotoma guestfalica, assembly GCA_963691935.1. Lineage (NCBI taxonomy): Eukaryota > Metazoa > Arthropoda > Insecta > Diptera > Tipulidae > Nephrotoma > Nephrotoma guestfalica. The sequence continues at coordinate 83,663,674 of OY829914.1, read as the reverse complement.
GAAGGCGGTCTGAATGCAAATGACTTCTGCAGATGAAGCAAGGACGAAGAGAAGGAGACTCTTGTTCACTTCCTATGCTCATGTCCTGCTCTATCTGGCAAAAGACATGATCACTTGGGCAAGATCTTTTACGTTTTGTGAATAGCACTATATGGGTTTAATGGGAGTTTAATGATGTCGTATCCTGTGGTATTGCTGAAACCTAACCTAACCTAGCCTGTTAAAATTTTCAAAGTGGTTTTTTATAAATCTATTATAATAGGTAGTGGACTCATAAGATTCAGCACACTGCTGCAATCCGCAAACTCCAGCGGAATGATCCTTTATTAGAATGTTATATTCAAAGTAAAAAATGATTTCCCTGCATTCTATATTTTATTACATCATTATAATACTTCAATCTACAATAATAACAATAATGACATTCATTAAATCATATCAACGAGCATCATTACCGTCGTCATCAACTTGAACGTATGTACGTTGCACTCATAAAATCATTTAATCAAAAACTGAATATGTTTGTATAACTACCAAAATATTAAATAAATAACAACTCAAGTTAATTTGGTCCTGCACACACTTCACTTCACTTCCATCCACTATCTTGTTATTATTATCAGCGCAGAATTAAACTACAAAATTATACAACAACAATTCAAGATGAAACTTTTGCCCATTTATGTTTTATACTAACCCCCTGTCCAAAAAAAAAAAAAATCTAAAATTTGTTACAAACCGTATAATGTATCTCCGTTTAGTTGTTTTGTTATAGTTTCGGACAAAATCGGGATAGTATCTATATAGTTTGACATAAATGATATTTGACATGAATGGGAGATGGGATGCGGGGGAGATTGAAATGTATTTTGGAATCTATCTACCGATCGATCGAAATCACTCCCACTGGCTAGTCAATAAATATAAAATTCAGATACGAGACTCTTATGTGTTTATATATGGGATGCTGTGCTGGATGCCATGTTGTCCCCTTTTCTAAATTTTATGATATAATAATGTTGGTTGATTTGTCGGGGGAGACTTTTCCCCCAATATAAATTCTTGCGTTACATTTATTTATATGCATCTGGATTTCTCATTAAAACTATAGAGATAAACAACAAAATACAAAAAGTTAAATTAAAAAATGTCTTATACCCTTAAATTTTATTATTGGTTGTTGGGTGGTAATATATGGGATGAAAAGTAACATGCGTAAGATAAATAATTTTATTGACTTTTTATTACAGTTTGACAAGATTTAGATTAAAATTAGAAATTATTTAACTAAGTTTATTCACCTCTGTACCACAACGAGGGAACTTGATTAGTGCATCGCACTAATGGTCGCATGATAATGAATTAATCATCAATCTATATAGATTGGAACACTCCTCACCCCATATTTAGTTTATTTCTAATCACGCAACAGAAAATCTGTTACATTTTTGTATATTCTGTGTCATCTTTGCTGCTCGTTCGAGAATTTGTACCGACGAGATAAACTTTTTATTGTAGGGATTGGTAACAAGTGATGACACGATTTAATTAAATTAAAAAGGATAAAAGATGAAATATTGTTTTGCCGCATTTTCGAACAACTCTGTTTTGTTGCAAGATAATTGGGAAATTATTATTGACTTTGTTGCCGGACCCTCCAAACGTGCGTATATAAAATCATTATTGTGTTGCAAATGTGTATGACACGAATTGTTAACAACTTTGTTAAATTATGGTTTAAGGGGCCCCCATCCCTAAATAAATTGACCTCCAAGGGAGAAGTAATTACGTATAAGAAGTAATAAGAAGTTGTCTAAGAGTATAAGAAGTTGTCGAGCGGGTTGACGTTTTTAGATATTATCTGTATCTTTATTTAGTTTAGAGTTAATATAATAAACTAAATTGTTTTTCTATATATTCGTTATATTTTGAAATTCTGTAGCATCCTAGAAACACGAAAGTGTGGAGTAGTACAGTTGTTTTAGTTAATAATTTGAAAATAATTTATTATGCCTAAAGTATAGTGTGGACAGATACCATAATTTAAAAAATTTTATTTAATGAAGAAGCTTGAATTGCATCCACAATTCACTTTATGCTGTGAGCCTCACGACGAATTTTTTATCTAAATTTCCGACTAACTAAATTGACAGTTACTTCATACCAGTTAAAGTTAAATTTTTTAATTTACCAATCATCAAAATATTCTAAGTTTGCAGATTAGAACTGAATGTAAAGTACATTTAGATTTACGAACATTAGAGACATCTATCAATGACTGATACGAACTAACCTAAAAAATTGTCGTTAGACACACAGTATTAGAATCGCCATCCCATACTACTCAAATTTCATCAAAATCCGTTAAGAATTGGCAGAGTTCCATCTAACATTTTAAAATTACAAAATTCCTTATACCTCGGTTTTCTTGACCTCGGGGATTAACCAATTTAAGAAACACTTTTAAAAGTTTATTCTGTTTAAATGTTTTCTTTTATGAAAAAAGAGGTACACAAATGAATTAAATATTGGCAAAGTGGATAAAGCTTTGGCGTTTGGAACGGGAGGTCCCGGGTTCAGCCACTCGATGGGGGTAGGAAGCAAAAGGAAATTTTCATCATCATATTACGATATGTGATGAAAAGGAACATAACTATGACTCCCTGTCGGAGTGCAGAACTCATGGGCCGACTCATCGTCCATGCCAGTACTATAGGCTGGCATGGAGCTATGCAATGTGCAGATGGTTCTACGAATATAGGACCTTAAGCCGTAATAACGATACAAATTTTTTTTTGTTGTAGTACTGCTCCTAGTGGCGAGCAGCATAACATCTTATTTCCTGCTGGCAATTTTTCGCGACATCATAACCGGATGCTTAAAATCAGATAACCGGAAAGAAAACGCATATAAAAACGTCTTGGTCACATAGAAGATATTATTTTTGGTTGGATTTCAGCTAGCAGGTGCTTGGGCCAACCTCCGGTGGGGAGTACTGATTCTGCAAAAGTTTCTACGGCGTCCTGTTCCAAAATGCATATTATTACATGGACAATAAAGCCTTTTTTAAGCAAATATCAATAATAGGTACGCAACTAAATTTCCGGGTTTCACACATAGAAACAAACAGTATTTACGAGAAGCTTTGCTTTTCTGCTTCAACTTGAAACAAATGCAGCGGAAGCACGTCATTTTAGGAGGCTTACGGCGAATATGCACCATCGAAAACTACCTGTAAATATTGGTTTAAACGCTTCAGAAATGGCGATTTCGGCATTGAGGACAATAAGCGCTCCGGAAAATCAAAAACATTTGAAGACACTGAGCTGCAAGCGTTATTGGAGGGAGATGATACGCAAACTCAAGATCAAAACTTGCGGAGGCATTAAACACGAATCGCAAAGGTATTTTCAAACGTTTACATGCTATGTCAAAAATTCAAAAGGAAGGAAGCCGCATGAGTTAACTGAAAAACAGATGGAAACTCGAAAAGTCACTTGCGAAATTTTACTTTCACGGCATGAAAAAAAGAGCTTCCAGCATCGAATTGTTATGGGAGATGAGAAGTGGACCTTTTTTAAGAATCCTAAACGCCAAAAGTCGTGGCTTTCACCTGGCGAAGCATGAGCATCGACCTGGCCCCCTCGGATTATCACTTGTTCCGGTAGATGGCGCATGGCTTGACAGGGCTACACTGGCCAGTTTCGAAGAAGTGCAAAATTGGTTGGATGAATGGTTTTGGTCCAAAAACGCGTCGTTTTATCGTCATAGTACTCATGAATTGCCAGTAAGGTAGCAAAAATATGTAGATAGCGAAGGACAATACTTTGAATAAACCATTTTTTATTGACATTTTCCATTTTTCATTTTTCAAAAAAACCCGGAAATTTAGTTGCGCACCTATAGATGTTCCAGCAAATAAGTAGAGGAACCAAAGTCGAGCAAGTTGTACTATGAACCAATTTGAAAATTATTTTCAACGACGATGGGCATCCTTTACAGCGGAAAAGCATCAGATTTTTGGAGCTGAATGGTGGTCTTGGGTGTGAAGCTATCTGGAGGAATCAAGTTGGCACTTGCTTCAGCTCTGTAACTTGCAGCTTCTGCAAGTGTTTGTGTTACCTCCTCGTAGTGAACACCGAGCAACTAACACACTGCGGTATTTGTGATCTGTTAGACTAGCCCCTACAATGTATCCGGATATTTGGCACTCTCCGGAAAAAACTGCATTATCTGTGCACTGCGGATTTATGCACACAGAGACATTTATTTATCAGCTATACTCACGGGACTAAACGTGGATGAAACTAATAATACAAAAAAGGACACGTTCGGCATAGTTAACCAACGCAAGCACGAACAAGGCTGGTTCCTCGAGTGCAATCTATTAGGACATGAGAACAAGCAAGGATGGTCCTATCCTACTAACTTAAAAAAACAGGAACAGCCTGGAAAACTCTAGCAAAGCCCAATAAGATTCCGATGGCGGAAAGCACTGACAGGGATATGAAAATGCTCTCACATACTAGAGGCTTTATCCGAAGGCTTTCTACCCAAAAAGCAGAGATCGAAGGAGGAAACACAGAATACTACAAAAAAGACTAGAACGCAGAAAATTGTAACTAGGCCTTTCATGAGGTACTAAAAGAGCACATAGTGGTGGCTGTCATTGACAGAGCAAGACGGAACAAATTTTGAATTTTCGACATACTTTTGTGTTTATTTAATATAAAAAAATACTAAGATATGATAATCTCTATAATGGCTTGTAGTAATTACAACATTGCCCAAAAAGTGCAAAAAATCGGCTTACCCAAAATTCCGACCGATAATTCTAACTTTCTTGAAACAGCACCTCTATTGCTAAATATGTTATTTCAATTATCAAATAATAATCACTTAACTGCAAAACCTTAAATTTAGTCGTTCGAACGCCCTTTCACACGTTCACAAAAAAACCACCATTCGCGTTAAATCAGCCCGAGTTAGCTATACCAGCTAGAAGTGAAATTCAAATAACAACTGCAACAATTGAAAAATTCCAACTGCTTACTGAAAACAGTCGAATAACCGCAACTACATTACCTCATTCAAATGCGAATAGAGTAGACGCTGAACCAATTGCTATTGTACCATCGAATCCTACAACAGACCATGATCTCCTAAGTCAGTTACAGATGAACAATTTAAATAAGCTCGTGTCATACCGTATTAGTGTTGACGCTGCAGCATTGGACATTATGATAAAACCAGCGAACTGGCCTCTCGCTTTATTTATAAAAAATTTTGAGTTTAGTGAAATGTTTAAAACGAAAGAAGCTGAATGTGATGTTAATATAATGGCGGTTTGTTATATTTTTCCTGCTGCGACCCAAAACACAGTTTCCGGCTAGAAATCTGCAAGCCAAAACTAGTGATATCGGAATTCAAACAATTAATACCGGGTGACTGACACGAAGTGTTACCAACTTCAGACTGTCATTGCGTGGTTGGACCAACTTCAGACTGTCATTGCGTGATGACAGAGCGCTCAAACTTACACTAATGACAGTTCATTTCATTGTTTACAAGTTAAAACAGTTAAAACATCTGAATGTGAATAAAATGTTTGTGTATCGCACCATAAACCGTTATAACGATACTGGCAGTATTGCAAAACGCCATGGTGGTGGACCGAAACGCACTACAACATCGCCGGATGTCATTCGGAAAGTGAAGCCGAAATTGACTCGAAATCCACGCCGTAGCGGCAGAAAAATGGCTCGTCAGGCGAACATTTCGCTCGAACGGATGCAGCACATATTGAAAGATCATCTTGGACTAAAAGCCTTGAAATTCCATAAAACGCATAGTCTCACCGATGCTCAAAAAAAAGTTGTGGAAAGAGCAAAGGAGTTGTTACGCTTGCACGAAAGTGGCGATTTGCCGAATTTGGTTTTCTCCGATGAGTCACAGTTCGTTATTGAAAAATATTTGTTCTACTGAAAATTTGGATCAACGGATAGCCATTCGAAACCAAGCGCCGCCGATGGTGATGGTTTGGGCTGCCGTAACGGCCGAAAGCCGTTCACCGCTCGTTTTTTTGGACCGTGGCATCAAGATAAATGCTCAAATTTATCGGGATCATGTGTTGGAGGGAGTGTTGAAGCCTTGGGCACAAAAAGATTTCGGCCGCAGAGCCTGGACATTTCAACAGGACTCGGCGGCGAGTCAGAAAGCGCGCGTCAATCAAGATTGGCTGAGAAACAACGTTCCGCGGTTCATTTCCACTGTCCAATGGCCACCAAATTCATCGGATACAAATCCGCTAGATTTCTCTGTTTGGGGTATTTTGAAGAGCAAGGTTGGGACAAAAAAATACCACAGTGCCGATCATCTCAAGCAAGCGCTTCGCCGGGAATGGGCCAACATACCGCAGATCCACTTTCATGCTGCATGCAATAGCTTTGTCGGCCGTTTGAAGGCCATAATCGTGGCTAAGGGTGGCCAAATCGAAAACTGCTAATGCAATTCGAAAATCTAAATATTTGTGAACATTTTTTACTTTGATTCAATAAAATTCATCAAAAAATAAAAATTCTGTGGCGTTTTATTTTGTTAACACTTCATGTCAGCCACACTGTATATAAAAATCTAGGGGCCCCGGGTGTTTTAGTAAATAAAACTTGAAAAGAGGTCAAATTGTGTATCGTATGGTTTTTCCGAATATTTTGCCCAATTCCCCTAGAAATAGCCCTATTATTTGCATTGGATTTGGGATTTTAACAGTCTTAACATAAAGAATTGTTTATCGGCAATTTCGTTATATCTATGTAACTGAAAAGCTAGAAATATTTGATATAATTAATATAATTATTCAAAAGAAAGAGAAGGTTTGTATACTTCAATACACCAACGACTGGATGTTTGTCATAAAATGCAACGTTGCCAATCTTGACTGTTTTAGTACAAGAATTATAATTATTAATTCCCAATTTCAAATCAACCCTAAATATTAATCTACATGTACAGTGCCGAGCTATTATATTAAAATTACGCGGTTCTCAGGAAATCTCATTCAAATATATTTAATATACGAGTACATATTATCCCTCTTTTAAGATACTGGTACGATTTATATTTAATTATAAAAATTATACAATAAACTTATTTATCATTCATTTTAGAATAATTTTTTCAAATTTTATCTAGTTGCCTTTACTTAAATATTACCTTCCAGCAGGAAAGCCATTGACGACACACTAATTACTAATTTACGTTTGTTACCAGTCTGAGATGAATCGTTTATGACAAGTCTAATTCGAGGTGACAAGTCATAGACGAGTCGCATGTGTCATGTCTGACATACAATTATGTGATATATCCCCAGCAAACGTAGAAGAAGTTCCAGAACTAGTGCAAAAGTAGCGATAAAAGTATTTGTTTCCTTGTGAAAAAGGATGGGCGTCGGGAAAAATTCATCAGTTTTATAAAATTTTTTTAGTAAACATACGAAATTTTTGCGAATTCTAAATTATTTAGGATATTTTAATGGATGGATATTTTAAGGGATATTTGAATGCAATCCGGTAGTTAATCTGTTTTTTTTTGTTTTTTTTTTGTTGTTTTTTCGAGTTCGCCCAATTCAACGGTTAAATACTAATGAATTTTAGAGTTCAAATAACTTTGGTTTCAGGAAATTCTACTGTAAGTTGCGGAGTTGCAGAATGATTAAATTAATAAATGTTTCAATTATTTAGGAAGCCGGAAAATATGAATTTAGAATTAAATTTCAGGAAATTTACAGATGCTTGTGAATTAATGCTTCATTGTAATTGCTGATTGTGTAGTTTAGAATTGTGTTGTCATTTTATTACTAACAACTTTACATAGGTGTCTGTAACGGGTCGAGTCAACCAATTTTGGTTAGGAAACCGAAAAGTATTAATAGAATTAAATTTCAGGAAAATTCCAGATGCATGTGAAATAATAATTTTTTTCTTAGGTTGCCGTTTTAAAGAAGCAATTGTTGAAGACCAATACCATCGTTATCCATTAACCTATTAAGCCTTTATCCTTCATCTAGTAGATTAGAATTGTGTTGTCTTTGTGTTACTAACTATCGGCTATACCTAGGTGTCTGTAACCGGGCCGATTCTGTCCCATTTAACTAACCTATCCAATCCTTCGGTTTTGTTATGTGTAAAAAAGGGTGTACGGTTAACCCGGCGTCATCCGGGAACTCAAGCCTAAGAACTTGGTCGTACATTCAAAATCAATCAATCAATCAATCAATCAATTCCCCTAGAAATAGCCCTGCCTACCATGTCATCGCACAGCATGAATACGTAGCCAAGCTAAGACGAATAATGAACAGGATTCATAATGCATTAAGAAGCAATATCGCAAATGCCAGCGATAGAATGAAAACGAGATATGATCTTAGAACGGATAACAAGGTATACGCAGAGGGATATTTAGTTTGACTATACAATCCCAAGCGAAGAAACGAGATATCATCGAAAGTACAACAACTTTCAAAAGGGCCTTATAAAATCATCAAACGGATTAACGTTGCGTTATATCAGATTCAACCACATTGATAGAAACCAACAATACAACATGAGGAAAGTGGACGACTCTGTTCGGGACGAACATATTTAAGGTAGGGATAGCGTTACAAATTCTCGAGTGGTTAATTTATAGACCACCAGGCATTACGAACCTAAAGAATGCGAGTTCGAATCTAGTCAGAGCTCTGAATATTATCGAGGCATTATTATTCTTAACAGCATCGATATTGCTGTATACGGTGGCAACAGTCATCACCAAAAATACTGGAATTAACAACGACGTTAATCATCAAAACAGGAGAATTGATGACGTGAATGTTCGCAAATACAACTACAAGGTGGGTCATCTAACTTTTTTTTGAACTAGCGGTTATTTTGAGTATGGTAAGGGTTATGTCACTTCTGATTTGACAGAAAGTTCGTTTTATCCTTCCGCTGAACGAAAATGGTTGTGTATTCGCTTGAACAACGCTGGGAAATATTGAAACATTACTTCGAAAGCCATGGTATTGTTGCAGAATGTGTGTAACAATTGCGTGCGGTTTTTGAAAGAAACGAAGAGCCTGGAGCTCCATATGTCCGTTATTTTGTGAATAAAGTTAAAGAACCAGGCTTGCTAATTAATAAACCAACACGAACCAAGCAGCCAACCAAGCGTACACCCGAAAATGTTGATACTGTAGCCGAGAATATGCGTGAGTCGCCGGGAACGTCAACTCGTCATCGTGCTCAAAAATTGAACATTTCACGCACAACATTGCGACGAATTCTGCATAAAGGTCTTGGTATGACACTGAATAAAGTTCAATTGGTTCATGAATTGAAGCAAAGAGACCACTCGTTTTCGGTTCGCTGAGTGGGTTTGCGATCGACTTGAAGAAGGTGCCGATTTTGGCAAAAAATCACATTTTCGGATGAGGCGCATTTCCATCTTGGCGGATATGTAAACAAGCAGAATTGTCGCATTTGGGGCACGGAGAACCCGCACGTGATCGAAGAGAAGCTGATGCATCCTCAACGAGTGACTGTTTGGTGCGGATTTTGGTCCAGTGGCATCATTGGGCCATTTTTCTTTGAAAATGAGCAAGGAGCCGCCGTTACTGTCAATGGTGAGCGAAGAGGAGGACATAGGCAACATTTCGGTTCAACAAGACGGCGCTCTGTGCCACACAGCACACGTTTCAATTGATCTTTTGCGCGCTGTCTTCGAAGATCGAATTATCAGCCGAAATGGTGATGTGATTTGACCGCCTCGGAGCTGTGATTTGACGCCGTTGGACTATTACCTATGGGGTGCCGTCAAAGATAAGTGTTACGCCGATAAACCAGCAACGATTGACGCTCTCAAGAGCAATATTCGCAATGCCATTGAAGACATAATGCTGCATACCATCGAAAATGTGCTCAAAAATTGGACCGACCGTATGAGGTACGTCAAGGCCAGCCGAGGCAGTAATATGAATGAAAAAGTATTCCATAATTAATCGGAAGGATTGTTCTTCACAATGAATAATTAAATTTGAAAAAATATTGAGAACTTTTTGTTTTATTGCATTTTAAAAAAAAATTATTTGGCCCACCCTGTATACAAGAGAAGAAACGGGATGTCACCGAAAGTACAACAACGTTGGAAAGAGCCTTATAAAATCATCAAACGGATTAACGATGATTCATATTGGATTCAACTAGGCCCCATAACTTAGATGAAAGTGGTCCACATTGACAGAATACGACGATACAATATGAAGAAAGTGGATGAATCTGTTCGGGACGAACTGGTTTAGGTGGGGATGGTGTTACGAATTTTTGAGTGGTTAATTTATAGAAAACCAAGTATTACGAACCTAAAGGTCGCGAGTTCGAATCTAGTTAGAGCCCAGAACATTATCGAGGCATTATTATTCTTATGGTGTTAAGATGTTGCTGGATAAAATATTCCCCCAATACTGATTGGAAATTGAATGAAATTCTAAGTGATTCCAATTGTATACGGTGGCACCAGCCACACCAAAAATACTGGAATTAACAACGACGTGATCGCGAACGTCATGAAGCCAGAAGAATTGATGACGTGGAATGTTCGCAAATACAACTACATGAAACTGGACACTACAATAAATTGAATAATCTCGAACAGCGATGCACAAGTACGTAAGCGTGAGCAATTTGGGACGCCGACCAGTTATAATTTAACCAGTGAACAGTACAAGTCAAGAAGTGAAAAGTGAATAGTAAAAGTGAAATTAGTGACAGATAAATAGTGAATTGTTTAAAAAGTTATAGATGTTGGTGGAAACAAAATTCGTAACTTAAACGCTGTCTGTTTTATTTGCAAAATCCAGTACGAATCCTATCGAACGCCCGAAATTCGTAAATAAAACACCTACGGCGTTTTAAAGTGTTGACATTCCACATTAACAACATATTTTTTAATCCCGTTTAAACATGTCGAATTTCGTACAAACAAAACAGCATTTGCGGGAAGCATTACTTTTTTGCTTTAATCAAAAGAAAAAAACTGCAGAAAGTTTTCGTTTGCTTCAAGAAACTTATAGTGAACATTTACCAACTCAAGAGACTTGCAAAAACTGGTTTAAATGAATTAAATGTGGTGATTTTGATGTCAGTGACAAAAACCGTTCTGGTCAACCAGAAAAATTCGAAGATGAAGAATTGGAAGCATTATTGAAGCAAAACTCAACTCAAACAGAAAAAGAACTTGCAGAACACTTAAATGTCACTCAAGCAGCGATAAGCAAACGTTTACATGCCATGAAAATGATTCAAAAAGAAGGAAAATGGGTACCACACGAACTGACTGAAGCCAACATTGAAAATCGTCATTAAGGCTTGCAATCCTTTGCTTACAAGACACCGAATATAGCATTTTTTGTCTCAAACTGTGACTGGCGATGAAAAATGGATTTACTACAATAACCCTAACCGCAAAAAATCATGGGTTCATCCACACGAACCATCCACATCAACAACAAAACGAAACATTCATGAAAGTAAGGTTATGTTGTGCATTTGGTGGGATCAGAACCGTCCGATTCCAGCCAACAAACAGTGTAAAGCGATTTTGCTGTACGACAATGCTCGACCACATGTCGCAAAAGAAGTACAAAATACGCTGGAAGTACTTAAATGGAAAATTCTACCGCATGCTCCCTATTCACCAGATTGTGGCTCATCACATTACTATTTGTTCCGATCAATGCAAAGCAATCTTCCAGACCAGCACTTCAGAAACCTCGAAGAAATCAAAAAATGGCTCAGCGAATGGATCGCATCAAAAGACAAACAATTTTTTTTCGATGGAATCCATCAATTGCCAGAAAGATGGTTGAAAGTCATAGATAACGACGGAAAATATTTTGATTAAAATAAAATTTACCATTTCTTAGAAATAAACGTGTTTTTTCTGCAAACAAATAAATCCAAATATTATGTTAGTCGCTGATAAGTCTTGTAGTTATTTCTTCTTGTAACAAAATAAAATAAACATTATTTTTGCGTAACTTAACCCCTTTAAATAATTCAATAAGTCATACCCATCTTAATTATTCAATTAGTAGATAACATTCACTTCCAGAAAGTAAGAAAAAAAAATAATACCCATAACAACCATCCTGTCTCGATGAAGTATCAAACATTCAATTAAAGAAACTAATCTTATTTCTTCAAACCATTAAATTTTCCAATCGATTTAAAGCAGCCAAAAAAAAAACACTTAACAATTATTTTGTGTGAGCACGAATACCTATATACTCGTATGTATGTGTGGAGTACGATAGAAAAGTAAAAACTCATCATCACTTTTCGTTTTCCCCCTTCGTAATTGATTTTCCATGTCTATTTAATATGTTCCGTATCATAATAATGAAAAACCATTCGTTCCCTGCGATAGTTTTATCTAAAAAAAAAACGATAAAAATAATAAACACCACATACCGTATGTCTCAATTTTGACACTGTGCTGTAGGAATTCTGTGTTTGCATACGATGCTGTACACACATAAGTACCATCCATGTTTTCCGTCAGCGATGTTATAATCAGGGCTAATTTATCACCAGGCAGATTTTCCGTGAACATGGCTGGGGTAATTCCAGTGCTGAAACAAAATTATTGGTATACAAAAAAATTATTACAGTTTATTGCATTTCCTTAGTTTTTTATGTTAATTAAATCAAAATGAAATTATAATTATTATTAGGCGTGTATACATAATTAAAGAATATATTTGTGTAACTGTCATATATATTTGATTAATTTGATCAAGAAATACATATAAAATCATAACTCATAAAAATAAAAAAAATAAAAATTATAACAACTAAATTAATTACTTTGGTTTAATGAAAATGTAATATTATTTTGTAGGCATGAAATATTGAAATTAATGATTTTCGTGTTTGTTATTTGCACATGGTTTCCAGGGTTGCTGGTATGAATTCTAGAAATTGCATTAGTATATTGTGTAGCTGTTATATAAGGGGTTTAGTGTGTGTTTGATCTTGGAATACTATTAATAGAAGCGTTTCAAATAAAAGTGTCGTCATCACGGAAAGAAAGATTAAATATCTTAATATATTACCGTAATCTCTAAGTAACACGTCGTTATACGATTTAAAAAAAATATAAATATCACATTTTTTTGCATTTTTGCATCATAATCTTTAAATGCAAGATAAAACATGCAGTATAATACTACAAGTTTAGAATGTATTAAGGGGTCAAGGTTAATATGAGATGTATGGAGTAAGTGATAAGACACAAAAAATAATAATTTTTAAAATTTAGTTTTCTTAAAATTTAAGGTAAGAAAACAAGGCTAAAAAATGTCCGGGTTATCGAAATATAAAATATCAAAATTTTCAAAAATTATATACTAATTGACATCCAAAGAGCGTAGCGACTCGTTCCTAGTGTTCCTGGACCGAGTTGTAAATTTATTGATGTCGACAAATGAATTAAACAATATAAACCTAATTTGTCGAATTTTCATACGTTTTTATACATACGCAGTTGTCCCGTGGTATTTGCGTTAGGTTGGCCCAAAACCTTGGAAGGAACCCAAATTATTTTTTTCTCACACGTTTACTACCATCATAAACGGTTAAATGTAATTGTTTCTCCTAAATACACTTACAATATTTAAATATCTTTGTTTTCCGTTCCGTTTGTGTGTTTTTAGAGCGCGACCACCGGTGGGTCACATGGTACCTTATTTATGTGTGTACTATAAGGTGCCATGTGACCCACTTGTGATAACGCTTTGAAAACAAAGGAAGCATAAAACAAAGTATTGTATATTTTGCTTAGGAATTACATATTTTACACGGTTTTTTATGAGGATGTTACTTCTTCCTTTCTAATTCCGAAATAACAATTAACAAAAATAAATTTGTACATATTTATTAGTAAGCACACTATTAAAGTATTTCTTATAAGAATTTTGAGTGAAATAAAAAAATTAGTTTCCTTATGACAATTAAATGAAGCACACCGTCCATTTCTTACTATCTACGTTTCCAACATCTATCTAAAATAAGATTAAATTAATCAATTTAAATGAAACTAAAAAATAAAAAAAACTTAATATCTGAACAAAAAAAATAAAATGTAAGAATACATAGTTCGATGTAAATAAACAGAATTTTTCGATAATAAATTTAGGACCTATGATCAATAAATCATAAAGTAGAACTACCAGTAGTTTACATTTAAAAGCCAATAACATGACATCGCAGAGTTTGTACCAAAATGCCACTATTATCGGATGATTTCTATAGCCGCGACGGATTGGTCGCGATAGTATTTTTTGATTAAAACTCGTTCATCGAATTCGTTGACTGGCACCCTTTGCATGACCAATAACAGGACATCGTAGAGTTTGTACCAAAATTTCATTATACACTGATGACACCTATGGACTTAACCTTTCAAATGATATTAGTAACATTCCAAAGCGGACTGACGTCGGGAAGATTTTTGAGTAGAATTTCTTCAGTGCACTCATGAAATCTACGTTTCATGCGTTTGACAGCCAATAACAATACGTCGCTGAGTTTGTTTCTAAATTTTGTTTGTCACCCGTACACCTATGGATTTAACCTTTCAAATGACATTACTAATTTTCCAAACCAATTGACAGCGCAGGATTTTTTGGAGTAAAACTCAGACATAGAAGTCGTTTAGCGGTAACATTTAATCGGCCAATAACAGAACAACGCAGAATTTTTACCAAAATGCTACTTTTATTAGATAAATATTTTAAGCTTAACATTTCCTCTTCTTCTTAGAATATAGAAATGATTTTCTGATGAATTGGTCGCGATAGATTTTTTGAATTTCAATCTCTCTCTCTCTACATCAGTTGATGTATGATGATATTGTGCTCCCAATATTTTTTCAAAATCCTTCTCAGGGTTAAACACTGGTCAGTGGTTGGTCGGTTGTCTGCCAAGTACAGAAATAGCAGCACTTTATAAGCAGTGTTCAATAGAGCTAAGCCACAATGGCTCTCACATTGAAGATGGTTGCGGTTATCGTGCAGTGGATATATGAACGCAGTCGTCCAATTATTCGGCAGCCCTTCTTGGTCAACTTTGACGAATATAATCTTCTGGGTTATTCGACAAACGCCTCTTCTTATGATGAAGCAATTCTTTAACGCGGGTCATCTCGGTATTGCGATTTAGTAGATTTTGGAAGTAGATTTGCCATACTGAGAGAACAACAGCCAGGTTTGTTCTCAGCTTTCCACTCCCATTTTTGAACGCTGTACTTGTTGGGTGGAAGTCATTAGCGAGACTCCTGGCATTAGCAAAACCCTTGAATTTCGTTGTTCCACTTGAAAGTTGATTTTTTCGGTGGTTAATCTCATACTCTTCACGCTTCTTTTGCCGGAAATATTTTGTCGTTGCTTTCTTGGCACGTAGCTTTAGCAATACCTGACTGGTTAGCTAGCCACTATTCTTAAATGTTAAGAGGAGGTTATTCGCTATAACTCTGGTTATCTACAGCTGATTGGTATCTCTGCAGGGAAGCTGGATCTTTTAAAGCATCTACATTTCATCGAACTATTTTTTGTGCTTGTCTATTGAATGTAAATGACAGTTTGCACTTGTAATTGAATATGACACGCAAATGATCGCTTTCCGTGTCTTCACTACTGTAAGATCTAATATCGGATATGCTGGTGGAATGTCTTTTATAGATCATGACGTGATCGAATTGGTTTTCCGTTCTTTCATCATTCGATCTCCACGTTACTTTTTGAATTCTCTTGTGTAAGAAATATCTACTTGATACAACTAAATTAAAAGTTATTGCCACGTAGTGGCGCGTTGGGCGTTGTTGTTTCTGGTGAGGTACGAGCTGTTCAGACCATTGTACTGTGTATTTTCTCAAGTCCTACCAATTTTTGCATTGTTGACTCTCACTACGATTTTAATTTCGTCGTGCAATATGTTATTGAAATATAATAAAAATGATTAGGACAACTGAGATATCATTAGAGATCTTAACACAACCTCATGCATATGAGGTGTTAGAAGGGGACCATAATTATTAGAAGAAATATTCAGGAGCTCCCCATCCAGGGGTAGAAACAATTCATACAATTTAGTATTTTGACCAAATATAATAAAAATTGATAGGCCAATTGAGATATCCCCAGGGATCTTAACACAACCTCAGGTATATGGGGTGTTAGTTGGGAGTCATGCCAGTTAGAAAAAAATATCAGGAGCCTCCCATCCAGGGGTGGGAACAGTTTAGAGGATTTTGTATTATGACTAAATATAACAAAAATTCTTAAACCAACTGAGATATCCCTAGAGATCTAAACACAACCTCAGGTATATGGGGTGTTAGTTGGAGGCCTTGTCAGTTAAAAAATATATTCAGTTGCTCCCCATCCAGGGAAGGAGACATTTAATAAAAATTTGTATTATGACCAAATATAATAAAAATGATTAGGACAACTGAGATATCCTTAGGGATCTTAACACAACCTCATGCATATGAGGCGTTAGAAGGGGACCATAGTTATTAGAAGAAATATTCAGGAGCTCCCCATCCAGGGGTGGAAACAATTCATACAATTTAGTATTATGACCAAATGTAATAAAAATTGATAGGCCAACTGAGGGTGTTAGTTGGGAACCATATCAGTTAAAAAAAATTATCAGGAGCCTCCCATCCAGAGGTGGGAACAGTTTAGAGGATTTTGTATGATTATCAAATATAACAATAATTTTTTAACCGCATGAGATATCCCTAGAGATCTTAACATAACCTCAGGTATATGGAGTGTTATTTGGAGACGATGTCAGTTTTTAACTGACATGGTCTCCATATACCTGAGGTTGTGTTAAGATCTCTGGGGATATCTCAGTTGGCCTATCAATTTTTATTGTATTTGGTCAAAATACTGAATTGTGTGAACTGTTTCTACCCCTGGATGGGGAGCTCCTGAATATTTCTTCTAATAACTATGGTCCCCTTCTAACACCTCATATGCATGAGGTTGTGTTAAGATCTCTAAGGACATCTCAGCTGTCCTAATCATTTTTATTATATTTGGTCATAATACAAACTTTTATTAAATGTCCCGTCCCATGGATGGGGAGCAACTGAATATATTTGTTACTGACAAGGCCTCCAACTAACACCCCATATACCTGAGGTTGTGTTAAGATCTCTAGGGATATCTCATGTGGTTTAAGAATTTTTGTTATATTTAGTCATAATACAAAATCCTGTAAACTGTTCCCACCCCTGGATGGGGAGCTCCTGAATATTTCTTCTAATAACTATGGTCCCCTTCTAACACATCATTCACATGAGGTTGTGTTAAGATCTCTAAGGATATCTCAGTTGGCGTAAACATTTTTATTATATTTGGTCATAATACAAACCTTTATTAAATGTCTCCTCCCCTGGATGGGGAGCAACAGAATATATTTTTTTACTGACAAGGCCTCCAACTAGCACCCCATATACCTGAGGTTGTGTTAAGATCTCTAGGGATATTTCATGTGGTTTAAGAATTTTTGTTATATTTGGTCATAATACAAAATCCTCTAAACTGCTCCCACCCCTGGATGGGAGGCTCCTGATAATTTTTTATAACTGACATGGTTCACAACTAACACCCCATATACCTGAGGTTGTGTTAAGATCTCTGGGGATAAATCAGTTGGCCTATCAATTTTTATTATATTTGGTCATAATGCTAAATTGTATGAATTGTTCCCACCCCTGGATGGGAAGCTCCTGAATATTTCTTCTAATAACTATGTTCCCCTGGATGATAAGCCACTGAATATATTTTTTAACTGACATGGTCTCCAACTAACACGCCAAATACCTGAGGTTTCGTTAAGAACTCTAGTATTATCTCAGTATACCATTTCTAAAATAGGATTTCTAAAAATAGGAGTTCCCTGGCTTTGGAGCTTGATATTATTTTTCTAATTTTTTTACTCTTGGGTGCTAAAACTTTCCACAGTTGCATTTTTTTTCTTCATCCGGAACAAGAAAATGAATGCCACACCAGAGGTAGCTGCTCAAGTGGTTGCACTAACTGATACGGAGTAGAACCAAAGTGAAGTGGCTCGACAACTAAATTTGAGCCGATTCTCCGTTCATCGAGTGGAGCAGAGATACGAAATTGATATTGAGAATACGAAATTGATCCCAGACCACCGGCTAGGCTGCCTTCAGTTCGCTCGAGAGCATTTGGATTTTACAGAAGAACAATGGAGAAAAGTCCTGTTCTCTGACGAGTGCAGGATGTGTTTACATGGCAACGATGAACGAAGAAGAGTGTACAGAAGATCAGGAGAGCAATTTTCACAATGTTGTATTGAATAACATGTTTCGTATGGTGGTGGATCGTGCACGTTCTGAGCAGGTATGTCACTGGAGGCGAAGACAGATCTTGTGTTCATCTCTGGAGCGAATACTGGCCGCCGATCAAGTAAAGTGACTTCTCAATGGTACATTGAGGAAACACTCGAAGACTACGTCGTACCTTTTGCCGGGTTTATTGGTGAAAACTTCCTGTTCATGCAGGATAATCCGAGACTGCATATTGCTGGCTAGTGTACCAGTACCTTCAATAAGTGGATATTCCTATGATGGAGGGGCCAGCTCGAAGCCTGGACCTAAATCCCGATTGAACATTTATGAAACGAACTGAAAAATTGAGTTCGAGGAAAAGTTATTGCTCCAACGAGTCTCCAGGACCTGCAACAGGCGATCACAGACGAACGGGAGGCGATACTTCAAGATTTGGTTAAAACTTTGGTGAAATCATAGAAACATTGAATGTAAGCTGTTATTCGGGCTGCGGAAGAGAATGCATCTTATTAATAAAAATATTGTTTTTGCTGATTTCCTTGTTTTACCTCGATTTTTACTAATAATTTTCATGCTGACAAATTCACAAAAAATGTGTACGTAAAATTTGAGTATGTCCTCTTAACAGATAGTGTCCACTATAATATAAACTTGGCTATGGCTCCACTATAATATAAACTTGGTAATGAATTTTATACAATTTAAATAAAACGCATGAGCAGCCACAGTTTGATACTGCTCGTTTATGCCCTAATTAACAATAAACGTTGTAATACAATTATCTTTAAAGGAAGTAGTTTTGAGGTATCCTGTATTATTTATGTAGATGTAAATGTGTAAATTCCATACATTGTTGAAATTGCATATTTAAACGCTATCCAAACACCCTAAATATTATACTCGTATACACGAGTACATATACGGCATAATAATTATATGGATTCGACCCATAACGTATCTTATCAACTCGGCATAGTCCAATTAGCTTAAAAAATTGTGAGATAATTTCATTAATTCAAGAAACATCCCTCGTAATAATTATAGATTATTATCGTCTCATGTTTTATACTTTATAAATTTATAAAATGAATTGTATTAATTAAAACTATATAGAAAAATGTACTACAACAATTTTAACCTAAAACTATCATTTATCACATGAATCGTATTGTATGTAGAAAAAGGGTGGTTTGGCTGGATAAAATTTTGCAACACAATCGAACTAATTTAATTGAGTTAAAAATAAACTACGAGAATGTATGCGACACACTAAATATAGAATTTACTGCACTCTAGTGATTTTTTAATGAATTATAAACTAAATTGGGGTTCAGAATTTTGCCATATCTGCAAATTAGCAATTATAATTTACAGCAGTTAGTTCTTGAGATGTGAGATATTGAATGAAGTCATGCGTGCTAATCTTAATCCGAATATATTTCCGCAATAACAGCCATAAAAATTATACATTTATAGTTATGTATTTTACATTGTGATTATGAAACAAGAACTGCACCAGGGACCTTCGTAAATAAAACTATAAATTTATATAAAGCGCTCGCTTATAAAGGGTGTCCTAATAAGAAGTTCAGATTAAAAAATTTAATAAAACAAAAATGTCTTAATTCATTTCCATATTTATTTTGAAAAATGATTTCATTCAAATGGGAGCCGCGGCTGGCCTTGGCGTACTCCATTCGGATTTTGCTCAAAAAATCATTTTTCAACCACATATTAACATCTTTTTTGTGGCCTTTGGTTCCAGCAATATGGTGCGCCATGCCACACATCAGGCGTTACAATAGCGAAACTGCGTCAAAAATCCGATGGCCGCATTATTAGTCGAAATGGTAACGTGAATTGGCTGGCAAGGAGCTGTGATTTGACGCCTTTGGATTTATATTTGGGGGATGCTGTGAAGGACAAGTGTTATACGGACAATCACAAAACAATTGAGCATTTGAAAGCCAATATTGAAGCAACCATTGCCAAAATAGATCCGTACACAATATAAAATGTGCTCAAATCATTTTCCATAAATAACCAGGAGGATTATACTTTCAAACAAAAAAATAAATTTGGAAATATATTAAGCCGTTCTTGCTTTATTAAATTTTTAAATCTTAACTTCTTATTGGGACACCCTTTATAACCAATTTACATAATAGACGATAATTTAAAAAAATATACGTACATACGATTATTCGTTGTGATGAGCTTTTGTAGTTGCCTCAGTATACTTTTGCCATTAACAAGACGATGATAACCACCTGGATATAGAATTTTCACCAGACGAAGGAAAATATGTACAGAAAATTACTCTTGATGCTCATATATTATTCAAAACTTTCTATTACTCTATGTAGTTTGCGCTCCGTTCGTATGTGATGCCAAACCATATATCTAGCTAGCTAGGTACATACTGAAAATAGTTTTCATTTTCATAACAAAATTTTATCGTCGTGCCAAATGGAATATGGAATGAGATGATGACTCATTTTTAGCAAAAGTCTCTGTATTGTTGACAATTTTAACAAACATTTATTTTTAACGATAAATAATGACAATAGAATTGTGAACAAAACAAACACTTAAGGAAGTTAGCAACTGGATCAATGTGATGTGGTATAAAACGGCGAATCAGAATAGAAAAGAGTTTGTGATGGAATTGGTGATTTTTTGGTTTGTACTAATTAATCAAGACTATTGAATCAAGTCATTTTGCAAAGCTGGCGCGACTAACGACTTCTTAATAAATATATTTTTATTATTTATTTATTAAAGTTGACTGGGACCCAAGAATATGGACAATCACAAACAACATCATCTTCACACTTTGAAAGGAAATTTCGCGGATTTGAAATAATTCGCTAAGACATTGTGTTTAGACCTTGCATATAAAGTCAAAATATTTTCCGTATATATATATTCAGACGAGACATTTGAATTCTTTATTTAGATTAAAATCTCTAATTTCGTAAAGTATAAAATATAATTCAGGTTTTATTGATAATAAAATACCTAGATTTTTTTTTATTCAATTTTGAATTTTTTGTTACAGTAGATGCAAATAAAAACTAATTGGAGGAAGACCTTGCATGAAAACGAAAAAGATCTTCGCATGAAATAGCTAGATTCGCACTATCGATCGCGCAACGTGCGAGTGCTATCAACTCGGCTTGGAATGCCGTGCAGTTTAGGCCTAGACTCTCATATGATCGCCGTTGGGGCGGTACAGTAGTAAGAATTTCAGCCCCCATAATACTATTCGGGAGTCCGTCCATGCAGATGTTTCCGAAATTTATACTTCAGTTTCCTTTTTGGATTAATTTGATCAAGTTGGCAAGAAACAATGCAACGAAGTTCAAGTCGTGGTGATGAGACTTGTTTCATAGGAGCCACTTTTGTTTTGGCCGTAATTAATTTTATGAAAAAGTTTTCCGACGATGTTTTTGCCCATAGATAGACCACAGCAGCAAAGGCATGTTAACTGGTGTCGGCGAATCCATACATTTGAACGGTTTTGACTTTGATTGTTTCAATGTATCTGGAAATCGAGATCTGACTGACGTTCCTCAGGTGATTTCGAATTGTCTGCCACCGTTTGCTTATCACGCAAGTGGTTGATCCTACTCTAGATTACTGGCCCACAACTTTTGGATGAAAATGATAATTTCTATTATGACGGGGGCTAATCACCCTAACGGGCCGAATAGACGACTGGCTTCGGATACGACTATCATTTTTGTGTATGAGAGTCTCTTGGTGGTAATTTGGAAACCAATGTAAATAGGTCTGTATTCGGGTCCCAATTAAGCTCAAGTACTTTTATTGAGTTTGAATCGCTTTGACCATTCTCACCAACTGATTTGATGCATCGGCTGGCTTCCTCCTTTAGATCATCTGCAATAATTTCTAAATTAGACTACCATTTACGGAGATTAAATCCATACTGAGACAATAACTTACTTATGGAATACTTTAATTGCATGAGATATTCTTAGTGCCAATTGGTATTGATGCTTCATCGGCTATCCTGTTTAGAACTCTCGTAGCTAGAAAAGCAGAGAAAGCTAAACCATCAGTAACGGTCGTAAATCGGAAATGGCGTATTGGGATGGAGGGGTGAGTACTCCAGACTATTCTTTGAAAATTTGTATCTTGGCTGTAGATAATCACTTGCCGATATATTTTCTCCACATCGGCAGTCACGACGAATTTGCATGCAGGGTTGCTTGGACCGTTCTACCAACTGCCAAGCATTCGTTGAAAGAAATCGCAGATGAAGATTTTGCCGACCCGTCAAAACCACTCTTAATTTTGTGATGGAGCTGGAAATCTTAAGGACGCCGTGTTGCGGTAAGTAAAAACCGACATTATTAATTTCTGCTTGCGGAAATTCTATCATATGATTTGCTGTCGATATTCCGACATAAAATCCTGGTAAAGTCCCAAAATTCGAGGTGATGCTTTAAATGGCAACCAGATAAATCGCCTCTCACTGGATGGTTTAGTTTTTTCGACGAACTCCTTCTCGCATAGTGTTTCTTCGGTAAACAGTTTGAACTCGGGGTTTGGGATCGCGTCTAATTCACAAAATTTAATAAGCGCGCGATTTAAATCAACATCGTTATTTTAAATTATCAACTTTTCCAGCGTCCCCAACCCCCTGATTGACTCGAGTTTGACCAAGTTCCAGAAGGTTGAAAAAATAGTCTGCTCAGTCAAAATATCTATATGGGCCTACTATTTGTAGTAGTAAGGATCTGCTAGCTGTAGTTCAGGCCAACGAGTTGATGCGATATCCTTGACGGTTTGATGCGGCAATGTTGTCGTTATTTTGATCGAATGGTAAATGTAACTAAACCTTTAATACGACCAGCGCTAGAACCACCTAGTCCGACAACCGATAATATTGAATTTCGTTTCTTAAGGCAAAATCGCTGTGCAGATTCCTGTGTAACGAAGCTGGCTTGTGAGCCGGAATCCAATAGAGCGCGGCATGTTATTATACTTTTCGACGAACTTACTACGTCGATCAAAGCAGTAGGAAGTATGAAATGCACTAAGATGTTTTGCGAACAAATGACCTTCAGCACTTCGGATGTCACGTCTTTCTTAGGTGGTGGTGGATCATGAGCCGGTGTGGTTTCGGTATTTTGTGGCAAATGAAGCAACGTATGGCAGCGGCGTTTGGACGGGCACTTCTGAATTAGATGCGAACTACTTAGACAATTAAAATATCTGAGACTAATCTTAGCCCAATCCCTTCAATCATTAAACTGCTTGCAGAAAAATAGGAAGTGGTCCTTTTGCCATATATGCCATATATCGCAGGAGAAGCTGTATTCGCGGGTTATGGCGTGGCTCTTGATGTTGTATTTAGGAGTCGGTTTTTTAAAGGATACGTTCGTTGATTCTAGGATATCAATTCGTCTGGACAAAAACTCAACAAAGTTTGAGAATTGTGGATTTTCAATGTCTGTAGCTGTTTCCGCCCATAACATTTTTATTTGTCATCTAACTTTTGGACCAGAATGAAAATCAAACAACAGTCGCGTGTCTCAGCGCTGTCACCCAAAGCCTTCAGTCCTCGTCCGAGGTATCCATGAGCCTTTTAATGTTAGAGGAATTGACTGTACAAATCGAAGGCTGTTCAATGAACATACGTATAAATGAGTTAATAATGTGCCTTTTTCAATCATCCAACAACCTTAAGAGAGGTGATACGACACCTCCTTGGGAGTAATCTTTGGTAACTTAGATAGAAAGAGAATTCAGCTGGGCCACAGGAATACGAGACAAAAGCATGGATCCAATCCATGTAACGATGGTTTTGGTCGATGCCAAAATTTATGCCGGCGTCAGTGATGATAGACAAAAATGTACCGCTAAAGGCAATATCCAGAAAATTTCCCATATTAATACTAAGCAATCTTTCAATCCTTTAGTTCATGTAAAGCAGTTTCACACGATTTTCAAACTCTGTAAGTATGTTGAGTGCTGCTGAGTGGAAGGATAGATAAATTATGGTCTCTAATATATTTGTCAACAATTCTTTCCAAAGCTTTAAGGAAAGTGGAAGAAAGACGGTATAATTTGACTTACCGGCGTTCGGGTTGAAAACAACTCTATTTATGTTCCAAGATTATGGAACAGTTCCAAAAACAATACATGCTTGAAAAAGTAACAGTAAGTGATCCTGAAGGAGAGAAAATTCATGATGTAATTCAACAGGAAAAACTCTATCCAGAGCACCTGATTTATAGGGTGGGAAGCAGATTAAACTCCAACGCACAATGTTGCAAGTGACAAGTCTACTAGCTAGATCCCAACAGGGCGGAATAAGCACTGCTAGATGGCCCGAAAGCAACAAAATCAGGGTTGATAGAGTCACAACCGGGAAAATACACATAAAGCGCAGTAATTCGACAATTTCCTTTTTAAAAGAAGAAAGTCATCTGGAGAGCTATTGAGCTGGCCTGTTCCTTGTCTTTTGTTTGGTAATAAGAGAACAGAATTTCCAGAAAGCTAATGTGAGTGCGCCCGTCAAATACGATGCTACCAAATCAATGTCATCAGGCGAGCGTATCTCGCCCAAAGAAACCAGAAGGCATACAAGCTCAGAAGAGAATAACTCCCATTTGGTAAGCTTCTTATTAAGGTAAAGTTTAAGAGTAGGATCTTTTAAGGTTTATGTTAAAAGAGAGGCACCTGTGGACAGTGGTGAGGTTATCATTCATCACCTTCCAATCCTGCCACGGCTCCGGACCTAATTGTGTCTATGCTTATCTTTTGGGACGATTCTGTGTTGAGCTGTAGTGTTAATAAAGTTAGTTTAGAATAAGCTTGATGTTAGAGAAGTGTGCAAAATTTTCGGTTGATAAGGAAAGCAAAGTTTTGAATGTTTTAGATAAACGTAGGAGAATTGAGGTCTCTGTTTGTCTTGATTGAATTGGAATCAATTAGTGTCTGTTCATCTAATATTTCCCGTAGATTTTGTTTCGAACGAGTTCATTGATTCATGGAAATTTGTGATATGACCCAAGCCCAACCAGCAACCACACTCTTCACCGCTAATAACCGGGCGGTAAACTCATCTGTAATAACAGGCAGCAACTTTAATTAATATTCCATTTGCCATTAACCTCGCTTGCAGCATTTCACCTGTATGTTCTATTTCAATTTATAGTTGTAAACAGAACCATTCATAAAATTTTGAATATAATTTTCTCGTAATGCTACTATTAATACAGCAAATTTTTCGTTTTATGGGTGACTAGCCCTCAAGGATTCTAATTATTCTCCAGAAGGTCAAAATACTTGAACCTTGATAGACTCTGCCGCAGAAACCAATCATCCGCACAACCATGTCGTTGCAAATATTAAAGGTCTCGGTTCTAGCAGCACTGGCAGAACTAAAGGATTTGTGCGACTGAATATATTATAATTAGACAATCACTCTTTATCTGTCCGAGCTCGGCACCCAGAAAGAAAAAGAAGAAGAAAAAAAGGAAGAAAAAACCGTCCAGGAAGAGTAAGAAAAGAAAATCTGAATCGTCACCTGAGGCTGAGCAATTGAATCTACCAAGAACATTACACCAAATTTGGTGCAACCGAAAGAAAAATCATCTTCACCAATAAATATTGTGGGTGTAACCAGTTACCCAGAAATTCAGTCACTGATGAAAAGAGTTACTGTCAAAGACTATAAGGTAACAGCGCTAAACAATGACGTTTGCAAAATTAATTCTCTGGACTCAGATACTTAAAGGACCTTATCTAAGAAATTGAATGCTGGAAAGTATCTGTGGTTCACTTACGAGAAAAAACAGGCCCGACCTATAAAAGTCATGACAAGAGGTTTGCATCACACTTGCTCAAGCAAAGAAATAATGGAAGACTTACAAAATAAAGGCCTTAAAATACTAGATGCTGTGAATATTGTTAAAAAAGAGAGAACAAAAATTCAGGAAGGGAACCAAATTATCAGTAAAACTGGGGACTCCCTCTTTTTGCTGGTATTTGACAACAAAGAGAATGTTCAAAACATTTATGGAATAAAAGGAATCCTTCACATGAAGGTGAAAATCGAACCAATGAGGAGAACCACAACACGCATACCACAATGCAAGAAATGTCAGGCAATTAATCACACCCAAAGATATTGCGGCCAGGGTCCAAGATGTGTAAATTGCTTAGGTATTATCCAGGCATGTACACTAAGGAACGATGTGTCAGCCAAGTCTACAAATTGTAAGGGCCAACATCCATAAAATCACGAAAATGGTAGGGTTCAAATATCAAATCAGATGGAGCAAAACCCACAACCAAGCAACACAGGGCAAAGAAGTTCACTTGCCCATCAATAAACAGATACCTAGTTAACCTAACCGATGAAAAAAATTCTGATTATTCTCTGTGCAAGGCGACGAAGGGACTCACAAGACCCAAAATGCAAGTGCCTCCACTGGGCAAGAGGTCCTAAAGAGAAGGATCTGATCTGTTTGCGGAGTTTCTCGGGGATACCTTCCAACCACTACCAAGACAAACGGCCAATGAAAATATAATGTCAATAGTGACAAGCTAGATGATTTTGATACACGTCCAGTAACTCTCAAAGAATTAAAAGAAGAAATAAAAAGCAACATGAATGTTAAAAAAGTCCCAGGGTATGACTTGATTACTTGCCAAATAATCAAGGCTCTACCAGGTAAAGGATTTCGTAAGCTATAACACATAATCAATGCTAGCTATCGGTTAAAATATGTTCAGAGGCAATGGAAAGTAGCATGATAGCAAAACCTGATACACCACCTAACGATAAACAGGCCAATTTCATTGCTGCCAATTATGTCAAAACTCTTTGAAAAATTATTACTAAAAAGACTTAAACCAATAATTGAGGACCGACAACTAATTCCTCCACGTCAATTTGGATTCAGAGAAAAGCACTCCACAATTGAACAGGTGCATAAAATCAGCAACATTATTGAAAGAACGTTAGAACGTAAAAAAGTATGCTCCAGCACATTTCTGGACATCGCCCAAGCATTCGATAAAGTCTGGCACAGTGGACTGGAATTCAAGCTGCACAGAGATCTGCCGAGGCAATTCTATGCCATGCCCTAAGATCTTATTTCTCCAATAGACATTTTCGTGTGAAATATGAGGATGAATACTCCGAACTAAAGAAAATCTCTGCCGGTGTCCCGCAGGGGAGTGTCTTAGGACCAATCCTGTATTTCTTATACACAAGGGATGTTCCAACAACAGATGAAGGAACCATAGCCACCTTTGCAGATGACACAGCAAACATGGCCATTGGAAATAATGTCGCTGCTGCAACGAACAAACTCCAGAAGATTACCAATGCGGTTTGTAACTGGACTAAGCGCTGGAGAATCAAGCTTAATGAGACGAAATCCACGCATATTAACTTTACACGTCATCACGACAGGTGCCATATGCAAACAAAGCTAAATATCTTGACATGACACTCGATGCCAAGCTCAAGTGGAGATAGCATGTCAAAAATAAAAAAGTAAAACTTAATATTAAGTTCAGAAAAATGTATTGGCTCATAGGTAGAGGCTCTGAGTTTAAAATACATAACAAGCTGCTGCTATATCGGCAATTACTGAAGCCGATATGAACTTACAGTATTCAAATCTGGGAATGTACTGAGCAAACAAACTCCACCAAATGTTAGACGTTTCATAACAAGGTTCTCCGTAGCATCGTAAATGCTTCGTGGTACACAAGAAATTAGGACCTCCACAGGGACTTACAGATCGAATACATCAAAGAAATAAAAAAAGGCTCCAGGAACATGGAAACCCCTATATTCGCCATATGATAGATAACTCTGTCGTTGAAAGAAGACTTCAAAGAACGAGGCCACTTGACCTAGTAAACATACCAAATTAAAATTATATTTTAAATAGATTTAATTAATTTTTGGACTAACCATTGGGCTTTACCCCAACTAATCAGAATTGTTTAAAAAATGTAAAATTTGTAAAAATTTGAACGATAAATTACTTGCTGAGCAAAGTCTCAATTATAATTAATAAAGGAAGAAAAAAATTAAAATAATAAAAATATGAATATCGTTATGGTGCAGTGGTTAAAGCTATGACACTTGGAACAAAAGGTACACAGTTCGAATGCCCCCAGAGGCAGGATGCAAAAATAAATTTCGATTACAATCGATGTTGTTAATAAACACAACTATTACTGTTGCTCTGTGTGGTAGTACAGAACTGAGCGCCGGCCCATCTTCTATGTCGGTGTATAATTGAGTGAGTAGGAGAATGAAGGATGAATAAAAAGGGGCCATTAATTGACCTTTTAAGGACGTAAAATCAATTGGATGATTAAAACAAAACTTTCTTTCATTATAAAAGTTGTTGTTCTTTAAAGTTGTTCCAATCGCGAAACTCTTACAAAAAGACGCCTTGTTACAATTTGGATCGACAGAAAATTGAAAGAAAAGAAATTATGTCCAACTTTATAGAGAACCTGTATGCCTGGGGCTCAAAGGTATAATATTATATGTAAATAGAAACGTGAATTCACTACAAAATTACAAATTTTTTAAATCAAAGTTATTATCCTTGTATTGATTGATATAAATTCATGTTGTGATAATAATAATAATAATAATAACGATGATGATGATGATGCCGATGATTATGATAATGATGATTATGTTGTATGTTTATTAAACAAATTCGGATACACATACAAACAAAAAAAAAACACACAACATAAAAAGAAAAATTTGCATATCTGAACCAGAAAGGTATGAGATGAGGAAATTATTTTCGCTTTTTAAATTTGATTACATTCGACTACGTTATACCCATAATATACTACGTTTGGGGTGTTATTATGTAAAAAGCACTTCATTTAAAAACACACAAATAGGGAGTACTGATAGTATATACGCAGATATCCGACCGTGTATAGTGGATAAATAAATTTAGCTTTTATTTATCGGGACGTGTGAGGATGGCGTATAATAGCACATAGTATATCGCTAATGATACTGTGTAATACATTGATTACAAAAAAAAATTGATTGAAAAATTGAATGGTTATGTGGAAATTACTATATACATATGAACGAAGTCGCAACGGTTAAATGAATATATTATTACAAAATACACATAACTTAGAAAAAAAAAATATCAGATTATCGATGTATGAATATTGTATACACAACCATTCCCCACACGCCTAGTTCCTTACTCGTAAATATCACAAATTTTCAAAATCAATTATTATTCGATTTGTAGACAAGTAAACACTTTCCTCCAAATTTATATATGTGAGTACATAAACCGCAGCATACGGCCTCCCATACCTATTTAACACAGTCCTTTTAATAAATATATATCAATAAACACTTTTTTGTGCTCTTGATACACAATCTTCTTAAATATTTTATAAGATTACAAAATATTTATATATTTACCCGCCCATATCCCATTATCTGTGTCGTGTATAGACGTAACAATCGCATTTTCTTCTCCTTTACGTAATCTTATCAATTTATGTATACAAGGCAAATATTGATCTATACTTCAAAAGTTATACAAATTTTTTTTTTTTGGTGCGTTCTTATATCTTCCTTCCCAAATATACAAATCTAAGAAATTCTTGCCTATTGTCTCCTTTTAAAATGGTAAAATTTATTTACCTTAAGTAAGAAGTAAAAAAAAATACTAAGGATGTGAAATAGTTTTGATAATTTTTTTTTGTTTCTTTATGGTTGTTATCCTTTTCTGTATTTTAGATCTAATTTTATTTATTTATGACAGTTGATTCATTTATTCTTCTTACACAAAAGAAACAACAAAAAATATTCAAGATAACAATAAGATAAGAAATTACACAAAAAGTAAATAAGTAAGATATAAAAGTATCTTAATTCGTTGTAAATTATTAAATAAATTTTTTTGTTTTGTCATCCTTTTGATGGTTTCTTAATAGTTTATTTATTTCTAAGGAAATAAAAGTGAAATTCATGCAAATTCTGTTCAGAACAAAGGGCTTAATGATTACATGTTTTCTAGTTTTACAATACTTTCCGATTTCGAAAAGAAATTATTGAAGGAAAAGGTTTGAAATTTTTCAATTTTTCATTTCGAAGGGGACATATGTACTAAAATTTGGATGTTTTAAATTTCGAAAATTTTATTAATTCTGTTTTATAAACTCGAATAAAGGGCTCGTTTACCGAGAGAATACTGATTTCAATAAAGCATCAATCGAAATTAAATTATTTTTCCTAGTCTACCAAGCCAGAAACTAAAAATCCCGAGATACCGAAATACTGAATTTTAGCCATTATATAATTAATAAATTTGGAGTGAAAATTGTTGGGATATTGTTTATATATACAGCAAAATCTTCCCGAATATTGCTCTCAAGCATCGAGATTATGGTGGATTATTGTACACGGATTTATGTTTCCGCCGATAATCGACTAAGGAGGCATATCCTCCATCGGGTCGCAATAAAGGAAATTTTATATAAAAACCATTGATTTGAGGCTCTGCTGATTTGAGGATTTTGTTTTATCGTATTAATTGTTTTAGTTTATTCTGTTTTACGCGTAGCAATTTTTCAAAAATTTCTACTTTGCAATTGCAAAACAAATACAAATTCGAAAAATTGTGCGCTGCATGGAAAATCAAATCTAGTAGCCAAATTTCGGGTCGCAAATACATAACTTGCGACCGGATCGATAATAAGTGTGATATTACCGACCAAATGGCACAGTGGTTAAAGCTTTGGCGTTTGGATCGGGAGGTACCGGGTTCGAATCCCGTTAGGGGCAGGATGCAAAGGGAATTTTCATCAACAAATTACGATTTGTGATGGAATGGAACACATCTATGACTCCCTGTCGGAGTGCAAAACTCATGGACCGACCCATCTTCCATGCCAGTATAGGCTGACATGGAGCTATGCAATGTGCAGATGGTGATAAAATCGGACCTATATCCGTACGTCCTCGAATTGGCCTACACTGGCGAAAAAGTAAGGACGTAAATAAGCAAACCGCGAAAGAGTTGGGAGAGCCTTGGCCCCAGAACAGATAGCAGGGATAAATAAAAAAAAAAAAAATAAAAAAAAAAAAAATAAAAAAAAAAAAAAAAAAAAAAAAAAGTGTGATATTTTAAAATCGGGCCCTTGGTTTTAAAATATCATATACTAGTCGAAATTTGATAATAATAAGCTATTTTAGTTCGTCCGTCGTACATCTTAGAATGTTAGAAAGTGGTTGCTGTTGTCCACAAACCCCCGTCTTAGCTATTTAATTTTATTTTGTTTTGCGGGTCCGAGTAGCATAAAGAGAAACTACGTAAATGACTTCACCGCGTAAAACGAGCATTGTTACATGGTTAATACAAATTAATTTATGATCCATATTTGACTAAAATGTGAAAGCATATTTCGAAATTCTATCGTAAATTGCCATTTTACTCCGCTGAAAAGTTCCAAACCTGGACACTTCACATTGAACAGGAATATATTGTAATATATATTTGGTCAAAAAGGGATTGCACATTTTTTTGTCGCTAAGTTGGCCCAACTGTCCTCTATCTTGACGTGAAATTTGGCCGCGATCTGTGGTTTAGTTTGTTTACAGGTTCTATTTTGTCAGTTCATCTCAAGTGTGTTTTGCGATTTAAATAATGAATACAAACATCGAAGAAAGAATATGTCTCAAATTTTGTATTGCAAATAGAATTTCGTGTGCCGAATCGCTGAAAATGTTGCAGAAGGCTTACGGTGAATCGACTTTATGAAAAACACGTGCATATGAGTAGAGCATTCAACAGCGGTCGAGATGTGGTGGAAGATCTGCCCCGCTCTGGTTGGTCACCAACTGAAGTTAACATCAATAAAATGAAGACGATGAAGGAAAATTGTAATTTAGGTTTGAGAGAGAAAGCCGCTAAACTTTCTGTATCTCGCGAATCAATTCGTACCGTTGTACACGATTGTTTGTTTTTTTATTACAAAGAGACTTGTGGCAAGTCTATAGCGCCAATATTGAAATCTGCACGTCGTAAAAACCCAAAAACGAATGAATTGTGTTGCGCTCGCAGAAAATATACTTCATGCTCATTTCTACATTTTTCTTTTGACATTTTCATTTTTGTTTTCGTTTTTTGTCAGTATTGCATGTGTGGCGTGTGTATGTGGCCAGTTGAATGTCGTGCGCGGCTGATTATAGAAGTTGGTTTATTTTATTTTATATTACGATATAACGATTAAAAGTTAGTAGTGGATTGTTTAGGCTATGATTCGTAAGGGGTTTCGTGTTCTCAATGCCGGAATTCGTTCCGCAGAGTAAAGTATTCCGTAGGCCGGTTTTAATCGATCGACAGATACTGATTGCTCTTTATTATTAATCGATATGACACATCGATCTACGTAACGGGCGAATGACTTTATACGGGCCTTCGTATGGGGGTTGTAGTCCATTGCGAATCTTATCCGTTCGTACGAAAACGTAATCGCAATTGTCTTGCGATTTTGGGTCAAAAATATCGTCTCGTCGTGGTAATACGAGTAATACGATGGTAATACGATGGTAATTTCGGAGCTCCAATGAATCGTGTTTTCTCGGGCCTTGAGATTGAGCTGTCGATGAAATCGAATGAGAACCAAGGAGTTTCACTAATTCAGAGAACAATTTTGATTCGAATTGCGTACCTTGGCCGGTTGTTGTCGCTTGTGGAACGCTGAATTGAGATATGTAATTGCTTACGAATGTTTTGGCAATGGTGTTTGTAGACATAACGGTCATGTAGCTTTTCGGGCCATCGAGTGAATCGGTCGACACAGGTTAAGAGATAAGTGTATCCATTGGACGGTGGAAGCGGATCAACTATATCCAAATGGATATGTTCGAATGGACCGGGTGGAATTTCGAAT